>CM077450.1:9028031-9628031 GCA_039654765.1 Mylopharyngodon piceus
ACTGCTGTATGTTTGATATTTCATGTTTGCATGATGGTGACAGGGTGAAAGCTGCTGTTATTTTCTGTTTTTACAAAGCATTTGCTGTTAATAGCAGCCTATTATTACTGGTGTTATTTATTGCTATTACTTTTTGGCTAAGAAATATTTTTAGCATTTTTCTTATTTTAAATAATTTCTGAGTATATAGAATATGTTTAAAATAAGTATGTACAACATTTGCCTTTATATTTAATGCATATTTTCTGCAAAGATATTTAACAAATAAGTCATTTGTCTTCAGGTGTGGTACACTTGGAATAGAACTTTTTTAATCAGATGGTTAATAAAGAGAATGTTACTTGAATCATATTGTAGTTAAGTTTTTGAGTTGACTAGTTAAACAAAAAAACAAAAAAAAAAAACAAAACAAAAAAAACACACCCAGCCCTAAGAGGAATATAATTGGAAGAAGGGTTGCAATCAGGCAAGAGCTAGGAGCGCGCTAATATTGGAAATACTTTCCAGTGCTGGAGAGACGTTAAGAGAGCATGAAGGCCTGAAAATGGACGCCGATGTTGCTTTGTTTTTGTTCGATATTCGAGTAACATTGGTTTTGCTATGCTCCACAGAACCAAGATTGTTCAATCACAGCTGATTCATCCATACTTGCGCAAGCTATCCGATGCACCAACTGTTAGTAGTTTCCTGTGTTGCATGGCATATTAGGGCCGGTGCATTTGTTTGGGTGTCGATTTCAAATATTTCTCAGAAATTGCTTACTGCACCTTTAAGTTCTGATCTGCAGGTCTAAATCTTGGTTCAACTGTGATTCGTTTTTCAAATCCAATCTTTATCTCTACACTGGCATTTTGCAAGTGATGAAATTAAACCCATTTGTTCAGACAGACAGGCAGTATCTACAACAGTTGCTATAGTAATGATGCAAGCATCAGCATGAGCCAAAAGACTTTATCATACAATAGATCAGCTGTCAGTGTAGAAAGAGAGAACTGGACATTTTGCTTGCAAAAGTCTTAGTCCACCACCAGCTTTGTTGTTTTAGCAATGTTTTAATGACCATCCATATTTATTTTTTGGTCTTTATTATGATACAAACAGAAAATACAGGAAATATGTACACAAAAATGTAAAAAAAAAAAAAAAATTTGGCTTCTTTAAGGAAAATTCAGTATTTAGTGTGACCTCCTGGAAGAAAAGAAGAAAATCTGAGAAATTTCTCATCAGATTTTGAAAGTTTTCTTGGCTTTCCAGTCATTTTCCATTCCATTTAGGTTTAAGAGAGCCAGGTTCCTGCTATTGCTCGAGTGCAAGTAGAGGTCACTAAATACTTGCCACTTTAGCCTACAGAAGCCTTTTTTTTTTTCTTTCTGATTTTTTCCTGTTTAATACTGCATACAAATTTCCTGTATTTTCTGGTTATATTCTAATAAAGAGACAGAAATAATTATATATGGTCATTATACCATTGCTAAAACAACATCTATCTATATCTATACATCTATATCTATATCACTATATCTACAGTAGTCAACATTTGAAGTGGAACAAAACCTTTCATCAAAGTTCTCCTAAAACCTTCTTCTTAGGACAACTTTGATGAACTTTTTTGATCCATTTCAAATATTGACTACTGTGTGTGTGTGTGGTTTGTTGTAATTTTGTTTGTAAATTCATGTGTGCTTTTTACATTTACATTCAAAAGCATCTGCTAAATAAAGGCCTTATCCACAGCGATTCACAATCGTGTTTTCACATCACATATGAGAGCAGTGAACAACAGATGGCAAGCATGCTATTTGGAATGCTGTGTGCTAGGAAAGACGTTCTTCCTGTACAAATACAAACAAATGCTACTAGTACAACAATACAGATACATCGTTCTTTTGCATATCTGATCCATTTTGACAAATGACAAACTACTAAAAGAGCCTGTCAAAAAAAAAAAAAACCTTTTATTTCAGCTGGTCTGAACAAATCCTAAACACTCACCTTTGATAGCAGGTTATTAAGCTCATGTGGGTGAAGCTTAACAACATCTCCCAGCTGCTGAGCTGCTGCTTTACGGGTAACAGGAGTCGTTCCTGTATCCAATAAGATAAATAAACGTTCCAACCTGGAGACAGTGAGAAAAAAAAAAAAAAAAAAAAACAACAATTAAAAATATAATTCTACAATGTTATAAATAAACTGATAATTTAAGCCAAGGTCACACTAGAGACTGCATCTGAAATTTCTTCAGACACCGTAACCTCATGATTTACTGTAAAGATGCTTTGAAACAATGCGTGTATAAAGCTCTATATAAATAAAATTGATTTGAACTTAAAGTTTTATGTTTTTTAATTAAGCTAAGAGGTCACACTGTGAAGTATTGTTTTTCACACATCCTTGCATGGTACAAATTTGCAAGTAAGAGCTCAAAAAAAACCTATGGAGTGCAGTGAAATTTACATGAGCTTGTGCTTCAAATTTCCCTCCCACATTCGCATTGAAAAAAAAAAAAAAAAAAAAAAAAAAAAAAGTTACATTATAATTGAGTTAGTAATTTTTTGTTTACGTTTAACTAGGTCTTATGCCACCCAACGTTACCAGTGGTTTTGGACACACATGGACATCTAAAGGTCTGGACTGCATGCAATTTGTGTATTAACTATTTATTATTAGTAATAACTGGTCATGTGATCAACGTGGCGTCGCCATGGGGGGCGAACTGGTCTATAAGAAACAGAAGCTTTTCGCGAGTTTGATTTTAATTCATTTCTATTTTATTTTTTTAATGACCTAAAAAAAAAAAAAAAACCTTTATGGGTAAAACAAAAATGACAACCTAGCAGCTTCCCTCAAACCATCCTGTCAAAAGCGTTATATAACGGCACATTAATCTACTGCATCAACTGAAGAGATGGATTAGGAGAAACGAGTGCTGCCTTCAGTCTGTGTATGTTAACTATGTCTCCACCTCAATGACAGTGCCCAACCCAGAGAGGGATGACACTGCGTGGGGTTAGTCCACTAATCACCCGTGGATTTACACATTAGCCGGAGATTTACCAGGATAGAGTAGAATCATTATGGCAGACCACAAAACTATTGAAGTTGGGTTCATAACATGAAATATACCACAAAACACTACGAATATATGATATGGAGCATGAGACAACACAATTTGACAGGTTAAACAATGACGTGTTCATTTGCGGGAGGTTAAATTGCTTCTGCAGTAGCGGTGAGGAATTAACGTTACGTTATTTTGAAAATATTGCCCGTTTTACCTAACGTTATAATGTATATATCATAAAATTATTAAGAATTAGAAAATTCAACTGCGGAGACACATTTGCCAGCTGCAAATCAACCATAACCCACCAACTCACCTTGAAACAGCCATATGAACTGTTCGGGTATCCGGCTTTGGATCCGGGCGCGGGGTTCGGGTTCAGGTTTGGGCTCGCGCTGCTGCTGACCGTCGCGTGCGAGAACAGGCCCGATCTCTCGCACACTACCTCAAAATCGGACTGCTCGCTTATTAAATATTTCCCACAGCGCCCGAAGACGCCAAATAACACCTACGCCAGCGTACAGATTGATTTAGCCCTCCGCACTTCCCCGAAAACGGTATTTTAATCGAATAAACGGGGGAAAATAATTTTGTTGATCACAAAAGAGAAGCCAGGCGGCTGGTTTTATATGAGGAGCCATCTTGCATTTATTCCTTCATCCATGGTAGGCGCGCTGTGATTGGTTACATGGGCTCCAGCTGACCAATCACAACGCACTTTTCAAAAGGAAGCACACAGGACAAGAAAAAAAAAATATGCTCCGGAAACACGATTTTTAATCTCCTTTTCAGTAGAAATATTTTTTTTATATTTTTTGTACCTGGAATTATTCTAAATTCCCGTTTGAGACATTTAATCAAATAATTTCAATCAATGACACTGTACTTAGAATGTAACACTGACTTAGAATATGACTTTATGGAAAAATTCACTTGCACAAAGACTCAAAGATGCTTTACGACTCACTGCCTGACTCTGATCCCTAATGTAAAAAAAAAAACATCTATTTTAGAAACACTCATATCACAAATGTTCGTATATAAACTAATAATATTTATTTATTTATTGCTTAAGAAAATAAGAATTATATTTCCCCGTATGTACCTGTGATTATTATTATTATCTTTCCCCTGAGAAATATAATTTAAAAAAATTCTTGACTTTGATGAATGTGAAAAATGTATACAGTTTATTTAATAATAAATTTCTTAATAACTTATTCACTTAATATTATCTAAATATTGCAAAAAATGTAAATGTTCTCTCGCTCTTTATTATTAAGCATAAAACACAGCCATTAACTCACTGGATATTCCGTACATTTGATATCGGATATCGAGTGTATTCAAAGCCTTTGGTGTATTAAAGTTGAACAGTTCTGTGTAATTCGTCTGGTGGTTGATGGTGGTTTCTTTGTTTGTTTTGCCTCCCTCTTGCGGTGACTCAGAGTATTTTCATTTAGCTGGTGAATTTAAAGTGAAGCTTTGTAATAGTTTGATGATTGAAGACTGAGACATACATTATTGTGTTTATGCTTTTAAAAATCACGGTTTATGTAGATGCCTACATGTAAATGCCTACATTTTCTGCACTGGAAATCTGACGACTTGCAACAATCCAACATCTCATGAAGCTGTAAACAGGTAAAATGTTGATGCAATGGGTGATGACTGCTGACTGGCCTCAGTATTGTATTATTTTAATGTCTGTTTTAAAGAATACTGTGCTATTTATTCTACAACAAGCAGCACCGAGAACCATGAAAGCTGATGCCAAACATATATTTAATATGATATCCAATACTAAAAAACATCGCCTTACTTCTCCAACCCGTTAATGACATTGGTTGAGTTAAAATGCATGAACATGAATGCTTAATTATTAGCTTTAGTACGTCACGTTAAAATAAGCCGATTGGTGCTTCCGATTGTCACTGTTGGAGATTTGTACTTTCAGATTATTGATTATATTGATGCATATGAAAAATAAATGTGCCTTCTTCATCATTATTGCATTAAATCCTCTTATATCCTTATGCCTTGAAACTCAGTGTACTTCCTTCATCTTAATGTTGCAGGTTTTCTACATTTATTCACCAAAGGCTCCTCATCAGATTCCAAAAATGAATTTAGTATATGCTCCAAATGGTTTTAATCCAAATACCCTGTTGTCATGACAACATTCCTTTTTTAAGCCACTTTTCCAGTTCAACGCCAGCCTGTCTTCTGAAGAGAAGCCATTCCTTGAGGTGGAAACTGGGTTTATTAGCCTTTCCCTCTGTAATATCATTATCAAAATCACAACTGCACCTTTTGCACAACTTTTTCCCCTTTCTGTACAGGAACAGTTCATTTATCACACATTCATTATCAAATGTTCAGTCTCACTGAATTTCTTTATCTGTTTCACTTTCCTTCTGGAAAAAAAACCCCTGTATTTCTAGAAAAAAGGCTTTTTCAGTCAGGTGCTCAAAATGGAATCTTGAAAAAAATGTACTTTGCTCTGCATTTTGTGATTATTCACTACACTCCTAAAAATAAAGTTTCCAATCAGATACAAAAGGTGTTTACAAAAGGTGTTTATTAGTCAGACTAAGAACTTTTATTCTCAAGTTTTTCAGGTTTTTTTTTTTTTTTTTTTTAGAAAAACAACCACTGATCTATATAAATATTTCAGTGAAAACAACTATGTGTGCTTCAGTATGCTGATCTGAAGAACCTACAGATAGTATCATCAAGAACTTGAATAATGAAACAATTCATCACCTTGGAATTATAAGGTTCTGACATTTTTGTCAAAATTGAGTTATTCACATATTCTTATTCTGTGACAACTTATTTACATTATGTGATGTTTTTTTTTTTTAAGTTGTATACATTTTGGGACTTTTTATCCACAAAGGAGTATGGAATGCAAAAACTTTGAAGCTAAGCTCAATATCTTAAAACTGCTCAGAATACAAATAAAACCTTATAATTCCAAGGTGGCGAATTTCTTTGATGAGAAGAAGGTTCTTTGTTGAATGATATGTGAAGCTTGAGATATAATGTTGTGCGTCACCTCTTTTTGGACACATGAATGTAAGACTACAGAAATGACACTTCATTGTGCCATTACCTCTGATTTAACCTTTACTAACGAAAAGAAAAACACTGGGGTCAAATGTTGCTCTGATAGTAACGTCAATTGTCCAGAATTGTGACAGACCTGTGCGTCAGTGTTATTTTCCGGTTGTCTTGTGTATGGAAAGCTCATGATTGTCTGACTTTATCACTTTGGAGTTTGACACATGCTGTTAGACCTGTACACCTGGTTCTGTTCACATGATGATTCTCAGTTTCTTATAAATCACAGTCCTGAACAGAGGCAAACACACACGCAAGAGGAACACACACAGGAACAATCATGTTGTACATTGCTGGGGTAAGTTTACCTATTAACTGATTTTTTCATTATTTATGATGTTTTAAAGCTTGTGTCTTGTATTTGGTATGTAAATGTAAATATGAGCAAAACTGTCAGTGACGAAGGCTACATCTCAGTATAAGGTTTGGGTTAAAAGAGTAATTGCATAGATGCTTATTGTCTCTAAGATATGTATGTGTATATATATATATATATATATATATGCAAACGTGTGAAATTGCCAAGATCATTTGTATTGTTTCTTTTGGATATTGTTTAATTTGGATTTTTGTGAACATATTTTTCTTACTTTTAATTAAATAAATATTAATATTTAAATGTTTCTATTCACAGATTGTTTTGGGGCTTATTTGCATCATCAAGTGCATGTCAAATGGTCTGTGTCAGGTAAGAAGAAGTGTTTAAATATGCTCTCATAACTGGTTAATCTGGATTTAAAAGCCAGCAATAAATTATACATGATTATCTTGCTATTACATCTATTGTTGGGATAAGCAGAACAAGCCAGAAGAGAATAATAAGATAAAAGCAGGTGGAGAGGGAGTTAACACTTACATAATGCTGCTTATGTTTTGTGTTTGAGTTTTTCTACTGTCTCCAGTTCGAGAAGAATTTTTCCTCAGCAATTGTCTTGGAAACAAGACCCTGAACTGCTTTAAAACACAAACCAGTAAATTCAGTAGCTTTTAAACAATCATTTTAGAACAAGAAGGGACACATATTTTAAGGTAGATGCAGGGGAGATAATTTTAACGCTGCTATTTTGTCCTAAGGCTGTTTGAATGCAGTTTTACATGTTTATTGACTGTATTATCTCCAACACAGAAACATGCCAAAGGTGGGAATGGCTTCCAAGAAAAAAACTTGCTTTACAAAAATAAGGTAGATGGCTATAGATGTGAAAATACAGCTCTCATTCTCTTATCTCTTAGATGCTAATATCTGATTGTTTTCCTGCAGTGGAGAATGAATGATCAGGAACTTCACCTCATCATAAAACTCCTCTCTGTTGGGCTCGTGGATGCAGATCCAAACACTCTGCACCATATAAAAGAATATAGAGATCTGAGAGGAAGTTCAACCTGAGAGAGGAAGTATCATCCCGACGATTATATAAGGCTCCCTTCCTCATCTTTAACCCTGATAGCGAAAACCTGAGAGCAGTGGTTCTCTTTTACTTTGGTTACTGGTTACTCAAGGAAACATGTGACATGGCAAAGACTGTTGTCCTCCCAGACAAAATGACTGTGAAACGCTTGGACTCTTTTTCCTGAAATGATGTCTGAAATATCTGGATTGTGTGAAATCTGAAAGACTCCGGTGGAATGGACTTAGAAAAAAATGATGATTTACAATACACTCTTAAAAATAAAGGTTTTGAAAGCGGGTTTTCGCAGCAATGCCATAGAAGAACCAGTTTTGCTTCCCCAAAAAACTTTCACTAAACAGTTCTTAAAAGAACCATTTTTTCATAGCGTAAAGAACATTTTTATAATCTAAAGAACCTTTTTCCACTATAAAGAACCTTTTGTGGAATGGAAAAGTTCCATGGATGTTAAAGGTTCTTCATGGAACCATCAATGCCAATAAAGAATCTTTATTTTTAAGAGTGTAGCAGTCGGCAAGAAGAGGCCAATTCACACCATGCCGACAGACGGCAACAGACAGTTCTTTGGGTTTTGTTGGATCAATGTTACCCCTGTTGGAGTCTGTTGGAGCTTGTTTTGGCCGATTGAACATGTTGAATTGGAATTAGAATGTGACGTGCTGTAATCTGGTGACTGTCGGCGTTGATCTACGTCTGTTGGTGCAGTGTGAATTGGACTAAAAAGAACAAACATTCTCTATAGAGAATTACTGCATTATGAATACTTGGATCAGCAAGTATTCAAAATATTTCTACAATGTGCAATGTACAGAAAATATTTGCCATTGTCACCCAAAATTTGTTTAGAATTAAAAACAGATCTAAAATGAACTGAAGCAATTTAGTTCAAGATATGTTTTGATATAAAGCTATAATGTATAAATAGTTTTACAAAGTCATGTTGAGCTGTATTTATGCAGACAAATTGTTCTGAAAGTTGCACTAACAAAGATTGTGTGACAAAACAGCACAGTTCTTCCACACAGTTTTTTGATTTTGTTAAATAACTTGATCAATAAATGTTAGAGGACACCAGCTTTATTATTTTTATAAGTGGCAAGTTCCCAGTATGACATACATCACAGATACACACTGTAGTGTCACATTTATATTAGCAGAAGTGGAATGGTTATATACAAAACATACAAAACTGTGATAAGTGTAGTTATTACAAGCTGCAGGCATCATTCAAATCACTTGGATCTGGTTCATATCAGATATTTATAGGGCCAGTTCACCAGAACACAATTTACAAGGAATCGTGTGTCATTTTTAGTCTGGTAAACACTTCCTTCTGACTCATCGTGTAAGTTTTGGATGTTCTTTCCCTGTAAGAGAGAAAAAGCGACTATTTTAGGTATATTGGTGAAGTATTTAGCATAAATATTTTTCACAAACATTCCAATAGATAAAAATATATAATGAAAATAAAACCATGATCTTGCTCTTTTCTCACCCCAAACTTTATGGTTCAGAGTTTGACCCAGTAAGAACAGCAACGACACAACAAGCATGTTGTGAAAGAAGAAGACAGTCAATCCTGAGCTGCTGAACAGCCCCAGTAAAGGGTAAACCCAGACTCCCACTGTTAGATACACCCAAACAATCCTAAAAAAGAAAAAATATATATATTAATTATGTGTCTAAAATCAAGTTTCACTACTAGTGCAGTCACCCACATAATCTGTTTAGTTTCAAATCATCAGTATATATAGGCTACAAAACAAACACAAGGCATTCTCACCATCCTAAGTAAGCGAGACCAACAAATCCCAAAGCTGCTAAACCATTTCTAGTTTTCGGGTAGATATGTGGCTCCAACAGGATCTCGCCGAACAAGATTGGGAGAACAAGAGTGTGCTACAAATTAAACATACAAAGTGACTGGTATTAGTCGATTTATTGATCCAAAGATCTATTTAGTTGTGAATGCAGATCATTTACTTGATATATATTTTAAAAAGTTATCAGAAGGTATAGAGAACAAACCATAGCATGATTCATCCATTGAGGGAAGAAGTTGTCCATTGAAGCTGGATAGACCAGCTGTCGGTCATAGGCAAAAATCAGCCAAAACAGCAGAACTACAAACTTAAGACAAAAAAGAACAAACATTAAAAACCCGCAGATTTTGTGATGATTTATTTGTAATGTAATTATTTAAAGTTTGAAGTGATATGCATTACAATAGATGGCGCTATCTATCTATCTATCGCCATTAACAAATAAGGTACTAAAATTTATTTATTTATTTATTTTTAACACATAATGTCAGCACTATGGTACACTATGGTAAAGTCACACTCACCATTCCCACTGGAAACACAAATACAGAAAAGAGCAAATCCTTGCAGAGACAGAGAAATGACATTTTTGAGCCTTTCCCCACAGGCTGGAGGTCATTCACAGATGCCATTCCAAAAAACACCATCTGTAAGACCTGAGAAATGAATGTTAACAAAATTTACAAGCAACCTCCAGTAATGTAAAAGACCAAGAACGTTTATGTAAAGTACCTTCACATTGGTGGTATCTTACCAGGTTTAAGAATGTTAGGTATTTCCAGGGTCCACCATAGACAAAGATCCCAGGTGGCAGATCTGAATCCCCTTTTGCAAAAATAGACTGAATGACAAAGGCATACCAGCTGAAAACAACTATGTGGTAAAATTTCTTCAAAATGCCAGTCATGTCTGCAGTCATAAAGTCTGTTGCTGAAATACAAATTTCATCACCCTCAACTGAGTTCTCCACTGTTATATGAGTTGCAAGAGACTAGGCAAAGCCAGGTGAACTAATTCAGATTTATGAGAAGAAAAGCTTATATTGAGAGATTAGCCTAAATTGACAGGCTATTTTGACACGGTGTTATAAAAGTGCAAATCCTCACAAAGGGCTCTGTGTTTTTCTGGTGACATAACAAATGCTATTTATTTTCTTTCACCCAAAACACAATTATCATGGGCTAAAAAAAGTATGCTCTGTTATTTGGTTTTTAAAGTTGAAATTAAGCTTAACTGCATGGCTCACATATTTTGCAGAATGACTCAAACTGCCTGAGAAGCTAATTATAGACCAGTGATGTCACCAAGTTAAGTAAGCACACTCCAAATCTCAATTCAACAGTCTTTTTGAAAGGAAAAGCGACACTCAACACAAAGGTTTTTCCTTGTTATACTGTGGTCTATAGTCTCCATTCACTGTCATATTTATTAACTTGAAGGCATAGTTGAACAAAACAACACTACTGATTTTTATTGTATGGACAAAAAAAGGGGATTTAAAAAAAATATATATATATTTTGTGTTCCACAGAAAGAAGAAAGTCACACAGGTTTGGAATGACGTGAGTAAATGATGACAGAATTTTTATTTTTGGGTCAACTATCTGTTCCCATCTAAAATACTATAATGGTATTAAAGGGGAATGATTACACATTACACAAAAACAGACATTGTGTAAACTTCCCTTTCATCAGGAGATTAATGAACACATTTGTGTGATAAATCCCTTCCCATTGGGCATTTTGGTTCAGTACTATTCCAACAGCCGAGAGAAAATAAAAGAAAATAACACAAAAGGAGGTTTTAATATTTGAAGAACATATCCTAGTTTTATTTTATTTCAATGTCAGTGAAGTAGATCTAACTTTTTTCTAAACATGATTCAAACATAAAACCTCTGGAATAGGTGGCAACATGTAACAGACATTATTGGTTCTCTACACACAAAGCTTACAGGAACCTCCATCAAAAAGATGCAGTCTCACTACATTGACAATTGTTGACAAACAGGTTTCACATTTTAAATAAATCGATAATATCTCATCCAAAATTCACAATATTGCACAATTCATTTAACTTTTTTGTCCTATGTTTATTGTGTACTTTAGCGATTTTGCTAAAAGAAGTTCTTGCACACACTCTTAACAATATGTTACCTTGACTCACAAATATGTGCTTTAGGAGTTTCCATCGTGTATCAACATAAACCAACAAAATGTATTTTACAGTGGCATGTCTTTAAAAATGGATTAGTAAACACTTAAGCATCCAGTGGAACATCCTGAACAATTTCCCCTTTCCAAAGCATCCTGTGATCATTCCACTCTAGCTCCACTTTGTTCCATGTTTTCTATTTCCTGCTGCTCACTCACTGCTTCATGTAAACCACAAAGAAAAATGTGTGCCCAGTTACCGATCCACTATAAAGTTCTTTCAATGTTTGTTTTTAATATCACAAACATCTTGGCACAAGATAATTATATTAAATGAAAAAATAAACAATACTTGGAGAAAAGTTTCATGCTGTATTGAAACAAGAACACTAGTCTGTTAACATGTTGGAGCAGTATCGGAACGATCTTGGAGACTTTCAAAAAACCTGCTCCTTGCTCCTGGCAATATCACACAACTCCTCACATCACTCACATGCTCTGTCTTTGGCAGTTCACTTTGTAATGACCGCTTTTTGTTTGGTAAACAACTTTTTTTAGATCAGAATTTCTGGATTCAGAAATCCCGATAATTACAAAAGATTCAGATATTTGTTTCAAAGCTATATATACACACACAATAGGAAATACCTGCCCTATTGAAAGCTTATTCCAGCTGGTAAGGGTTGTGTTCCTGTTTTTTGTCATGCAGTTCATCTGTTAAGTCTTGCAGGGATTTCCATTCTCTCAATATAGGCAGCAATCTTTGGTATTAGACGTTTTGAGACACTTCAAGTTCACAGTTATGAGGTAAGACTGGAGGAAAGAACAAAATCGTTTCCCTCGTATTGTTCCTTTACTGGAGCCACTCTTCTGAAGATTTAAATTATGAGGCCTGTGAAAACACCAAATACAAATGCCTGAGTAATATAAGTAAATGTAAATTAAAACTTGACTCTTTCGGATATTGTGACAATGAATCTACTAAAATATTTTCAGAACAATTTAAAAAAATTCATGCACACACATCCACACTCACAAACAAAATTGTGAATTTATATGAACAAATACTACAACGTACCTCAAAACGGCTGTAGACCTTTCTCTCTTTCCGCATTTTCTCCATCTTCTGTAGTAACATATCCCGTTCTTCTGGTGTAGCCTTGGAGGACCAGGGCCTTCCCGAATAATTTGAGAACAGTTTATCTGCAGAGCTAACCTCACCCTCTTTTGCTTCATTAGGTGCAGCAAGAGTCTCCTTGGACTGGGATGATCTGCTTTGGTTTTTTGCTGAAATTTGCTCTAAAAGAACTTTAGTGTCATCTCTAAGGTTGCTGCACGAGATAACATTTGCAGTAGAGGACTGATGGGTGGACATGATTGATTTTGGATTCTTTGCAACAGAAGACTGAATTACTGAATTTTCTGAATTACTGTGTATAGTCATATCTGATTTTTCTGAACCCTCTGCAAAGTTAGACACAGAGTTTTCCACCTCTGGTGTTGTTTGTTTAGGGTCTGGGGTTGTAGAAACCTCTGTCTGAGTTATCTCAGGCCCTTCAGCTAATTCATGAGATTGCTCTGTAATGGTCTCATTCTTCTGGCACTCCTCTGTTTTCTCAGGTTTTGGGTCATTTAAACAACTAGATTCCATAGGGTTTGATGATATGCAAGATTGTAATTGTGTGATTCCCTGAGTTGAGTTAATCTCATTTGAGGACAGGCAAATCTGTGGTGAACCTTGAGGCTGAGTTGAGCTCACCTCAACTGAATTGAGACTAGTTAAATCATCATTGTCAGTGTCTTTTACCATAGGAGTTATACATGGTTTGGTCCCTGCTTGTGTTTGGTTTAGTTCCACTTGGCTATCACAAGGTGGAACAGTATCAGATTGGGAATGCTCATCTGTGGAACTTAAGTCTGTAATGACTGTAATTTGAGATACACTATTGTCTGCTTGTGTAATGTTAGCATCTGGAACGGGTTTGCTGAAAGGTTCGGATAAGTTATCATCTTTTTTCTTTTTCTCATTCACACAGTCAGACTCTGTTGCATTGATGTGTTGAAGGGATTCATTTACTGTTTCAATAGGATGTTTGGAAGTGTCTACCATCATTTTAGTAGAGTTTTGGGATGATTCACTTTCTGTTGCAGTCAGCTGCTGGGACAAATCAGTGTCTTTTGCAATGGGCTGATGCAAAGAGTCTGAGACTGTTGTGGTGTTCTTCTGGGAGGAATCTGTCTCTGTTGTAGCAGGCTGCAGGGAAGAGTCTGTGACTGCTGCAGTGGATTGCTGGGAAGAATCTCTGACTGTTGCAGCAGGCTGCTGGGAAGAGTCTGTGACTGTTGTAGTGGGCTGCTGGGAAGAGTCTGTTTCTGTTGTAGTGGGCTGCTGGGAAGAGTCTGTGACTGCTGCAGTGGGTTGCTGGGAAGAGTCTATGACTGTTGCAGTGGGCTGTTGGGAAGAATCTGTCTCTGTTGCAGTGGGCTGCATGGAAGAGTCTGTCTCTGTTGAGGTGGGCTGCTGGGAAGAGTCTGTTTCTGTTGCAGTGGGCTGCTGGGAAGAGTCTGTTTCTGTTGTAGTGGGCTGCTGGGAAGTGTCTGTTTCTGTTGTAAAGGGCTGATGGGGAGAGTCTATTTCTGTTTTAGTGGGCTGCTTAGAAGAGTCTGTCTCTGTTGCAGTGGGCTGCTGGGAAGACTTTGTCTCTGTTGTATTGGGCTGCTTGGAAGAGTCTGTCTCTGTTGCAGTGGGCTGCTGGGAAGAGTCTGTTACTGTTGCAGTGGGCTGCTGGGAAGAGTCTGGGACTGTTGCAGTGAGCTGCTGGGAAGAATCTGTCTCTGTTGCAGTGGGCTGCTGGGAAGAATCTGTCTCTGTTGCAGTGCACTGCTGGAAAGACGCAGTCTCTGTTGCAGTGGGCTGCTGGAAAGACGCAGTCTCTGTTGCAGTGGGCTGCTGGGAAGAGTCTATGACTATTGCAGTGGGCTGCTGGGGAGAAACTGTGACTGTTGCAGTGAGCTGCTGGGAAGAGTCTGTCTCTGTTGCAGTGGGCTGCTGGGAAGAGTCTGTGACTTTTGCAGTGAGCTGCTGGGAAGAGTCTGGGACTGTTGCAGTGAGCTGCTGGGAAGAGTCTGGGACTGTTGCAGTTGGCTGTTGGATGGCATCTACCACTGATGCTGTGGACTGCTGTGAAGTGTCTGTCTCCATTGCAATGGGTTTTTGAGAAGAATCAGTCACTATTGCAGTGGGTGGTTGAGAAGAGTGTGTGACTGTTGCAGTAGACTGATGAGAAGAGCCTGCTTCCAATACATGTGGTTGCCTGAAAGGTTCTGTGGAAAGTTCACATTCTATTGCAGTGTGCTTTTGGGGAGCGACTGCCCCTGATGCAGTTGTCTGTTGAATGGCATCTACCACTGATGCTGTGGACTGCTGAGAAATGTTTGTCTCCATTGCAATGGGCTTTTGAGAAGAATCTGTCTCTATTACAGTAGGTGGTTGAGAAGAGTCTGTGACTGTTCCAGTGGGCTGCTGTGAGGAGTCTGTGGCTGATGGAGTAGTCTGTTTGAAAGGTTCTGTACCGGTTGCAGTGGGTTTTGGGTAAAGTTCACTTTCTTTTGCAGTGTGATGTTGGGAAGAGTCTACCACTGATGCAACGGGCTGCTGAGAAGAGTCCATCTCTGCTGCAGAGGGGTGTTGTGAACATGCACTTTCTGCTGCAGATGGTTCAGACCCTACTGTGGTGGAGTGTCTGGAAAAATCTTCCACAGTTTCAGTGAGGTGCTGAAATGAGTCTGCCTTTGTTGCAGTGGGGTGTTGAGAGGAACTAATTCCAGCTGTAGAAAATGCTGGGGAGGGAACATTATTTATGTGGTCAGGTTTTGAGGGTACACAAGTATCTACAATTGCAAGGCTTGGTTTTGAATTAGAATCCAGAGATACAGTATCAGAGCATGTGCTAGAAATATTGGGTGAGCTCTGTGCAAGAGTTTGGGAGTTATTTGCAAATAGACAGCCCTCACTTTGAGTGGCGCTAAGTGGTGACATATGCTTTGTCTGTGGTAACTTTACTGGCGGACAATTCCCTGTCAAAACAGCATGGGAGTGGTCTGTTTCTTTTGGACTGTGAAATTGGATGAGGCCGGATTCTGTTAGGGGAGTATTGAATGCAACAGATTCTGCTTGAGCCACCAATGTAGCACTGGCTGTAGAAAAAGAGTTTTCTGAGCAAGGTTCTGAGGATGAGCTTGCACAAGGATCTGTGGACTCACCAGACAAAGCACAGAAAGGCTTTTGTGCAAAAATGTTTAAAATGGGGGATGTCTGATTTTTAGCTGTAGATACTGTTCTTGCCTCTTCAACAGGTTTTAGAGTTGGATCAGTGTCTTTTTGAAAAAATATGGAGCCAGATTCCTCCGCAAGCCTTTTCTTAAATCTAATTTTTTCTGCATCAGTAGCTCTATGCATGATGTCTTTACTTGATTCCTCACATTTGGTGTCTTTACAGGTTTCTTTGGTCTCTGATGCTGGGACAGTGGTATTTTTTGTCTTGAGTGTAGTTTCTGTGGTCTTGAAAACAGGTCCTGCATTTTTATCTGCGTCAGTAGTTGAAGGTTTCTCTGGTAAAGCAAACTTTTGGGTGGCTTTCACCGGATTGCTCTGAGAAACCTTTGCTGCTGCAAGTTTGCGTTTGGCTGCCAACTCTTTGAAATACCTCAGTCTGCAGTCAGGGTCATTCATATCTATCAAAGAAGATGACTTTTGCAATAGATTAGATGGACATTCATCCTTCTGGCTTTTTCTTTCAGGAACTGCTGTTTGAGGTTGGTCTTTTTCTTGCAGAGGACCCTTTGTTTGAAGTTTTTGGGAGTTTTCAACTTTATCTAAACCAGAATTTTCACCCATTTTGTTCGGTTCATCCTCAGGTTGTGCAGACTCTATGGTGGAGTTATCAAATGTGGCTGACTTTACAAAATTGCTCCACTGAAATGGTTGAAATGAAGAACTAGTCCTCCTTTTATCCAAGATATGTGAGACACGAGCTAAAGGTTTTGAAGCTTCATCCTCTTCTTTTTCTCCTGCAGTATCTTTCATATCTCCTGACGTATTCAACTCCAAATTTGAACTGAATATCAGTGAGTGTCTCAGTCTGGAACTCCTCTGGACAGGGCGGCTGGGTTTCCTCTTGAGGAACTCTTCACTAATCCGGTTTGTCTCTTTAGGTTCTCTGTTCTGCGTCTCCTCCACTTTGTCACCCTCAGTGGTGCAAGAAGACTCTGAAGTTGATGTTGGTGTTGTTTTGATATTTATTTGTGATAAGACTGTTGGATGATTTACTGAACTATCAGGCACAACAGAATCATTCTGAATCTGGACAAACATGGGATTTTCCCTAGGTGAAGGTACCCTGTTAAACTCTCTGTTTCCTGGTCTAATTTCAGCACGTACAGGACCACGAGGAGCTTCCTGCGTAAAACATGGAACGTCTAGTCTAATTTCAGCATGTACAGGACCACAAGGAGCTTCGTGTGTAAAACATGGAATGTCACCACATGCGCTGGATCCTTCTAGTTCAGCTAAATCCAGTTCTCCTGCATCATCATATGCACTAAGGTACGAGCTGATCCTCCAGTCCCGCAGGCCTTGCTTTTGACTCATATCCTGTGGTTTGCGGTTTACATTAAAGAAACGTTTCTGTTCTGGCAGGTTTGGTTGTGTTGGTGAGGTCTGACAGGTATAAGACTGACCCCTGCTATGTCTCTTAATATTAGACTGCACAGGTGGCAATACATTTCTTGGACCATATTCTCCCTCCATAGCCGTGTGAGACTGCAGGTATCTTTGAACATGGTCGTAAGCTCCAGTTGGTTCAGCCTCATCTCCCTCATGAGGGTAGCTAGACCCTGAAAACTGATCAGTGTGATGGCCTTGGCCTGTAAACTTCCCATACATGTCATAACCAGGTTGTAATCCAGCTCCCTGGTAAATATTTGGATCCCTTGCAAAATGGCCACCCTGGAGCACAGCTCCCTCCATGTACTGGTTTTCTCTCATTGTTGGATGGTTTTGAGGAGGCAGGTATTCATAATCAGGTATATTTCCGTAGCTATGCCTTTTTAAGCCAACCATTTCATTTGGTCCTCTCATTTGCCTTCCATGCTCTATAAATTGATGGCCCCCTCTATATTGTTGACCAGCATGCAGGTTCATGTGCCTCTGAACAGAAGGATTTGCTTCTCCTGCACTGTGGATGGATTCACTCCTAAAGGGTAACATTTTGTGACCCACATTCATATGCTCTTCTGCAGTGCGTTCAGCCCATTCCATACCCATAGCTGGATATTGTCTGTTAAACATGTGGGTCTTTTCTGTGTTGTAGTAGCCTTCAGGTTCCCTGTCGTAGTGTGGCATATTTGCCAAAACATTTTCAACAACCAGTGGTTCTGAATGGGCAAACAGAATCCGAAACTCTTCATCAAAGGTGGTTACAAGCTGTCCTAGAAACAGATGAGCAAGGCAACGATGTATCTTCTCAAAAGACCACATGAAGCTGCAAAGTGAGAAAATGTATTAACCAACACATATTTTATGGACACCTTGATTAAACACAACAAAACACAACATATAGAGAACTGTTAAACAGTAAAATGCACCTACCTATAGTTGCCACTTAAAACAGCTCTGCAGTCTACCAGTATAAAGCGACTCATCATCTGACCTTTGAAGTTCTTCCCTGTGCGGCAGGAATAGGTACTACCAGACACAGTTCTTACCCGCATGAACTGCAAGTAAAAAGTATATTAATCAATTTGTACTAATTTGAAACAATCAAATGAAAAAAAGTACCTACTTTTATCTCATCCAGATTCACCCTACAGTTGTTCACCATCGCAACAAAATGTTGAGCATTCAGTTCATCAAGCAGAACATAAACAGCCACACCACGTGTCGCTGCACCAAGGATATCAGCAAAGATGTCAACATCTGTAAACATATCCATCACCACAGCGATAACCTAGAACAAGAAATAAAAATATATTATCAAGTATATCAAGTAAAAAAACATGCATTGCAATGTCAGAATGAGTTTGTTTTTTAATCACAAGAACTTTCACAAGAACATAGTTTTAGTATTAATCATCTAATACAACCTTAAAAATTACTGTTTTTTTTTTTCTTCTTCAAATGTTTAAGCATTTTTTGAATGGACTTCATTTCAATTATTTAGCATATTGTAGATATTCAAATGGTTTGATTACTATGTGTGCTTGTAAAGTGCCAACATTTCACGTTTCCAGCAGAATAACCAAACAAATAATGACAAAGAGGTGAATATCAGATGAAAAGAGGTGGAAGGCAGAGAAGACTGTCTACTTTTATGTTTACTTAGACTTCGGTTTACCACTATGTCAACAATGATGGCACAGACTATTTTATATTAGGCAAAAGTTCACTCATAAAAGAGACTGCCAAATTGAATCACCCCAATCTGAAACTCAAACTGCCTCAATAATAAATTCAATCTAACATAAGAACATTTTGGAAAGAAAACAAGTCTGCACAATATGCATGATACTTTTACAGTACAGATGTATAATGTGAATGGCATTACTGCAGGCGTCAGTGCCTGTAATAGCAGCCATTTCATGCCTTCATTGATCACACCAATTTATGATGAAATAAATTAGAATACAGATCTTGTATCAATTTGGCATAAAATCAAAACATTTTATTCAGCACCTTTAGCCATTTGAAACGATAAACTTGTATTACTGTCTAAATTAAAATAAGATAATTTGGTTGTGTTTGGTATTTAAACCAAACTTGTCAATAGATACTACAATCCTAATGAGTGAACAATAGCTGTCATTATGTCAAGTTTACAATGAAAGACCAGCTGTGAAACTAGTGTGACCAGTTTGCCGTTTGTACTAACCTCTTACTGCCAACTTGTGAAAACAGTACCAAAGCGATTAAAAACATTGAGTAATGAAGACAGTCATATTTACTGACTTCTGTGATGCAGTAATAAGTAACATTTTATTAGTGCACTTGGACAGCATGCAAAACTCACTTGTTGTGCACTCTTGATCATTCTGCGGACTTGCTCTTTAATACTGGGCATCTCGGGGTCAGGCGGGTTCACCAAAGTAGTGACCTCAGTAGGTCCAACAAATCTGTATTGCTGTGGCCAGCCTAAGTCAAGGCCCGGAGCATCGTGGTCTGAATGTACCGGCCAGTAAGTGTCAGAAGAACCATCTACATCTTCAGTCATGCATCTCTTCTCTAGTTGGGCGGTCTGGTATGGAGCTTGCACATTGCATTTGATATAGTCAATCTCTGTACGGGATAAGAAATCAACCACATCTGCCATTTTAAGAAACCCATAGTAGCCCTCCAAGTCAGTGTCAACCAGGGCGTCGATAGCCATTCGGTATTCCTCACGGTAGTGAGGTGGCAGGTAGTTGGGGTCCAGGGGGTTGTCCCCGGCAGAGGAGCACTGGGAACGATGAGCCATATTTACACCTGGATCAGTGGAGACAGAGTTAAGAGATTATCATGAGAAAAAAAAAAATGATAATGTACATTAATTCCACATGAGGGCAGCCACTCATCAACAGTGCATCAACATGTGAGAAGTAAACATGTGCATAGATTGTGATGCACATATTTTTGAAGAAACTTTAAAAAAATACTCTGTATACATTTAAAATCTGATATAATTTTAAAAATACTGTTTCAAATGAAAACATGTAGGAGGCCTTTTAGGTCTCTCTTCTTATTCCAAAATCTATTTCAACAGAGAACATTTTTTCTTTCAGTTTTTAAATGTTTTGTCATCCAATGACACCACTAAGAATGGATGCTACTAACTCAATCTATGAATGCTGCAAAAAAGCCAGAAATCTTTATATTTATACCTTAAAACTATATAAATTATAGTGCGGCCAATCATAATATCATGCTATGATTTCAGTACTAATCCACCTACAAATTTTGTCTAATATGTTTAGAAAAAAACTTAAAATGGTCACAAACTGTTTTTATTATTCATTATTATCATGTATTTTTATGGTAATAACGCATTTAGAGTAGAAATCAAGCATAGGCCTATTTGTGTGTCTCTTGAACATAACTAAGGTCTGAAAGGGTTAAATACAATATGGATACTAAAACAGAAAAAATACATGAACACGGCGTCCATTTCTTTCAGTCTAAATCCTACATTCAAGTAGTCTTAGTTAAAACATCAAGTAAAAGAATCTCTGGAGTATAAAATATATTTAAATTAAATTATAATGTAAACCAAATATCATTTTTTAATAATTTCAAGTAGCCTGGTAGAAAAGTACGAATCCTGTGCGTTATCAGTCAGCCATTGAAATTATTATGAATAGATCGAGTAAAGATCTCACATCTGCTTCAGCAACCTCTGGGTGTGTCGCGACAACAGAGAACCCACCATTTAAGGACTAAACTTGTCAAATCTTTCTCTTGTATTTATATAAAGACAAATCACTATTGTTAACTTATTGTTAGCTATCACAAACATGTTTTCTTTCCCATGAGGGGAACCAACCCCGTTAGATTTTGACGGCGAGCTCTCAAAATTTCGCAAATTTACTGCCAAACAAAAAAGTACAGATTATGAAATCTAATGACGCGTTAAAGTTTCCTCACATGCATTTAAAGTCGACTTACCCTATCTAAATTGCGGTTTCCCTTGATTCCCTGTTTGAAATCCCCTCACCGATGTAAGACCGTCATGACGAACGACAAACGCTTTAACTTTCGCTCCAGTTGAAGAAGAGAAAAACACACACCTCAGCCAACATATACACACACGCGCGCGCGCACACACACATACACACACACACAGGCAAAACCTGTTTGTGTTCGCGCGCAAGTGAAGAGAATGATCTATTCCTGCTCAAAATAAGCGTTTTTCCCATCATTCCAAAAGAAAATTCAATTACATAAGTTTTAGAGTGACAGTTGTTAAGGATATGCAGATTTCATGACAGGATTGATTCCATAAAATTATTGATTTCCATATGAGTATTAGGTTATATGTAAAGTTAATAATTCTCAGTCCTAGTTAAACTTTAACTTTGAACACATGGTCCTGATAACAAAGACTTGATCTGGAGTTCAATTGCACACAAATTTTAGAATGTGTTGGCTGAACATACAGTCAGTGAGAGGTCACTGGAAAACTCCCACTCTGCAAAAACACTGATCCACAGCCACTGTACATATACAAATAGCCAATATATTATTAGTCATCAGCATTAAATTCATTTAATGCTCATAATTTAACTCTTAGACTAATTAATTCAATTGCAAATGCAAACAATACATGTTTCAATTTACTTACAAGTAGGTCTGAATTGTGGGAATCCCTTCCACTTCCTTGACTGGACCCGTCGACCACTCTAACTGTAATATAATAAAGAACTTATTTAGACAAGACCATATACAACTGTTATGTCATCTGCCATCAATATATAAACAGTGATTGATTTCACTTTGTACAAGACAAATTTTTTATGTGTGCAATCCAAGTGCATATAAAATAATGGGGTCACATGAGCCTGTGAGAACTTGTTTGGCTGTAACAGAGTTACATCTGTAAAGACAGCATGGTCTGGAAAAAAGTGTGTTTCTCAAAATAAACAAAAGGATGAATAATTAGGCTACACAGATATATAACAACATTTTCTGAACATAAAAACAGTTGAATGTGAGAGGATGTTTCTTTTTTTGCTGAGTTTACACACACACACACACACACTAAATTGAACATAACTCAACAGTCAGTGATCACTACACATTTTCCTTGTAATGCAATGTAACATTCCCCTTTGTGTTATAAATGAAAACATGGTTTAAGTTTACAGCGACATGCGGGCGGGTATTGATTTTCTTCATTTTTTTAAATTTTAAAGCAAATGATCTGTGAAAGGCGAATTTAATCATCTGAATGTGCAATTTCCGCCACCTTGTTTAACAAAAAACATTTTAAAACCTACAACACTTGTGCAACTTTTTCAAAAGATAATACTTTTTTAGAAGTTGCATTCAAAATCCAGTTGGTTCAAACATCTGAAGGGACTTTTGCTGAATGAGCATGACATTTCTGCCTGTTTGACATATATCTGAAAGCATAATGGTCTAAGATAACATACACATAGTGCTATTGTTATTATCGTGTTTGCAGAGTTTCAGAATAAAGGTGTGACCTCTATGTACATGCCAGCGTTGCCCTGGACAACAGAGATGACACCTGAAATCACATCAGAGCTCATCGGGTGTTTCTACTCCAAAAGGTCTCCAAATGTGGTTTTTCTCTCTGGAAATGATTATCCTCAGCCACTGAAGTATGATTAGTCCCACTCCCTGAAGCGGAACCTTCACTCTCTTACACCAAATGCTTCACCATAAAATGCTTGCACATTTTTAAACCTCATTGTCAATATACCTCTATTGAAACAATAGCTATATTTTTGACAGCTCCTCAAACTTTAATAAGGCTATTGTGATTTATAGTCTGCACACAATCGCCTCAAGCTTGCATTAATCAGAGAGTAAGCGCTGCTGATCCAATGTTTGTAAAGCACCAAAGGCTTGTGTTCTGTAATTGTGTTGCATATGAATGGATGATTCCCTTCCAAGGGAAAAAGGGTAAACTTGGCTACTGAAGGGCTACAGGATATGATGTCATTTCTCAAGTCCATGCCTGAACAATCCTGCATTGTTTCAACAGACACCGCCTAAAGCACATATTGCAAGCAGTGTTAAGGTTGAAGATGTACGTGACCTCATACCTAAAAACATTCCAAGTGCAAAAGTCACATGTTTTCAAAGCTATCACGGCACTGCTTATCCGCATGTGTTTATACCTGTTGTGCTCCTTAAAAACCCTTTAAAATGAAATGTCTTGACAAGCAGTTTTCTTTTTGTGCTGATATATGAAAAATGATATATCAAAGGCATCACCCTTTTATTATTAACCCTTGTGTGTCCTTATGGACATTTTTGTCCATTTTTTTTAAAAAAAAATCATTTTGCCTGTGTTAATGCCAACTGCATAAATTTTGGCCTAAAAAGCAAATACTCACTTTATTCCTGTTTTCTGCTTCTGCATATTATAGAGCCAATTGGATAAATTATGCAGCTATAATTGTGTGGGTGTGTTGGTATGGATGTCAGAATGTGCTTTATATGAGTCTATTAAAAAATATGTGTGTGTCATATTTGAGAGAGAAAAACTCTACTGTACTGCAAATCACAAATCCAACCTCTGTGTATACCAGTGGAGCTTTGCTGGTATATCTAATGGGGAAAATTTGGTACTGCGCCCAAACAAAATCTTACTGAAAGCTAATTTTTTGAGATATCAACCTCAAATTTGGAACACAACTTATTTAGATTGATGGCCTTGATTTCTAGCAGTTTTGGAGTTCAACATGTTTCATAAAATATATATTTTATATAAAATATTGTTCATAAATCATTTTCATAAACTTAAACCTCTATAACTTTTTTCTTATTTCACTTTTCAAACTTTTCTTCTTTAAAATGAGACCAAAATTAAGTCTGTGCTCTCAAGCTTCAAATGTTTATGACAGTTTTTGGACATAGACATTTTTGTCCTCTTTGGACCTATGTGTAACTTTTTTTAATTGACGCACAAGGGGGAAATAATCAATAGCCATTAGTTGAGTCACAGTCGATACTTGTTGCAAGTCACAGGTAAGTGTTATTGGAGGGTGAGGCATTCTTATCTTTAAAGAGCATTTGATTGGACAAAAATATGGCTACGCTATTAATGCTAAGGGGTCAAGGTTTGGCTGTTTAGCATGGGATAGTTAGATCTTAGTGGAAGGCTTACATATATATTGCTTGCATTTCATTATATTATTGTTAGAAGTTTTACTAGAGTCGTAATTATTTTTGAAGGGCTCTTAAAGGGATAGTTCACCCTAAAATGAAAATTAAGTGATCATTTACTCACCCTGGTGTTTGTTATAATGTCGTATGCCCTTCTTTCTTTTATGGACCGTAAAAGGAGAATTTTTTTTTTTTTTTTTAAATTAAAAATATTTTTAAAAAGACACAAAAGTATTACAGAATGATCCCATGTGACATGTGCCTTATATTCCAAGTGTTCTGGGGATATACGATGGGGTTTAGTGAAAAACAAACCGAAATTTAATGTATTATTTAACAAAATTCTTGATCTTGACCGTTGGCCTTCTGTGCATGGCTGCACAATGTGTGTGTTCGTGAGACTCAAGATTAACTTGAGAAATCAAGATTAACAAAAATGCGACAAATGAAGTACAACCCATGTATCTTCTTCTCTGAGGTTAATATATCCATTGTGTTCGTCATAACAAGAAGTTATCGCGTTCACATCTGTCAACTGTCATTCTGACTGTCATCAGACAAACAGAGTTCCAGTCCGGTGATATCTGAAGAAAGTACACAGATACTTTTTGGGGATTTCTAGACATTGTATTTCATGTCGTGTTGTTCACAACTTGTGTCTCACAACACAAAAAAGACATTAATGGTATCATAGCAGTTTGGTCAGCAAACATTCTGCATTGTGGCTGCATGTAGTTCTCTATCTCCAACTGCATCAAAACATGCTGCAAGCCTTTGCACTCAAATAATATGAAAATTTATCTGGCCAGCAGCCAGATCCATGCAAATGAGGGCACAAGCACTCCATCAATTTGTCAGAATCTGGTTGAATATTATTTGCATGCGGAAATAGGGGCGGAACTGTATTAGCAGCACTAATCTTAATACGAGATTAATGCCATCATATTTTTTCTTTTTTCTTCAACTATGCATCTCTGGCCCAATGGATGGCTTTTTTCCCTCCAATTAATTTAAATATTTACAATGTTTGTAATTTTCTTCACATTTGTGGGACATTTTGTCAAAACTTCTTGATTGAAAATGAAAAAACTTACCCTGATTTTGATGTTTTTTATATCTCATATTCAATTTCAGGCTTTTCACTGCAAAAAACAAAAAAACAAACAAAAACAAATCAGAAATAAACTAAATTAGAAATTACCCCCCTGAGGAAGAAATGGAAAGACTGTAAGAAATTATACAGGATTTATCAGACAAAAATACATTTTCACATCTGGTTTATAATTTGATTTGTGAACATGTTAATGGATATGAAATGAATCAACAGGTTGTCATGTAGATATTATTAAATATCTTACATTCTCACAAGACTAACACAAACTGTTTGTCAATTTCTTAGAGTTACTAGGCTACATTTTGTGTTTTGGTTCAATATTTCCAATTTGTTTGCACTTAGGAGCTCTCCTTGTGTTTTTTTTTTTTTGGTTCCATTTTGAATTAAAAAGAAAAAGGAAAGAAAAAAAAATCAAATGTACAGCGGGGCAGGTATTATTAACAGCACTCTTTATACGTCACACTAATTTATAGAGTAAAACAAAGACAGACATAAAAACAGAAAAACAAATGTTGAAAAACCATTCCCGTTCATTCTCCACAAGCCATCTAACACTCTTACCTGCAATTGAGTTGTTCCTCAAGGGCAGATCCTTCAAGACTTTTTAAAGGGGAGGGGTGTCTTAGTCATATCAGCTAACCACTGAGGTGTTTCGACCTGCTTCTTTTCTCAATTTACCAGTCCTCTCCTTCATAAAAGTACACATCTTCATGGCTTTGTGAGACCCAGATTTTTCTGTGTATGTGAATTTTTTTATTTTTTTTTATTTTTATATATATATATAATTCATATTTTATGCTATGTCCTCTGTAGAGGACACCAGAACTCAATTATTAAGAAAATGACACTATAGGCAAAAACAATGTTTGTTTGTTTTTTCATTCACCATTGCCAATCAATTTTTAGGTTTCACACTATTTTTTTAACCAAACTTTGTATAGATATGATTCTCAACTTGAAAGATGTAACAGAATAATTTGACTATTTTACTTTATACAAAATGCAAGTAAACATGGCCATAAATGGGTATTCCCATACAATGTATCTATACATTGTATCTCAATTGCATATTGATGTGTTATTGGGGCAACATGTAATGAAAAAAAGACAAATTATTTGAAAATTATTCAGATTTAAATGATAATTACAAAATATTATCTTAATTTCATAAGAGTATTCAGTCATTCAGTTGATGTCAGTCATTTTTAAAGACCAAGGAGAGGGAGTTATCATGGTCAAACCTCCAAACATTTGAAAAGGGGTGTAAAGTGTACCTGAAAACCATACTTGAGTAAAAGTACAGATATCTTACAGCGAAAATGACTCCATTAGTTACAAATTCCAATATGGCTTGAATAATGTGACAGTGTAATGTAACAGTATTTTACTCGTACTGAAAGTAGGCTCAAAGATGCACTATAGTCCTCAACACCTAAGAGACATGCCAGTGAAAAACAAGAAACAGTTGATTTATAAAGATAGCAAGCACATGTTTATTTTCTAAAATCAAAATAAAACTGAACACCTCAAAATTGCAATAAATCAAGGTCGACGCAATAGCCTCTTAAACGTCTACAAACACACAAGTCTCAGTTAAGTAAAGTGCTCAAAAAGGGCATGAGTAAATTAATTTCCTTCAAAAAGGTCTCTTCATTATAACGGATAAATAAAATAATGTTAATTAAGTAAAATGAAATAGTCAAAGCCTGGTTTCATGCTGGTTTCGGCCTCAACAGAGGCTGCAGCCATTCTTTATCTCATATATGTCGTTTGGTCATCCCTGTGATTCACCTGCTAATGCACGAGCATTCGCGTAAGCCTCGTTGACAAGTTTGGGTGAGTAAGGGCAAAACGCACAAGATTTAGTACCTTCAATGACCTGTAGATGCCGATATCACTTCTTTTGTAGCAGAAATAAACTGCTGCAGAAAAAGTTAGGTGCCATGCTAAATCAGAGATTGTATATTATAGGGAGATGAGAGGGTCTGTATCTCTTACCATTGGAGAAAGCGTAACGGCTAACTTAATCACATGCGGCACCTCTCAGCCTATTGTGTAATGGCAGTGACATCAGTGCCCGCCGTTCAAAACTCCTTCCCTGCGTACTGCCTATGCGTACCGCCAGAGCCGGAGCGTTAGCATTAGCCGTTACGCTTTTTTGGCTAAAGGTTGCAGGCTTGCCTTCCAGTGGCTTTGGCTAAATGTAACTAGTAATTGCGTTACTCATCACAAATATATTAGAGAAAAGAGTACATATTCAAAAATGTAAAGAAGAGAGTAAAAGTTGCTAATATCTTGGATACTCAGGAAAAATACAAAGTAGCCAAAAAGATACTGAAGTACAGTAACTAATTAGATTTACTCAAATACTTTACACCACTGCATTTGGTATATCTGAAAATCCCGGAATGTGTTTTTTATAGTACATCCAGTATAGTACATTAAACATTAAAATTGACATGTATGGTCTCAGAGAAATTTGCTAAAATATAAGTCTATGGCTGGGTCTCAGGACCTGGTGGTCTGATGACATAAAGACCAAATGACATTTTTGCCATTGAATTAACAAATTAAATGTTTAAATAATTAATTTTAAAATGGTTTTTAAACAGTGTAAAAGGAAACACAACCCATGATGCATATCAGCTGTGTTACAAGTGGGACCAGTTTTGCACTAAGAGTTTGGAAAATGTACTTCAAAAATCACATTTGTATAAAGATCGTTGAAGATACTTTTATCCTATCTCTTTATCTCCCAGGTACATGTATGTGCATGTGTTGTACAGGTAATGTGGGATGCAGGTTTTTGTATACTTCCTTCTTTTCTCTCTGTATTTCCCTCTTTAGCTATTCATTAACATCTTTTAAAATAATGCAAGTGACAAATGACCAGAAAGTGTGCCACTTTACCCATTAACACTGTTGGGGAAAGTTACTTTTAAAAGTTATGTATTACAATATTGCGTTACTCCCTAAAAAAAGTAACTAATTGCATTACTTAGTTACTTTTTATGCAATGTAATGTGTTGTGTTACTTTTTCTCATCTGGGCTGTGTGTTTGTTTGTTTTTATAACAACAGAAAAAGTTATATTTTTGGCAAATGTAAAGGCCCTTTTACACCAAAAGTGAAATTAATAAGCCTCAGGCTGAAGAAAATGCAAATTCACGCCTGTACAGTAGAGGGTGCAACTCAAACAAGCCTTTCAGCTGTGCTGCTATTCTGGATTACAGAAGAATAGGATGCAGGAGAAGTAAATGAGTAAACGCATGCTCACATTTTGTCTAGAACTAGTCTAGAATAACCATCATGTTCACACAGCACACACAACGCCTCTGCACTCCCGATATTTCTCTCAACATGAGGACAGGAGAGCTGTCAGTCAATACATGGGAAAACAAAGTAACTTGCGTTACTTATTTGAAAAAGTAACTCAGATATTTTGTTGTAAATTTAAAAGTAATGCGTTACTTTACTAGTTACCTGAAAATGTAATCTGATTACGTAACTCGTGTTACTTGTAATGCGTTACCCCCAACACTGCCCACTAATACTACAAATTTACATACTGTACACACACCTCAATAGAAGTTTCCTACAAAAGGGTGAAAGAAGAGAGAAACAGATTGACAGATTAGAAAGGCTTCACCTTTACAGAACACACCTCATAAAATAATGTGACACGGCATTCCCCTTCTCAGGTTATATGCCTTCATCAGTCTTCATACTGTGTGTAAACAAATCCAGGTTGCTTGAAGCACCGGTTATAGAAATATGCATGTATGAATAGTCTAAACAAGTGTTGACTGAATATGAGCTGGTTGCAACTGAACTACTTTGGACACAATGCAAATTGTCATGGAAATGGGAAAATATGATGTAGTTGTTGATTTATGAACTGATTTTCCGCAACCAGTTAAGAAATCCACAAACTCCCCTTTGATAAATTGATTCAAGTTAAATAAAAAAATATTATTTAGCCCCTAGCTTTAATTCAATGCGGAACAGAGGTGAACAGAAAATCTAGTTTGCAGGTTAAACTTGCGAGAAACCATGCGAGACAGACCTGACAGGAAATGTTGTGCAAATAGTTTCTTGTTCATTGTTGGTCAGACCTGTTCATTCAACAGGCCTGTAAAAAGATTCAATGAGCTGCTGAATTCAGTCCAGAATACATACAGCAAACATGAAACAATGACGAAGAGAAGGGTTTTCAGCTCAACCCAGAGGGGGAGGGAGTTGGTTTCAGGTATTTTCAGGTTACTTACATGAATTTGCATTCAAAATATGAAAGAACAAAGAAAATAAATTCCTAACATACTTACAAGTGAGCGAGAAAAGACATTTGTCCAACCGCAGGATTTCAACCACAGGATGAAGTGTGGAAGGGTTGGAAACACTGGATGTGACTTCTGTACTGTAGCTCTTTATCATTCATTTCTCTAAAACTGATCTCTGTAATTGACATAGGGATAATGAAGAGTCACTGTGATATTTAAAGGCATAGTTCACTCATAAACAATCTTCATGTTGTTCTTTCTTCTGTGGAACATAAAAGGGGTTAAATGTTGGTCTTTTTGTCACATAAATCTATCACATGGCTTCTTTTATGATACTTTTATGGTGCTTTTTTGTAATTTTGGAGCTTGTGAGCCCTAGTACTTGTTCACTTCCTTTAAAATATATTTATGTTCCACAGCATACACTGACTACAGCAGCATGATCAGTTATTACTTGTTGGTTCAATCTTGTTTTTGCATGTTCATCATTTCTTTGTACAGCCTGTCCAAAAAATATGTCTGCACAATGTGACGTTTCATTGCGTTATCACAAATAAAACGATAAACTCCAAGCACAACTACACAATATACTTACATAATCTTTAACAGATTTTTAATAATATTGCAATAAAGCATGATGATGCCAGTTTTTCAAGGCCGGACATAGCTTTTGGCCACTATGTAGCTATATACCTTCTTGTATTCAAGAAACATAAAAGGTCTTATTCTTCAAACAGAGAGTGAAAAAAAGATGTTAGACAATTTACATGCTTGCATTGTGGTCTGTGATTCATTGATGAAAGAGCCTGACAGCAGAATTTTTATTGAATTGAGTCATCTTGAGTCGTAAATCAGAGTTTCCTCTGTTTAACCGGGAAGCATTACACAAGCACTCTTGTCTTCTGCCCCCTGCTGGCTGTTTTGTGACAGCTATGTTGAAACAGTTTAGAATCAGAACTATTATTGCTTTAAAGGCCATTAAATATCATGATGACAGACTAAAACCCATATTTCTTTCATTATAAATATGCACAATAAATAAAATAATTTACTTTTATTCTGTTTCTACAACATAAAGCATTCAGTATTGCAAACAATGAACGGATAAATTAACAAACAAAGATGCTTTACTTTGGATTCATAACTAAATCTGATGACATCTAAAAGAATCCAAAAATTTTTGGGGACATCATCATTTCTGGAGAATCACATCTTATAAAATTACAGTGCACACATGTGGTATGGATGGAGGTATCAGTACCTTCTCCACATGGATAAACTGTCGAAAATAGCTGACAGAGAGCAGTATTTCACTAGTTGTTTACCGCGTTTCCTCACCAAAACTAGCAATCTGCAAACCACATATGCATAATTCATGCTGAAGGCTACCATAAATTAAAGCAACAGCTCAACATTTACATCAGATGCAACTTCAGAATTTCAACAGTCAGTCCAACAGGTTTCATTACTGTATTCAGCATGTCATCAAAAATACAGTGATGAAGTCATATAAACAAGAGCCTGTCCAATTTAACAGATTACTAAATATATTTTTTTGTTGTTAGTACAGTTCTTTGACAGTGACATTAACTATTCTAGACCTTTAAATACTGCTCCAGCACACACACACACACACACACACACACACACACACACACAGACACAGGTTTGTTTTGCTATCTTAGTGAGGACATTGCATAGACTTCCACTGATTTTATATCAGGTCAATAAAATTTTTTATCACCTAACCCAACCCCTACTCCTAAACCTACTAATCACATAAACATGTGAAAAACACTAGATTTAAATAAAATCTTCTTTTGGTTGATTTATAAGCCTTTTTAACTAGTGAGGACCAGTCAAATGTCCTAACTAGTGGGTTGTGAAAGTATTTCACAATATAAATGAGGACATTTGGTCCTCACAAGTATAGTCAAAACAAGTACACATTTTTTTCAATAAATTATATGTCATCTTCCATCACTCATTCATTGTTTCAAAAATATATGACCCTGTCCTTTGGTCTTTCAATTGTTTTGAATTCCTTTCATTTGATTTTTCAGATGACGGTGTGTCATGTCCATTCTGATTGGTCGGTTAACTATTGAGACCACAAATGAAAGGAAAATTAAAAAGATATCTTTATACATTATATTCACCTTATTGTGCACAGTAGTAGGTGACATGGTTAAAACAACTGTTTAATATTATCAGTTGAATTGTATGGTTAATCTTGACGTACCGCTTCGGTCTACTTCACTTCAGGCATGACATCGGCGGATATAGTTCTTCCTCCAGCCAATCACAGCACTCGGGAGGCGGGCGTTCGCCATTCGCGCCAGAAGTTCTGCGAGTCTCGTGTGTGAGACGTAAACAAACATTCACGTGCTTTTGAATGAGCTTATATTTTATGTATTGAATGAGTGACAGTTCATGTAAACGTGTTTGTTTATCATTTAGTGAATGAGTGAGAGTTCATCATGGCGGGAGTCATCCGCAGACTCGATGAGACTGTAGTGAACCGCATCGCAGCAGGAGAGATTATCCAGCGGCCTGCCAATGCTATCAAAGAGATGATGGAGAACTGGTGAGACATTTATTGATCACTATAATAACTTCTACCTAATGATATATGATCAATTTATGTCTAATAACTGGTGTCACTAATGTTTACCTCTGATAAACAAATAATACGTACTGACTAAAAACGAATATAGTCACACATGCTTGATGACACTTTATTGATTACTTATGACTGGTGTCAATTTGTTATACATTATTATCTGGCACGATTTTATTGATTAATAATAACTGGTGACACTTATATATCACTAATAAACACTCATGTTTATTGTAAAATTTCTTCAGGAACACAAATGGCACCTGTATGGCAAAATGACCCTAATATGTCAACAATCTCATGCGACACAATATGAGATGCTAATATTTGTTTTGACTCCTCAGTTTGGATGCAAAGGCCACAAATATCCAGATAACAGTGAAAGAAGGCGGACTGAAGCTCATCCTCATTCAGGACAATGGCACTGGCATCAGGGTAAGTCACTTTTACACTGCACACATCCATAGACATTTTTGAAATGGAGCTTGTTGCATTTTTATGTTTCACAGAAAGATGATATGGAAATAGTTTGTGAGCGTTTTACGACCAGCAAGCTTCAGTCTTTTGAGGACTTGGCATCAATCGCAACATATGGATTCAGAGGCGAGGTATGCATCACTTCAGCTGATCGCTGTGCGTTTACTGATCAACTCGGCTAAATCAACTCACTTCTTTTTTTTTTATAGGCTCTCGCCAGTATAAGTCATGTAGCCCATGTCACAATCACCACAAAAACAGCTGATGCAAAATGTGCCTACAGGTCATTTTTTTTAATTTTATGTATTATATATATTATTGTACAATTATATAATTGTTTATATTTAACCAGACACACAGAATGTAGCATAAATGCACTGCAGCTCAATTATTTTATTAATTATGTTTCTTTTATAAAGTGGTACTTTTGTTTTGTTTACAGGGCCAGTTACAGTGATGGGAAGCTAAAATCTCCACCCAAACCTTGTGCTGGAAACCAGGGGACATTGATTTCTGTAGGTTTACCTGACAGAAAAGGCTAGCTTTTTTATTTTATTTTAATTTTTTTTACACTTTTTTTTTTTTTTTTTTTTATCCCCAAAATTCCACAAATAATCATTTCCCTTTTTTTGTCCAGGTAGAGGATCTGTTCTATAATGTGTCCACCCGACGGAAAGCCCTGAAGAGCCCCAGTGAGGAATATTCTAGAATCATTGAGGTTGTGAGCAGGTGTGTTCATGAGATCTAGAAGGTTTTTGTTCTGCTGTGAGATCTTGAATAATTGTCCATGCCAACCTGTACGTATTTTCTGTCATACAGATATGCCATTCACAACTCTGGGAAAAGTTTTGCTGTAAAGAAGGTAAAATGCTCATTTCTTGGCAGTCCAAAATATATATACTAGGGCTGTCATCGTTAACGCATGCGATTAATTCAAAATCCTTAACGCGCTAAAATAATTTAACGCAAATAACGCATATAAATTAGTGAAACACTTGAAATTGCGTCATTAATGTAATTTACGTCACGCAGTTCAGAATTCTGAAAAGTTTGTTCTGTAATGTTTTTTTTTTTCATGGGTGATTTGGTGTGCATATGAATTATATGGACTCTATATCATTTGGTTATTTGGTGTCCTTTTGGAGTCTCCAAGTGTCCTTTTTTGGAAAGACACCTAAACTTACATTGAAAAAAGCTGACAGAAAATACAGTTTTGTGAGAATCCCCCTTCAATCTGATTGTTTACTTTGCTGGATATAGCAAACGATGATAAAATGAACATGTTAAACAAGATAAATTGTGTTTGCTTGATTTCATGATGAGTGTGCGATTAATCACACAAAAAGGTGCGTTTAAAAATTGTGGTAACACTTTATTTTAGGGTCTTTTAACTAGTTGCTAATTAGCATGCATGTTACTAGAATATTGGCTTTTTATTAGTACATATTAAGCACATATTAATGCCTTATTCTGCATGACCTTATTCTACATTCAGAGTCCTACCCAATACCTAAATTTAACAACTATCTTACTAACTATTAATAAGCAGTAAATTAGGAGTTTATTGAAGGAAAAGTCATAGTTAATAGTGAATATGTGTTCCCTATACTAAAGTGTTACCGAAATTGTAATCTATTGACAGCACTAATATACACACACACAAAACATACATTTAAATAAACGTTAACTGAAATAAAATCAATTATAAACAGACTTAAACTTTTCCCTCTATCTAGCAAGGCGAGATGGTTGCAGATGTGAAGACCCTTATAAACGCCTCTGTGCTGGACAACATTCGTGTGGTGTTTGGTGTAGCTGTTAGCAGGTACTTTTATGTGACCATATTCTTGGATTATGAAAATTTTAACTAAAGGATATATTGATTTGATGGTAAATCATGGAGTAAAGCAGCATTTATGTGTGTGTTTCAGGGAGCTGATTGAAGTTGAGTGCGAGGATCAGAAACTCGCTTTTAAAATGAAGGGCTACATCTCCAATGCCAACTACTCTGTCAAGAAATGTGTCCTTATCCTTTTTATCAACCGTACGTCTTATGAGTTCGTTTCTAGCTCAGTTTTTAAATGCTATATGTGGTATCATTTGAATACAAGACCTTCATAATTCTGACTTTGTTGTCTTCTAGATCGCTTGGTGGAGTCTGGTGCCTTGAAGAAAGCTATTGAGACTGTCTACACTGCTTACCTTCCCAAAAACACTCATCCTTTTCTTTATCTTAGGTAAATCATATGACTTAATGAAAGCATTCAAATGTTTGGGGTCCGTAAGATTTTTTACTTTTATTTAGGGGTCCGTAAGAAATTAATACTTTTATTTAGCAAAGATGGATTAAATTAAATAAAAATTACAGTAAAACATTTTTAATATTACCAAAAAATTCTATTTTAATAAATGCTGTTCTTCAGATGAACTTACTATTCATCAAATAATCCTGAAAAAATTGTTTACTTTCCACCAAAATATTAAGCAGCACAAATGTTTTCAACATTGATAATAATCAGAAATGTTTCTTGAGCAGCAAATCAGCATATGAGAATGATTTCTGAAGGATCATGTGACACTGAAGACTGGAGTAATGATGATGAAAATTCAGCTTTATCATCACAGGAATAAATTACATTTTAAATATATTGAAATAGAAAAAAGTTATTTTAAATTGCAATAATATTTTACAATATTTATTTTTTACTGATTTTTTGATCAAATAAATGCAGCCATGGTGTGCAGAAGAGACTTCGTTTAAAAACATTAAAAAAAGTTCCCAACCCCAAACGTTTAAACGATAGTGTAAGTCACACAGAATATTTGAATATAACCTGCGTTCTGCTTTAAAACAAATCTGAAAATGTTTTACTAATACTTTACAATTGCTCATTCTGAAGTTTAGAGATTGCTCCTCAAAACATTGACGTGAACGTTCACCCCACCAAGCACGAGGTGCACTTCCTGCATGAGGACAGCATCATTGAGAGCATTCAGAAACACATTGAGAGTAAACTGCTTGGCTCTAACTCCTCACGCACGTACTTCACACAGGTGAACCTTCAATTACAGGAGTAAAAATATTATATTGTCTACTTGACCAACACTTGACAGATGTGCATGATCCTTAGACTCTGCTTCCAGGACTTTCAGCGTCCGCCAGTGTGGCGAAAGCCTCCAGTTCCTCAGCAGATTCCCAGGAGCGCATATACGCCCATCAGATGGTCCGCACTGACAGCAAAGCCCAGAAGCTGGATGCGTTTCTCCAGCCATCAACCTCTTCGTCTACCGCACAGTGCAAGTCAGATAAAACCTCCAGCCCCCCCACTGCCGAGCCAGATGACACAGAGCTGCTGAATGCTGTTGATGATCTGGAGCCATGTGGCTCAGAGGATCCACCAACAGACATTCAACCTCCCACTGATGAAGCACCACCAAGGTGAAATGCAGAAAACGTGCTGTTTCTGAGTTTATGACTTGTTATTATAGTAGAGAAGACCGGGGCAAGTTGTCACACTGTTTTTAAAAATTGCCCGGGTAAAAAGATCCAGTATGTTTAACACATAGCAGAGCATATTGGCACACTGTATGGGGTAAGTTTTCAAAAAGGACCCTTTTTACATTTCCGAGGAAGTGGAATTCATCATAGTTGGGTAAACTTCTAGAGTGGTGAATGGAAACTACAACAAACATAATTTTTGCTTTCAGGAAAAAAACACACAATAGCATTTCTATGGCTTAACAAAAGAGGAAAAATATCAAGAGATAGATTACATTGATCAGAAGAAAGATGTCAAACTTGCCGGAGGCCGTTGTATTAGAAACACACAAACAGTAACGTTAACTAGTTTTCTGTAATTTAATGCCAAGACCGAAATGTTGCAAATAATAAAAAGTAATTAGTTATCAAGCAAGTCTGAGTGAGTGGTGTGTCTGATTTCTACTGTTTTTCTAGTTGAATTGAACTAGATTTGGGTGTGTGAGGCATTTATATTTTATTGTATTTTATTGCATCTTAAATGAAAATGTGAAAAATCTTTGCTAGATTTAAATGTTAATAACTGTGGATATATATCATAGTCTGTGAAAAGGGTCCATGCACTCTGTTTTGAGAAGAATATCTTTATTTTGACATTAAATATTATTTAAAGTAAAAAAAAAAATCTTGTGCAAAATGTCTATACTGAGATAGTAGCCCAAGACACAAACCTCTCTATTCACATTACTTTCTTTTCCAGTATGTAATCTCTGTAGTCATAGGATCAACCTGCTGTCTGTTCCGTCTTTCAGGAAAAGGCCTCATGTTGAGGAGGTGAAGGAGGATTTGACAGCCGCCTGTCTTCCCAGGAGACGCGTCATTAAACTCACCAGCATAAAGGAGCTTCGGGAGGAAATTGAGCAGCAAACTCACAAAGGTCAAACAATATCTGCTTTAAGAAATAGAACTGACTGAAATTAGTTTATTGACTATTTTAACAATATTATAAATGTCTTAACTGTCACTGTTGATCCATTAAATACATCCTTGCGGAATAAAAGTATTAATTTCTTGAAAAAAAAAAAAAAACAAGCAATACAATAGTGTGTGTATATATATAATATATATATATTTAAAAAATAATGAATTTATTTGTCCAGAACAGCATTCAGAATGTGTTTTGTCCTCCACAGGTTTACAGGAGCTGCTCCAGAATCACTCATTTGTGGGTTCAGTCAGTCCTCAGTGGACTCTAGTGCAGCACCAGACGAAACTCTATCTGCTCAATACAACCAAACTCAGGTTACAACCAGATCAGTTACTGACATCAATTCATTCATGACTGTACTCTCATAGTTAATGGTATTTTTAATGTATATATATTCCATTATTTTCTAGTAATTTTTATAATATATTTGTTGACAAACATACATTTCTCTCTTGTTGTCTGCAGTCAGAAGCTGTTTTATCAAATTTTGATCTACGATTTTGGTAACTTTGGAGTCCTTCGATTGTCGGTGTGTTATTGCATTCATTTTATTTTTGTTACACATGCTATTTAAAGTAATAATTTTTAATACATTTTTAATTTAAAAAGATCTGTTTAGTATGTTACATTTGAAGCATTTGACAGATTAAAACTAAAATTGTGTTCCTTCAGAATCCAGCTCCGCTCTATGATTTGGCCATGTTGGCTCTAGATTCAGAGGAGAGCGGATGGACGGATGAGGACGGACCAAAAGAAGGACTGGCCCAGTATATTGTGGATTTCCTTAAGCAGAAATCAGAAATGCTGGAAGAGTACTTTTCCCTGGAAATAGATGGAGTAAGTGACACATTCTACACCTATAATCAATTATTTATATATATATATATATATAACACTGAAGCTCAAAAGGCTGTGAGTATTTATTTTACGGTGCTTTCCTATATACGAATGCCGGATCCCCTTAAACCATGGTAAAATCTCTGTAATGCAGACTCTAGTGGCTTATTGCTTTCACAAAATGTCAGCAACAGCAATATGATGAAACAAGTTATTAATTTAGGTAAACTTTATGGTGCTTTATAACTGTTAAGAACGCTTGCATTTCTTTACAGGAAGGGAACCTGACTGGTCTGCCAATGCTGCTTGATAATTACACTCCTGCCATGGAGGGACTTCCGATGTTCATTCTGCGTTTAGCCACTGAGGTCGGCATTTCATGGAACCTGTAGTTTATTGGGTTTTGTACATAAAATAGGTATTATAATAAAAAATAAAATGACTAAATGACTGATGCAGGTGAACTGGGATCGAGAAAAGGACTGTTTCCATGACTTCAGCATAGAATGCAGTCACTTCTATTCCATAAGGAAGCGCTACACACTGGAGCCGGATGCAGAAGAGCCGCAGGTAGTGCTAATGTTACACACAATTATGAAATTGTGGGTAGTAAATTTATTGCACAAACTGTAAGAGAAATATAATAACATGCTATTCTAAACTTGATGCATTCTAGGTTTTTGTTATGGTTTATGTCAATGATTTTTGATTAGTAGAAGAGTTGACTGAATCCTAAATGTGTAAGAATTAAAGGGTTAGTTCATCCAAAAATGAAAATTCTGTCATTAAGTACTCACCCTCAGTTTGTTCCAAACCCGTAAGACTTTCGTTCATCTTCAGAACACAAATTAAGATCTTTTTGATCAATGTTTTTATGTGAATAAAAGCCTAAATTCAATCTGTTCATCATAAAAAGCGATTGAGTCTCTTCAGAAAATTTGGACTAAAGCACTCAATTCATATGGATTAGTTTTAAGATCTCTTTATGAACGTTTGGAAGCGCCAAAGTGTCAGATGCGTAACTGTCTATGGAGGGACAGAAAGCTCTCAGATTTCATCAAAGAGACCTTCATTTGTGTTCTGAAGATAAAAGTCTTATGGGTTTGGAACGACATGAGGATTAATTAATGACAATTTTCATTTTTGGGTGAACTAATCCTTTGATGTTAATTATTTGTAGGACGCAGAGATGAGCTGGCAGTGGAAGGTGGAGCATGTGCTTTTCAAAGCTCTCCGCTCTCTCTTCAGTCCTCCAAAACACTTCAGTGAAGATGGCAGCGTTCTCCAGATCGCCAGCCTGCCTGAACTCTACAAAGTGTTTGAAAGATGCTGAAGTTCAGCACATTGTTGTTCTGTGTAATAGTTGCAGCTATCAGAAATGGCTGCTTCTGCTGCGCTTTATATTGGTCAGCTGACAAACCCAAAATGACAGAGACCACGATACACATTCTGTCTGTCACATTATTTCAGATGACCAGCAAACATTAAACTGAGGATTTATAGACATTTGTACTGCAGATGAATAAAAAAGACTATTTTGAAATATTAAACAATGTTTTTTTTATTATTGTGAACTGAGTTGTGAAAGTGTTAAACTGACTGATTTCCATAATGCACTTCTTTTTTTAAAAATCACATCACATTGGGCAGATGTTTTCATCCAAAGCTACTTGGATAATTAAAGCAAAAGTATAAACCAGAAATCAACAATTCACAAAATCATGTTTAAAGTAGTATGTAATTTTGTACACCACTAACAGCACCAAATTGAATTGACAATGCTAATTTTTGCCAACAATTAAAATGTGATGAGGTCACAAACAGTGCTGTTTGAAATGTTTATCATTGCATGTTGTGTTTTTAAATGCATGTGGCAATGCCGTTATGTTAGGCCATTTCAAACATACTGCAATTCTGAGGTGTACAAATTACACACCACCTTTAAAAACTCCAAAAATAATCACCGAAAGAGAGGTCAGTTTGTAAATCGTGTAATTTATTTACAGTATACTTTGCAGTTGCTTTAGTCACAATCACTGTGTTTGTGAAGTGTCAGACAATTTGTTTCTAGTGTGATTAAAAAGTTGCACCAAACCTGAATACAACAGCGTCGTGAAAGGCATTGAGTGGCATTTGGTACATGAATCTAATCTCACAATGTCACAGTAGAAACGTCGGTCTCATACTGGGAGTTAAAATCATTGCATTTAGTGTAAAAATTGATGTAGTCCATTGTGACAAAGCACTTCAAAAAACCTAACAAAAGTCAATGTGCCCTGCAAACGATTCATGAATCACCCACCCATTCATACTGCATTCATTTACACATTTATTTTCAAGAAATATTTTAAATATTTGAAAAAACAAAACAAAAACACTTAATTGAAACCATAGCAGACATGATTGATTTTCTATAACGTTCAACTCATGGCTGTACCATTTATTAAACACATTAATGTTTTTTTGTACCGGTAGAAATATACTGTTTTCCTGTATAGTGTTATAATGCATATAACCCTCGTCCCCCCTGTGAAGGCACATTGCTGTGTAAGCATGGATGTTGAGGGCCCTGCGGTCGTGTCGATTTACAGTTTAAAAAGCGCTTTTATACTCGTGCAACTTAGAAAATAGGAGGGGGAAAAAGTACCCAGTCCAAGCAATGAAACCTCATCGGCTACCGTGATGTACAAAGCTTTTAAAAACAACAAAACCAACAATATTCTCAGGTTCAGAGAAGAAAGCACAAAGGTTTAGATGTTCCCTCCCTGACCGTGTTGCCTTAGTAAGGTGTAAATCTGTATTTTACCACGAGAGGCAAGGAAACAAGGTTAAAGCCTGCAGATTTCTTTTTGGTGTCCTATTGAAAGGTGTTGGAGAGTCTCTCTTCACTGCTGGGACAGAAGAGCGTTTCTGTTTGCTTTCATCTTCTCCAATCGCTTTACAAGATGGTTGTTGGTCATTTCCATTTCTTCGATCTTATCCAGGGCAGTACGCAGCTACAAATGGAAAGAGAGATGTGTGAGGTTAACTCTTGACTGTGACTCTATGCTTGGATTTGACATTTGCAAGTCAGGAACTATTTTTACAGAGGTTTAAAACTCCAGGTTACAATTGTGAGAACCCTGAATGTGTCATATGCGTCTAGGTCAGTAGCAGAGATGTTTGAACAGCAGATTTCTTCAGTGTTGGGTTCATACCTCCCTCTGAAGTTTTCTTTTCTCTGCTTTCAGTTCATCTTCTATCTTTTCTGCATTATCTGCTGAAGCTTTATATCTGGACACCTGTCCTTCAAGTCTGTTTACCTGCAAGACGTACAAAAAAAAAAAAAAAAAGTTAAGCTAATATTTAATTTTTTTAAAAAAAATTGTCATATGATTAAAATAATTTTCATTATTAATAATTGATATTTGAAAATTATTATTTTGTTCTAATTACAAACTCACATTTTGTTCCATCGTGGCCATTTCCTGTTCAGCCTTTGAGAGCTTGAATTTGTATTCACTTATCTGTCTATTGGCATCCCCTACAGGGAACAAACAGTGTTAAAGCATGTAAAGGTACGTGTGAAGCTGTTAATGCAGACTTCAGTGTGTTTGTGTGTGTAGCGTCAGAGGTCGTACTCTGCATCTCGATGAAATGCAGGTCAGTGCCATTCTCCATTCGCTCTCCTTCTGTGTAAACGCTGTCGATCTTTGAGTGTTTTTGTCGTTCCTCCTCCAGCTGCATCTTCAGTTTTCTGATCTAAAAGAGTGCAGATGTGTTACTTCAACTCATCTATACCAATAATCCATTTTAAATCATTTCATGTACTATCATACCTGGGACAAAAGTTCATCCTTTTCTTCTGCAAGCTTTCGTAGTCTTACATCTGGGGTATGAAGACAGGAATTAAGCTTTATCATGCCATCGTTTCAAACTAAATATACTTGACAGTGTATTCAGAGACTCACCCAAAGGTCCGTCTCCTGCTGACTCTAGCACCTGCGCTACTTCTTGTTTTACCACAGTGATGCCTGAGGTAGGGGACTCGTGGCTGACGTCTCCATTGGGCGTGTCCTCGGGTATGATGACCAGCCCGTGTTTCTGTGAGAGCAGGAAAGGACAGCATAAGAGTATAAGAGCTGTTTTTAATGGACACTGGCCATGTACACACTTCAGTACGATTGTTGCACAATTACATATGATACCTTCTTTAGGATATAAAAAAACTGCATGCGTCCTTTATAGAGAAAGCAATCACATAATTAAAACTGACTATTTTAACACTGAATGTCACGCATGATCTTTGCAGTGTACATGTCCTATGAAACGCAGATCAAACAGATACAAACCAAATTAAAGGAGATAAGCAACAAGCCAAATACTTTGCACTCAAACAATCTGTTTATTGTTGTTATACAGTGCTGATGTCAAGCTTTCCTTTTTTAAAGGACGTACCTCTCCCATTCGGCTTTTCCCCTTGAGGTCAGCCAGCTCATCCCTGAGCTCATCTCTCTCATTCCTAATGCAATCAAAGTATTCTTTCTGTCTCTCTAACGCCTGGCCACAGGCAGGGCAGGAAAAGAGAGAGGAGTGAAGAAAACAGTAGACAAAGAGACAGCAGCAAACACACGCAATGAACACCGCCTTCAGTTAGGGCTGGGCGATATAGCTAAAAATAATATATACATTAAAACAAACAAAAAAAATATATACACATACTCTTCTGGACAATGTTTCTGTTTTAGTTTCGCTTAAAAGGAATTAGTTTTGGATTGATGTTTATAGAACTATTTTTATTTTTTCCTTCTTGTTTTGTTTAGAATACTGTTAAATTTAAAGAATCTGTTGTGGAGTGAGGGGAACTAAAATAGCATATACCTATGTTTATAGTGTGTGTAAACGTTTCATTTTATTTACCAGTATTTTTCATTATTTCTGAATGTAATAATAAAATGCGACTTGTATGCGATTTGTCTGTTTTTTCTCTCAAAAACTCAATTTCATGTGTGCAGCGTATTTTTTAACCATGCAGCAAACCATTTAAAATATTAAATTACTTAAAAATTGTTTTAATGACTTTTTAAACTGTTAAACTGATAGTATTAATTGGTCAAAATTCTTATTGTCGGTTAACTAGTTCATTAACTTTGTATTGCTGGCACTTGTGTAATTGCCTCCTTAAAGATGAATCATTTGTTGTATTCCTCATTTGTAAGTCTTTGGATAAAAGCGTCTGCTAAATGAGTAAATGTAAAAAAATGACATTGATTAACCTATCACAAATGTTTCATATATTGCCCAGCCCTAGCTTTAGTCACAGATGGTAGGATGAAAATAGACCATGCTGACAGATGAACAGTACAGGAAGTGAAGGATTGAGGTTATTAGTCTGTATAGTGTTGCCTGTGCTTTTCTTCCAATCATCTTGAGCAATTCTTGGATTTCATGCAAAAGTGAGTATATAAAAAGTAAAACTAGCCTATCTTCTTTAAAGATGTTAAGTCCGGATGTAATCAATTTTCATGCATTATGTTCCTTTAACAGTTTTCAACTCTACTGTGTGGTACCCAACACTTCTGGTGTATACAGCTGAGGCTCATGAGATACCAGCAGAGGGCAGCACCATGCATTTACAACTATTGAAGCTGCCAATCAATTGTTAATTTGTGTAAAACTGTTATGCGTACACACACTGTTCATAAATCATATTTTTTTTTATATCCATCCAAACAGCATCTCCTAAACCGTCCTACCGCAATCTTTTTGTCCTTCCAGTTAACAGTTTCCTGCAGGTCAAACACCTCTCTTGTGAGGGTATCTAGCTTTTGCTGAAATTTCTGGTTCTCCTGGAGTTGCGTTTAATAAAGCAGAGGAGGAAAAAAAAAAAAGAGGACAGAAAATAGGCACAACAAAGCAGTGATGAGACGGAACATATGAAGGAAGAAAACAGGAGGATCTCCATGGAGAAGAGTGAATGATGTAGAGAATCTAAACCTTCCTATTTCATCTATGAAGAACATTAAGAACAACACTTTCACTCAGAAAGAATCCAAATCATCTATAACTTGATTATTCCGCAAAAGCTTTGAAACACTTAGTCTAATGCAGATTTTTTTGATACTTTCAAATGAATTTATGGTCGATAAACCATTTCTGTTCTGGTCTCTACCTCGATGAGCTCATCTCGCTGGCGGATGCCCTCCTTCAGCTCCTCTTGTTTGTGCTGTAGGACTGAACATGTGTGCTTCTGTCGCTCTAACTCCTATCAATCAAAAGAAAAAAATACATTCACACATAATCAGCCAAAGCTTGTGTTTAGGGTTCCAACATCTAATAAATATATCAAAAATTGCTAAAAACCTCTGACAACATATGGCATTTTTGGTCTGTTGGGTCTCTGCATACAATAGTGGCCATAAACACAGCCTTTTTGTCTGATTAATCATTGCCAAATTAATCAAAACAGTTTTATGAAGCAACAATTTTCTAGAAATGACAAATTTAGCATAAGCACCTTTGATTTCTCCTCCGTTTCCCTGCGCAGCTCTGACATTTGCTCTTCCATCTCCTCTAAAACGTCTTTGAGTGTATCCACTTGGTAGATGAGGTTTGCCTTTTCATTGTCCAGCTGGGCGTTAGATACCATGGCCTTCTTGTATTTCTCCTCCACTTCTGACAGAGATTCCTGATGAAAGGGAGAAAAAAATCCTTAACACAAAAGTACAGGAAAAGCTTTACATACTGCAAATGCACAAAATAACACAAAACTTAATGACAGGCAAATAAACAAAGCACACTCTGAACACTGCACTGAAGATTAGATAAAAATGTGAAGTGCAGGTAAAAATTGAAGTAAAAGTGCAACACAACCGAATGCTATATATAAAGTTGGATAAAACTTTTTTTAAAGTCAAAATTAAATCAAAATGGGCCCTTTTACTAAATAGACATTCATGTCCTGGTCTTACTGTGATTTTTTTAAAGGCTTGTCTTTGTAACTCTTTCTAAAAAGGTAATAACTTGCTCCTCCTCTTCAGCTCCTTTGCTCCAATCACGTGTCCCATTCAGGTACACTACCGTACAAAGGTTGAGGTTGATAAGATTTTTAGTGTTTTAGAACGAGGTTTCTTATGTTCACCAAGGCTGCATTTATTCAATCAAAAATACAGTAAAATATAGTGAAATCTTCATATAATTTAAAAGAACTGTTTTCTATTTGAATATGAATACATGAAATTTATTCCTGTAATGGCAAAGCTGAATTTTCAGCATCATTACTCCAGTCTTTAGTGTCACATGATCCTTCAGAATTCATTCTAATATGCTGATTTGCTGCTCACAAAACAACTTATTATCATCAATGTTTAAAACATTTGAGCTGCTTAATTTTTTTTTGTAGAAAAACTGTGATGCAGGATCAGGATTCTCAGATGCATAGAAAGTTCAAAAGAACAGCATTTTTTTAAAAAAATTTATCTTTACTGTCACTTTTTGACCAATTTAAAGCAACCTTGCTGAATGAAAGTATTAATTCCATATAAAAAAAAATCTTACCGACCCCAAATGTTTGAACAGTAGTATATATAACAGCAACTTCTTATAATCCAATCACTTCTCAATAGATAAATTCAAGTCTTTCCCTGCATTTCTTATTCAGTACCCTGTTACACTTCAGTTCCTTCACAGGGTCTTACTGGTATCAGGTTATTTGACGCTTCTATAGCTTCCAAATGTGAACTGGACAAGCACTAAAAATTCTACATCCAGAAAACATCCAGAGTAAAAGGTGTGTCTGTGTCCTCCTCCATCTTCTTTAACAGCAGTTTGGAGTGAGGCAGAAGACTTCCATGTGACTTCGGCGCTTTGGAGCAATTACCTCTCCAGGCAACACAACTGTGGGCTAAACGTGACTGTAAAAAGCTTTATGTAGTGACTGAAAGACACATGCAAGGCTCATGCTTTCAGACTAAAGAATGCTAAGTGTCTGGTGGGTTAGTGGAGGAAGAGGAAAGGCATGCGTTTAGCTCAGGACCCTCTACCTTCAGCTCTTTAAGACCCTGCATGTATCGGCCCTCTACATCCTGAATCTGGTCCTTTAGATCATAGATGTCCTGTTGAGATGGATGAATGAATCATGGGAAAGGTTTGGCATTCACTGAAGGTCAGAGCGGTGACCTCTGATTGTACATTTTTACTAACACAGAAAGGGAAAGAGTTTCCCGAAGGCATTCAAACACAAAGAGGAAAGAAATGAAAACATTAACACACACACAAATAAAACCAAATAATGCTGTGAAATAAACAAGTGGATTCTCTGAGATCAAATGCATTCAATAGGAAAGTATGATGCTCTATGCTTACACAAAATATGTTCAAAGGCAGGTAGATTCATCCTATTTCAGGAAATCCCTGAGCAATTCCTATTACAGAGAGTTGTGTTGAATCTGTAAACCAGCTGACTGCAAACATTAGGGGTGTGAATCTTTTGGTACCTCACGATTCAATTCAAATCGATTCTTGAGGTCACGATTAGATTAAAAATTGATTCTCGATTTTGAATCAAATTTCAATTCGAGAGATATATATATATATACACACACACATACATACATAGCTTTGATTCTAGTTTACTGTTTTGTGTGACTGCAGAAGAAAAAAATCCCACTGAATTAAATGTGAACCTTTTTCTTCCCATTTTAGTCAACCCAATATTATACAACAAATGTCATTTAAGCTGACTGCAATCATTACACACATGACTGGCAGTATTCTGTAATAAAGCAAGGCAGGCAATTTTATTTTATTTTTTATATTAAAAATAGGAACAAAGAAGCAAATTACTAACAATATGACAAATACAATAGAAAAAAAAAAATATACAAATTAAATAAACTTTAAGTTTTTCAGGTACAGTAGCCAAGGTTTATTTAACATGTCATGTAGTAAGAAATACTACAGAAACTGAATAATCAAATGTAAAAATAAAACACTGTATAGTCTTCACTGTATGTATTAAATATAAAGTGATTCATATTAAAGATACAAAAGTGATTCAGTCAAAAGCAGTGAGTGATTTTTTTTTATTATTAACAGTAATGAAACAGACGACAGTTTATGAGGCTGCTGTCCCTTTAAGAATGAATGCATGAATCTAATATACTGTTACGCATCCGATTTTCTCCTAACTGTTTACGTTCGCATAGGACATAATGGACTGTGTTTACGTGAATACTCCACACGATGCGCATTTTGACATAATTGTTTGTGTATTTGACCATGCAAGCGCAATAAACTGTGAAAGAGAACTGAATTCGGGATTGCATGCATCTGAGAGGCGGTATCATTGCTCACGCTTCGGCTGTGTGTCTGTCAGTGCGAGCACCACATTGAGTCCTTTTTTCACGGCTTATTCTGATTAATAACACTAATGTGTCAATAACTTTAAGTGCTGTGAAATTACATAAGTTTAACACTTTAGAAAATCGATTTTTGAAATTTGTGAATCGATGCGAAAAGGTAGAAGATAGAATCGTGATTCATAAGTGAATCGATTTTTTCCTTCACCCCTAGCACACATCAACTGTATTTATGCAGATAAACAACATAATTACCCTTAATTCACTGAGAGAAGCCTCTGCATCCATAATGACGCTTCCAGCATCTCCACTGCCCCTTCTAGAAGTGCTGCCTCCCAGAGATGCCAGGGCAGCTGCGGAGAGCGCCGGGGTGGCACATCGAGAGGATGGCTGCAGGATACGAGAGCACCAAACACCCATCAACAATGAACTAAAAGCTGATTCAACAACCTTAACACCTGTCGGTTACATTTATTGATTGCAGATACAAATTGATATTTTATCATCAAATGCAATAACATTCATACATTTTTCAGTGTAGTGCATTTAATCAGTAAGGACAACAATAACAAATCACTTAAACCCACTCTAGCTCCCAATCTGGAAATACTGTAATGCTGACTGAAAATACTGACCAAATACAGACTAACTTTACCCTAATGAGAAGAGTAAAATTAACTAGGCATCTTAATTATGGGTCAAATGTCAGTCTACAATGGGAAGTGGAAAATGATCTCTCTTCCTCTTACCCGACTGAAGGTGTCTGTAAACTGCTTGTCACATTTCTCATCGAGCTGCAAAAGAAGAAGACACCATTACTCACATTGAAACTATTAGAAATATATACTTGGTGCAATTTGAATGACCATTAACTGGGTTTTGCCTTCATCCTAAAGTAAGATTTAAAAAAAGTTAGTGGGATTCTACTTGCTGTAATTCCAATAACTGTCACATGTCATGGCACATGATAATTTGACCAGCAACATCCAGAGTCAGTGCTCTGGCCAGACTTGACCAAAAATCTGCTTTAAAAACAAATGCTGACAAGTTACAGATACACACACAACAGTGGTAATGGTTAGATGTAGGGATGCTCCGATCCGCCTTTTTCGCTTCCGATACAGATTCCGATACCTGGGATTCAGTATCGGCCGATACCGATCCGATATTCAAGTATTAATAAAAAAAGTGCTAAATTAATTAATAAACTGTATGCCTCACTGTGTGGAAGAAACTGGGGTCATTCTTTTGTGCAAGGCATCAGGCTTGACTTAAACATTACTTTCCTAACTTTGTAAAACAAAATAACAAAACAGACACAAATTTAGTGAATTATTTATGAAATAACTGTGCATCAGTGCAACAACTGTAAATAAACCAATAGCTTCACTAGCTTGGTAGACATCCAGCTGACTCCTTCATCCATGACTCATGGCTTGTTTTTCATGAATGTTTGAGTCATACATGACATAAACTAAATATATTTATATATAAATATATACTATAAATTTCTTTTAAATTTATAGCGGCGTTTTATTTAATGAGGCAGCAACATATGATATATAGGACAGAACAAAAAATGCTATTAACAATCTTTCATTGCGCAAAAATATTATAATATGAACAGCTCCCATACAGAGCGGCACAAAGTGCTTATGCGCATCCCGTGTGCAGAATGATGTGCTTGAAGCATCATGGAGTCACAGCGCTCCGCATTGAAATATTCAAAGCACAAAGTGAAGATATATTGATGTGTATTGTATTATCGGTATTTTTGTCTACAGATGAAGTATATTAATAGAAATATTGAATCATCTTGGATAGAGTTTCATTGTGTTGACTGTCGTAACCGAACGCGACACGCAGTTTGAATGCTGAATGGAGAATGACTGACAGCCGCAGCGGAAGGAAGAGTTTACGTGAACTTTAATTTAATGACTTAAATATTCATGTACCTCAAATTAAACTATGGAATGGCTTCAGAACACTTGGAATATAGTGCACGGAAACTTTATGGTGCTTTTTTTAATGTTTTTGTGCCTTTTGTGGGGCTTAACAAAAACACAGAAAAGTACACGCACAATATCGGATTTGGATCGGTCCCATCCGGCCGATACCCGATACGGCAAAAATGCCAGTATCGGAGCCGATACCCGATCTGAGTATCGGATCGGTGCATCCCTAGTTAGATGTATTTACACAGGAATGTTTTTCGGTGTTATGATCAAGGCAGTCCATAGCTGATTCACTTATTGTTGGAATAATACATGTAAGTGAAAGTTGAAAAAATTCAACTTTATTTGATACCTTACTAAAAGCGGTCATTGAATAAAACAAATAAAGCAGTCATCCAGCCAAATTTACTGCTACTTTGACTGAGTATTTAAGGGATAGTTCACCCAAATATGAAAATTTTGGCATCATTTACTCACCCTTATGTTGTTCCAAACCTGTATGAGTTTCTTTCGTCTGTTTAACACGAAAGAAGATATTTTAAAGAATGTTGGTAATCAAATAGTTGATGGACCCCACTGACTTCCATAATAGGGAAAAAAATACTAAGAAGTCAATGGCTACCAGTCAACTGTCTGGTTACCAACATTCTTTAAAATATCTTCTTTTGTGTTTAACAGAAGAAAGAAACTCATATAGGTTTGGAACAACATGAGGGTGAGTAAATTTCAGTTTTGGGTGAACTATCCCTTTAAGCCATGCAAAGTAAAGGAACTAATAAATAACCTATCCCTGTAAGTCACCATCCAGTGGTCTTTAGTGAATGTGTCACACCGGTTAATACTTCATGCATGTCGACTCACACTATCCAAGTCTGGGATGCTCAGATCATCAAGATCAGAGACAATGCTGCCCCTGCGATTAGAGCGGCTGAAATAATCAGCAGCCGTCTCAGAGATATCAGAGAAATCAGACAACTACACACAGACAGACAAGAACATGAGAAAGGAACATGAGAAAGAAAAAAGAAAAAAAGAAGTTGCAATGGTGAACCTAAAAAAAGAAGTTGTTTTTATGATATATTATTGTTTTAATGAAAACAATATGTGGTTGCGTTGTTTGAACAGTACATATGCGATTACAGTTTCTATTCTGGCTCACCACACTATCCCTTCTCCCACGTCGACTTTGGGACACAGTGCTGACAGAATCGTCATCAGAGGATGACTAAAAGTTTAAAAAAGGGTGATTACAGAGAAGAAAAGAACATTGCACAGGAAATAAAACCAAAAACCATCTGTCATGACTGTTAAGCAGAGCACGCAACCATTTCAAGGAAAAAGTCACTCTTTTAATAGCACTCCATTCGTATTAGTGACAAGTCATCAAAGAATGTCATTGCTGCCTAAGATGTTTAGGTAAATGCACCACATCAGTAACAAAGACACCAGCTGCATTCCTGTCCCACCTTCAGAGAACAAACTATCAAAACACCACTGATGCATCCAGATTTTCAAACTTTCAGATTATGCACTGAATGCAATGAAGAACTTATACATTTGAATACATTGATGGCTTTATCCTTTGACCGGGATGTTCTTTGACCAAGCCAACAACAACCACAAAGATAATTCACAAAGATCATTCACTCAGGTGCTGTTAAACAATTTGGTCCCACTTTATATTAAGTGGCCTTAACTACTATATACTTACATCAAAAAATAAGTTCAATGTACTTATTGTGTTCATATTGTATTGCTAAACACTTTTGCTGCTATTGAGGTGGGATATGGGTAAGGTTAGGGACAGGTTTTTTGGTATGGGTAGGTTTAAGGGTGGGTTAATGTGTAAGAGAAGGGTCGACTAGTGTAATTATAAATGTAATTACAGAAATTAATTACAGATGTAATTATATGCAGGTATTTTTTAAAATATAAGTACAATGTAAAAACATGTATGTACACAATAAGTGCATTGTATCATATGATTAATTTAAAAGTACATAGTAGTTAAGGCCACCTAATATAAAGTGGGACCAAAAATCACGAGGGACAAATTTCTGGATACTTACAAGCACTTACACTTGAAAAGCCATGTGTCTTAAATTTCCCTCTCTAACATTTCAAATTCAACAGCTTTTCAGCTCCTGTGGCCTCATGGAATAAAGGCACATTACAAATTTGTCGTCATGAGGTGATTGGTTGCCAGAGTGTTACTATGTCTTAAATCTTAACCACAAACTTCTGAACGGTAGTGTATAGCTCATCCCTGCTTCAGTGTAGTGTTGTCACAACTCACGATACTGGAATTTCTAACTTCGATACGATACCTTGAAAAGTATCGATATTCGATACCATTCTCGATACCACGGGGAAAAATGCTGCATATACTGTCATATAGATATTTTTAATATTATTTATTTTTGTCCATCTATTGAAAGTCTAGGCAATCAAAAAATTCTTCTGAAGAGATCACTTTATTTGATAAAGCTTTTAAGCTTTTTTTCTCAGTGTATTTGTTTTTACAGTGGGGTAATTTTGTTGCAATAGCTTACACACAGCACAAGGAAGCTTGATTTCAAATGGTAAATTGAATTTAGGAAAGACAAGTAAACGGTAATAAAAATTAAGAACAAATAAGCAAATTACTAACAATAGCACAAATAAATACAATAGAATAAAGATACAAATGAAATAGACTGCTTTATTTTTTCGGGTAGTTCTAACAGTAGTATTCAAGTAAACAAAGTAACCAAATTTAAAATAACATTGGATAATCTTCATTGAAAAAATTAAATACAGATTAATCAAAGTTACACAAGTTAATCAGTCAAGAGCAGTAAGCGATTTTCTCTTTGTCTTTTGTTTGATTAACATTAACAACAGAGAGCGGCACGTTTATTAGGCTGCTGTCCCTTTAAGACTTGACACACACACGGATCCAAAATACTGTTACACATTCTTCCTGAACTGTTTACGACTGTGCTTACGTTAATACATACCAAGATGGGCATTGTGACATTATTTTTGAGTGTATTTGACCCATTAATAAGCCACAAAAAAAGACCTCATTTTGACACTTGTATTATGTGTGTGTGCTTCGGTTGTGAGCGCGAAATCTGTGGGAATGAGTAGAATTATGCAATGAGAGGAGGAGGGTGCGTGTCGGAGAGGAAAGCAAGAAAGTGTAGCTGGTATCGGTGTATCGATACTGCATTGGAATCGTTTCATATATTTCAGTATCGATATACATATCGAAATATCAATATTTTTGACAACACTATTTCAGTGTAGATCTGTGAAGGGTTTTTTCATAAACCTTAAGTTCAATTACTTAGAAAAGTAATGGCACACCTTTCCTTAAAATGTCAGGTATCGTTCATGTTCATAGCACATCATAATGCAGGATGAGTTACACGCTGAAGTTCAATACCTGGAGTTAGACTAGAGGGAACATCTACTTTCAAAAGGTGAATTACCTGACCGAGTGTATAATATAGTTAAACACACACTGGCGTTTCAGAAACAGCACATGCATTAGCAGCTGCTGCGTGTCATGCTGCAGCTCTAGACACATGCAACGCTCACCATAGGGCTGCTGCGGGTGGAGCTGGCACCAGAAGAGTACCAGCTGCATTCAGAGGGCTGCAGGGAAAAACACTGACCACTGAGCTAACACTGCTGCAGGGATATGACATGAATATTATTTCAAAATATATACTATGGCATCACTTACAGCTCTGGAACTATATGAACCATACAGACCATCGTCACATATGGAGGCCTGTGAAAACAGATCTCACAATTTTGAAATGTACAGATGACAAAGAGGCTTATAAAACACCACAGTTGCTTGCATGTGATCAGTGGGGTTTTATCACATCCGATCACATGGCAGATGTACTAAAAATCAGACTGACCACACTACAGCTGCGCATCAGACCTGCAGAACTGCTGCTGGACGGAGCCTGTGAAGGTCAAACAACAATCAACAGCTGTCAGATATCTCTACTATACCACTGAATCAAACAGATGATGCCAGACTAGCTTTTAAAACAGAGGGAACAACCAATACTGGAATAAAGACATTGACTAGACATAGAAATGAACTACATACATTATATCATACAAGTAGGATCTTTCCAGGAAGACATAAATATGTTTCCTACAAAAGTTTTGCAATGTGAGAGTATTAAACACGCAGAAAGGAAGCAGACAAACCCGTGGTGTATAGGCAGAGACAGTAGAGGGAGGAGGTTTGGAGTTCTTTAAGCTGGTGTAGTTTCTTTGGTCATGATACAATCCAGTCTAAGGGAATGGTGTAAAGCAATGGAAAATAAACAGATATCTGTCATAGTAGTTATTATTCTCAAATATCATGCTCTCAACCAGTAAGAACATGTTCAAGATGACGCATGAAGAATGAAGCAGCACTTGAGTTCAGGATGTTGATCAGAACTAACCAGAAGGTCCTTTTTGGAGCTACTGCCAACATGTTTTTTGTGAAGATCATTATATACAGAGCTCTGGAAGAAAAGAGCACAAACAGGTGAAGTTCTTCTTACTAATAGGCTTCATTTTGGAAGCAACAGAATCTAGTAGGGCTGCACAATTTTAGGGATAAAGCCTAATTTCGATTTGTCTGATAAAACTTATAACTGTGATTTAAATGTGATTCAAAAAAAAAAAAGCTCCAGGTTTGCCGTGCTTGTTTGTAAGGCTGTGCAATTTGGCCAAACAAAATGGCTATAATTTTTTTTTTAATGATTATTAAATAATAATAATAATAATAATAATAATAATAAAAAAAAACATAATAAGAAACATTACTATTGAAATATTTCACTGTAAAATAAAAAAAATGAGCATTTAAGAAAAATAATAATTTCATTCTACAGTACAGCTGTAAAAGTACATAACTATTATTAAAAAAATTCTTCTATGTTTTTCACTATTTTTTATGTTTAAAACTTTGTATAGCACTACTCGTGTTGCCTCTATAAGATTGTTGAAACACATTTGTAAGTGGCTTTGTATAAAAGCGTCTGCTAAGTGAATAAATGAAAATGTAATGTAATATTTATGACTGTCTTATTTTCTTCATTTTTTACACATTAATCCATAGAGGGTTTTTTGGCAGAAAAACACAGGGAGCTCTTAAAGCTTCTCTTGTTTTGTTGACAACAGTTGGTTTATAAGCAATTCTCATTACAAGTTTGGGAAGTGGTCGGCACATTGTGTTCCCAAATGTACGTTATAAGCGACCAAAACTCAGGGCAGATGCAGAGATGAGTTTGTATGGAGCAGCATTTTCTGCAAACAGAGCTGCTCTGAGACACTGAAAACATGGATCATAAGCTGCTCGCATGTAAAAGGACACAGCGCCACACTTCACTCTGAAACATGCAGCGCATATATTAAATCACAGCCTTTGCAATTTGATAATCACACTAATAGGCCTGTCGCGATAGTCGATAAATCGACTTATCGCATGATATATGGACATGACCTCGATAATTTTTGGTGACGCGATATATTGCCCATTATGTTTACACAAAAATAAATGTCACCGACATTTTGCCGATCGTGCTGCCTCTGTCATCTCGTCTGCTCTCAGGCAGCTCCTTCATACACAGAGCTGACATCGACAGGCGGAAAAATGCGCCATTCGAGTCGTTATAGTGTTTTCCTGACAACTACAGACAGTTTGGAAGAAAAGAAGTGCAAATGCACTCAGTTTCCGCAATCCACTGGTGCAAATATAAATATGACAGCGCGAAATGGTGCACGCTCACAGCTAGTTTGACACAGGACGAGGCAGTTGCGAGCGTCTAGTTCGTTTTCATAGGGAACGCGTTTTTGCATTCCACTGCGCCGTTTTTCCATGGAAACGTGTTTGTTTGACTGTTGCACTCGCGTCTTTCGCAGCATCTTGTGCATGACACGGTGCTAAAACGCGGCGCTCAAGTTACAATAAGTTTTTCAAACACGCCTCTAGAAAAACAGATACCTCAACAGGCCATATCTGACTGCTAAATCTGTGTCTTTGCTCATATGGACATCTGACAAAAGCGTGCACCCTTACTTTACTGAGAAAATAAGGTCAGGGAAAAACCTGACCTTAATCTGACCTAAATCTCCATATAAGTGCCTTTTGTGCATTTGCAAGTGTTTTTTTTTCTACTTGTTATTTTGCAGTTTTTGTTAGCAAAGATTTATTTCTTATTTATTCAACATTATTATTTTTTTGACGCTTCAATTCCAGTATCTAAATATTCTTAAGAGTTAAGTTCATTGTCATTTGAAAGGCCTACTTGCATTATTATGCTGTTATATTATGATTATATATTCAGTGGCATAAAATGGTCTTAAAATGACAATAATATCGCATATCGCAATTATTTCTGGGGCAATTTATTGCACAACAAAAAGTAGTTATTGTGACAGGCCTACACACTGAGGCTAACCCTAATCACGATTTTAGTTTTATTCTGATTAATCATGCAGCCATAGAATCTAGTCATAAATATACACAGCTACGTCCTCATAGGAGAATGCTGGAAATAACCATCCCCCCTTATATTAGTCAAACAGCAGAACACTTAAATGTAGAACTACTGACACTCAATGGAGAATAAACAAACTGGCATAGATACATACAGTGGAAAGGGAGCTCTTCAAAGAGGAACTACTGGAGACACCAGACTGCAGAGAAAACAGCAGTCAAGACAATCACAATCTATGCTGGATATACAGTAGAACGTGAATTAATCCATGCTGCAGACATGCCATGTGCGCTAATAAGGGAGCGTTATGTCAGATCACAACCAAAGACCTTTTTGTGTTAGTGCCACAACGAGTCAGTGCTGTTATACTTCATTTATATAAAACCACTCAACTGTGCCAGTCATCAAAAGCACAAAATCTGCCCGTAATGGCCATATCAATCTTGAAGTAACCTACATGTAAATCAAAAGTGGCTCTCAGAACATTATTCTTTAGCTGCCTTTTCACCATCTTTTCCATGTATGAACATCATAATTTTAAAAGTTTCTTATTTGTAGGTTTTCCATGATCATGGGAACCCTGTATATCTTTATTAATACTCAGCTTTAGAATTAGGTCTGCCCCCTAATAGTCGACTAAATGTTAGTTGATGAAAAGAGGCTTGGCTGACTAAATTTTAATTAGTTGGTTAGACAGAAGAAAACTCCACAGGAATTGGCAAAGTCACGCAGTGACAGATTGTTAACACGGCTGGTCCATGCGGTAATTTGTCGGGGAGAAAATCCAAAGCGTGGGAACATTTCGAGAGGGTAAAGAATGACCATGGTGACATGCAACCTCAAAAATGACTTACCATTTAAAACATGTAGCCTAACGTTAGGCGCTTAACATAACTGCTTGCTCTAACGTTAACGTGAACCTAGATAAATGTGTGCTATTTTAGGGTCATATCCAAGTGTTTATGAGGAGTGTGGAAGCTAAATTAGTACAGAGCTTACTGCACGTCATATTTAACTTAACTTCCATGTCCACGCCATCGAAGCGGATCTTTTCAAAGGCCGTCTTCACTGGCTACGTTTACATGCAAACAAATAATCCGTAATCGGATTGACGGCTCAATCGGACTGAAACTCCATGTAAACACCTTAATCGATCTGATTGAGCTCGATCCGAATGAAATTTAGATTGGATTGGAAGAGGTTTATTCCTTTTCTAATCCGATCGAGAGGGCATGTAAACACTTGATTGGATTGAAAACTGAAACTGGAAAGTACTGCGAATGTGCGATGATGTAGAAATAGCGTAATGACGTATGACGCGTGGAAAGGGGATGTTCGTCCTGTTGAATAAAGTGTCAAATTTTCACTCAGCGTCTGTGGAGCAGGACAACGTCCCACAAGCCCTTGTTTCATGCTCTCATCCACAGACGACTGGTTTTGGCCACGGGGAGGGGCATTTTTACTGCGTGATAAGCAGCAAGGCACAACGGTTCATATGCTCATTGCCTCCAAATTATGACCAGAAATGGATAAATATTAAGTCTGTTTAAAACAAACAAAGAACTAATGTAGAAGAATGGTTATTATGCACAAACAGCTGGAAACTGTATATTCGTGCAGCGCGCGCATGTCAAAAAATCTATTCCGATTAGAAGCTTGTGACATATAAATGCACATCAGCCCGATCACTTTATTTAGTGTTCATGTTCTGATGTTTGCCATGCTGCTGAAGCAAGCTTTATGCGAGTGCTGGAGAGCTTAATTTATATTTTAAATGCTCATTATTATGGTTTAGTATTTCACCCCAACTAATGGCTTAAATGAACAACTCACAGTCGACTAGGAAAATCTTTAGTTGGGGGCAGCACTATTTAGAATTATATAATTTCAATAAAATAGAAGCTAAATTAGGTGTTACATAGACAAGCTTTTTGTGGCCAAGACTGTCAATCTAATGTTAGTATATACAGTACAGTAGTCTAATTTAGAGAGCCATGACAGTCACACAAGACAAAACAATGTTGCCAAAACACACACTACAATGCCTGGAGAAAACACACACACAGTGACGTACCACCAAGTCTCTTCTCCTGGAAGAACTAACCCGACTGGAGTGATGAGAACTGCTCAAGTCTCGTAAAGACGAATTTGACTTTGAAAGTAGAGAGAAATCCAATAGGCAAACATTAATTTGCAATTTCAAAACTACTCCCCAAAACTGCAATTTAAAACTACTCTCCAATTGTTTGTGATTTTTGGATCAATATAAAATATGCTGAATACTGTGGCAGGTTTCTATTTGTATGCCAGGTACTAATATTTCAAATTAAACAATTATAATTATTAGTGTTCAAATGTCTCCAATATGATCAATTTCACACTGGCTTGTGGGTAAATATTACTACACACAGGTTCTGAAACTGAGCAATATTTCTTCATAAGAAAAATGAGAACTGAATGCACTTTCATAAAGTCCAGAATCACACACCCTATAACTTCCGACACTCCGAACCGATGCTGTGTCATCATTTAAACCCTGTTGATGAGAGATTAGGAGAACAAAGGAATAAGACAAAAGAAAGAAAAAAAAATGAGAAAGAGCAGAAGAAAGAGCAGGAGAACGACAGCAACATCAGCAGATACAGACCCGTCGGCTGTGGCTACTGGAATGATGACCATGACGGGCCTTTTCTGAATCAGCCTGAGATCAAGAGAATGAAGGAGATTGAATATAAACAAAAGAACGCTGCATGTTTTAGGCTGTGTTAGTGTTAGTCTTCACCAGCAGTCCTAAACAAACTGTAAACACACTTAACATGCTTATATTCTGCACGGATAAGGCCTGTTCAAATTTCAGGGCAAGCATACAAGCTTACTAGCAAGCAATATGACAATAGGGGATGGGCAATATAACTAAAAAAGCCCTCAATTTTTACCCTTTTGACAAAATACAAAATCTTGATATTTATGTATTTGGTTTTACTAATGCAGTTAAATATTAATTATCTAGCTCAAAATAAATCATTGTGTATTTTCCACAATGTTATTCACTGAATGAACATTAAAATTAATTTATTTGGATTATTAATTAAAAAAAATTAATAATTAAAAAATTTTCATTGACATGCACCAATATAAAAATCATTATAAAATAAACAATTTAATAGATAAAAAAATACAGTGCAAGATTTTGAAAACATTCGTTAAAAAAAAAAAAAAAAAAAAAAATTAATCATCTGCTGCTATTAAGGAATCAGGAATATATCACCCAGACCATAAAGCAAATGCCACCTATAGCTTATAGTTTTATGAAGACAAATTTAAACACTTAGGTCAGTTTTTACTGTAATATACACACACAAACACTAAAGCAAACAGACCATGGACAAAAAAAAAAAAAAATACCTCATCCTAACAGAATACTATTTTTAAACACAACAACCAGACCACAAGGGCTCTTTTATAAATTCAAAAGAACACAAGTAATATTCACAAAACATGCTTGTAAGCCACATATAAACAACTGAGTGTAAGAGAATACAGCTAGCACACTCCCATCTGAAAACTCTTTATTAGTTAAAGGCAAAAGTACATGCATGTCCAAACTGGTCTAATCTTTCTCGTACCATCCATTGGTGGATTTGCCCCCATTTCCTGCTAGAGGAGTGCTGATGGTAAGACAGCTGTGAGAGAGAGACAGCCACGAGACAAACACAAAGACTTCTATTGCACTTCAATGTGACAGTGGATTGTTTGGTATTTGTGAATTTGACAGTGAAAAACGTTTCACAAACAAAGACACTGATGAATAAACCTATTAAGATGCAATTACACATACTGAAACTATGTAAACATATTCTTCCAACAGGTCTGTGAGTGTAGGAACTCACAAGTACAGAAAATACTGACAGATACAGCTGACATTGATAACTGAATCATTCACATGTGTCTGCAACCATTGAAAACACACTGTATTGTCAAAGGCCTGTTTCCACTTATGAGCTTAGTCAGTCAGCAAGCTAAATCTGGGTTTCGAATCTGGAACTATTTGTAAACACAGTCGTACTTCTGAACAAAAATGCTTAAAACAGACAAGCAAATTACTCAAAAAGCCACTCAGAAGATCTCTAAAAACAATCTTTCAGCTTTGGCTTCAATGCATCAAAAGAGAGGTGATAGTCTGTAGAAGATCAGGCACATTCTGAACGAATTACAGAGACTTTGTTCCAAAACCTAGTGAGCTGCCTTGCTGTTTACTGCATATGTAGGCATCATCCTAACTGAAATGGAACCTCATAAGTGATCGATTTAGAACAAAGCTAAATAGTCAGCAACCCCACCCATTATACTAATAGTGTTCAGCATACAAGAGACTCTGCTCAATATTTCAATAGAGTTTTACATCATCATTTTTCTAAGGTAATGGCCCATTGCAATGCATTATGGGTTTTCCTTCTCCATGAAGGATATATGCAATGTTGCATCAATTTGCTGCAGATTGAAAGTGTGCTTATAATGCCTTACAATGCTGCCTATACATGCAGTTCACTAGGTTTAGGAACAGAGGATCAGTGAAGGGCAGATCTGCAGGTCAACAGACCTAAATGTAATAAGTATAGTACACACATAGGCATGGTTTTGGGTTTGGGCAAAGGCACAGGAAGAGAGTTATGAAGCACTTGAGAACATGTACATTATGTCATTCTTTGGGCAGTAAGTTCAAGTGCCTTTTATTATTTTATGTTCTCTGTAAAACTCACCTCTTTCTGCTGTCGCTCCAGTTCTCGCATTCGGATGTCCCGGGCCTCTGCACGAGCAGCTCTCTTCGCAGCAAGTCTAGCCTCCGCCTGCACAAGAGAGAAAACAGAATTCATCTAAATAGCTTTAACACTAAACAGTCTGAACAGGAAGCACTCTGTCTGGACACTTAATGGTATGCAAGACCTGCAATTTTGGAAAATAGTCATCACTCTGCATCAGTTCTGTATGAATCGGTCAGATTACTCTCCGCCTTGCAGAATCTGAGTCTCATTGCTCACTCACTCACTACAGGTTATTTTTTTTGTTCGATGCAAAATGAGCAAATGTGCTGTGTGTATATTTTAAAAACAATGTTATAAAGCTACAGTGTAATTAAAGATACAAGTTTAAATAAATTAATTAATGAATTTATTTTATGAATTAATTTTATTATTTGATATATAGTAGGGCTGCACAATCAACTGAATTTCTAATTGCGATTACAATTACGGATGCCATTATTTCGTAATCGTTCAAAGGCGCGATTACAAAAAAAATATCCATTTACATTATTCTGCGTGCTTAAGAGGTGTGTTTCGAGCATGTTATGTTGTGAAAGGCGAATCACGACTACTTCAGAGTGTAAAAGGTCTAACCCAACGAAAAGGAGCTACCAGTGTAAATCTACGCTGATTGGTCGAACGCACGCGAAACACCAGCACCCGCCATTTTTAAAATGCTGTGTGCACAGCCTATATATTTACTCCACTAACTAACTCTACAAACATGGAAAACAGTGATAGATGGACCTCTCAGCCTTACGCTAAAGAGAAAATCCAGCACGACTTTGAGCGGACCAAGCGAAACATGATTATGTATTTCTGCTTAGCTAGTGACATTGGGCATCAACAACACAGCAAAAGCTAATACTGTTTCATATACTGTCTACTGCCTTTGTACAACAGTTCTATCTAATAATGTATTAGACAGGACTGTTAAACAGATAGTAAACTAATGAAGACGGAGAATGCGAGCACTGCGTGTTCAAGCTCTGGCTGAGCTGTTCTCAGCGCCGTCAAAATAAAAGTCACAACAACAAGTGCAGTTTACGTCACTTTAGAGTTCCTACTGGTGGTGTAAAGGCAACAAGGAAAATGGCCCGTATGTTTATTTTACTTTTTATTTAAAGAAGAAACCAAACCAATGTACAGTTGACATTTGAGGCTTAATGCTATAGAAAAGCAATACAAAAAAATTCAGGAAGAGTGTTTTTAGCTTGTTTTTTATTTTTATATAAAAATATGGCATGCAGTTGCTTCAAACAATGGTATAAAGCTATTCAAAACATCATTCAATGTAAATGATAATTGTAATTAATAATTGCAATTACAATTTCAAGTGAATAATCGACAATTATGATTTTTGTCATAATCGTGCAACTCTAATATATAATTCTGCTTTGTCACTGCATTCTCAACTGTTGGTGGCATTTAAGGCTGATGGTTCAAAAGTCAGCAATCATAATAAGAACAGTCGTCAGAGTTGTGAATAGAGTACATGCTGATGATATGTATAAGAGCAGCTGGCTCACGGGACCTATAATATTCAAACCAGAGTCATGTCTTAATCCCATTGGCAATCTTTCTCCCTCAACTTTCCTGTCTCTCAATAGTCCTATAAATAAATGCCCCAAAACACCAATAAGTAAAACAAAAAAGAGGAGGAACAGTCATAATTTCCATGCATCCACATTTGGGGAAGCAGCTGCTTCATAATACATAGGTGGACATGTTATAAGAAGAGAGAAACCATGGCTGGGTGGGCATATTATACTTCACTGGACTGTTGGCTTGAAAGAAGGAATCTAAGAGTCCTGACACAAATCACTCAAATGGGTGTCCTGGGAAACCACACCTGTCCCTGTGATAGCACTCTTTTCAGCTTTTAAGTGTTTGGGGTTGCTGACATGTCTTTGGAGGGTGGGGTTTAGTAAGTGAGGGGGTGTGGAAGAAGTGATGGGGCTGGTCTATAATTCATCTCTATCAGAAATACAGCTGAACTCACTTACACCATCTTTCACTTAGGCATGTGACGGTATCAAATTTTCATGTTGCGATAATTGCTGAAGCTTTTATCACGATATACGGTATTATCACGATATTGAAATAAGTTGCAAAAAAAGTGTTGTCATACTATAACAGGTTTAAGAACTCTTTTTCTTATAACAAAAAGAACTCTGAACATTTAAATACAATAACACAATACACAAAAAATTATAAAGTAAAATGTTTTAAACAGATTAAAGTGCAAAAGAATTATAAAGAACAACAGTTAGTTAATGCATTAACTAGGATTAAGAATGAGCAATAGTTACATTTGTTACAGAAGGTATTATTTTTTGTTAATGTTAGTAAAATAAAACTGATCATTGATAGTTTTAGCTCAGGTCCATTAAATAATAGTTACAACTTTTGATTTTAGTAATGTTATTAAACATTAACTAAGAAATTAACATTAATTAAGAATTATAAATGCTTTACAAGTATTTTTCATTGTTAGTTTGGTAATAATGAATTAACATGTTAACTAATGAAGCCTTATGTTGTTAAGTGTTACTGAACAAAAACAAATAATCAGAACATTTTCAATCATTAGAGGGCATGTTGTAGTCCAGATTAAAATGTTTAAGTTTGAAAATAAATAGCCTATTAAGTCTTTAAGTATTAAGTATTTGGTGCTGTGATGAACAACGTTGCAAATACAAAAAAACTGAATGGCTGTTTGAAGCATTTTAAATGCTGTTCAGTAGTGCAGCTGCTTTGTTTATGGGGTTTCCGGGGTAACCGCTGCACTTCTGCTGTTCCATCAGCGCCCTATGCTGTCAGAGAATGAACGTTCACTTTCATGCAGCGCGTCGTTCCGCCATGTGCTTCTCATGCACGTAGGGCTTGTTTACATCTGAGTGCGCGTCGTTTCGACCCAGCATGAGCGGTTTTGTGCATTTTATACGGTGTATGGGGAAAGTATTCTTAAAATGCATTATAAAAATTGGAATAATTCGTAATAAATAATTATTCACGGTATTTTGAAGTGCCCGCGATAACAATATCGTGCATATTCATTATCGTGATATATCGTATTACCGAATATCGGCACATGTCTACTTTCACTAGATAAAAAAACAACAAACATGATTCAGCAGCAGTGTCTAATTTAAGATCAACACAGTGCACCAGACTCACACTCCAGGTAAACACATGCTGGAAGATTTCTAACTATCACATTCCTCATGTGACACACACGCATGCAATATGACCTGCTTACATTTCCTAATACCCTACACAATAATTAATTACATCACATTCCAATACAATTATGCCTTGACAGAAAGGACAGTGACTTTGCAAAGTATGCAGCCTGACAGCAAACATTTAAACAAAGCTTACGGCAAATCTTTAAACATATGGTGAGGTTAGAGAGGGTTGGCTCGGTGTGTATGTGTGTGTGTGTGTGTGTGTGATTATTCTGCTCAGCACCTGTTGAGCTGTCTGACAGTTTGACCAGCTCACCAGAGCAGCTCAGCTGAGCCCAGTGTCTCCAGCTCTATCTATAGACCAGCAGAGCCTCCGTCATGAGACTGCAACAGGAAATCTGAGCGAGGGGAGACACTTACTTCACAACCTCCAACATAGCAGTTCATTTATTAGAGACAGTCTTACTGTATTCTGCAGAACAAGTGAGCTCTATAGTGGGACGAACCAATGAGATGCCACAGACACACTACACAATAAGCTTATCAAAGTCTGATATGAAAATGTTTGCAATTGTGTTATCGAAGGACACAATAAAATGCAAAGTGTCTATATTTGCACTGGTTCGTTATTATAGTGCAGTCTGTATGTTAAAATGTCTTGCCGTTTAACATGCATCTACATGGTTGGTTGTCTTGCCTGAGTTCAACAGATACAACGGTAGAGGCAGTAAAAGACAGACAGTGGAGGACAGATAGTGAAAGATAAAGACAGAGCCAGTGAAAGATGGAAACTGGAAAGCCACAGGGCATCAGAAGACAAAAGGGAGGCCACTATTGCATTGCTCGTGGATGTAAAAATTTGTTTAACAGTCTTAAGGCCAATTCACACTGTACAGACAAACGCCAATGAACACGTTTGTTGGGTTTTGTTGAATCTGTGTGTTACCCCGTTGGCGTCTATTGGCATAAGTCAGGGTTTGCTTTCACACGACTGAACATATTCAATCAGCGTTTGTCAGTGTCTGTTGGGGCAGTGTGAACATGACAGTTATTTTTCATAAAATTCTAAATCCAACGACCAACATGTTTGTTGGTGTTTCTCTGCGCTGTGTGAATTGGCCTTTAAAGCAAAAGGACAAGCACAACTTCCTCTGAAACGGAGAACAGTAATGCTTCACTTCCCGGACACACATTCAGTCCCACTGCATCAAGATTTGTTGCCAAAGCGACTGTCAGAAATTAAACTGAACCACAACCATTATAAACAACTGTCTGTCATTCCACAACATACAGATATCAAAGCAGACACAAACCGCAAAATAAATATTTTTTACAGTGACTCTACATTTACCAATAAGGATTCAATAAATTGGATAATCTCCAAACATTATCCCTAATCCCGTCATTATCCCCAAATCCCATCCTTTTGCAATTCTGTGCAATAAAGTTTTTAACCAACTTTTCCTTCACTGTTGGAATCTTGACTTATTTTTGTTTGCCTATTTTTTTATAGGCGCCCGGAATTGTCTTGCAAATAGCACTCTATTGGTCTTCTACTTGGCGACAGATATTATGAGTTTATCCATTACAAGTAGTGTTGTCACGGTACCAAAATTACAGTAGTCGGTACCAATACCATTAAAATTTTACGGTTCTCGGTACCAATTTCGGTACCACAGAAAAATCTGTTGATTCACTATTTTATTTAACTAGCCTATTTTAAAGACATATTAAATATGATGGTACTCATACATATAAATATTTGGAGCGTGTGTGTGTATATACCTCAATGAAATAAATTTTGAAATCTAAAAAAATAAATAAACAAATGCTCAAACGTCCATTTTGTAACAGGCGTGCATGTTTATTTTAGCTATTCCGTCAGTGAAACGACACACTACAGCCTGTAAAACTATGAAATAAATATCAGTAAATAATGGTAACCTAAATAATAAGAAAGTTAAATATTATTTAAAAAACATTCGTTTTATATTTCCACACAAAGATGAGTCATATAGCCCCCTGCTCTGCGCTTTGAGAGGGATCTGGGACACGAGCAGGAAAGAGACCATTTCTCTTTAATAATATCTTCATGTTATCTCCTGATGTTACAAGCAACTGACACTTGTTGTAAAAGGTCTGAAGAGCGAGTTTTATCTTCAGACATTCAGGCTATGTTTGATTTTGCGCTGCCAGAGAAAGTGAAAGTAAAAATCACCGGCGTGTGTGAAATGCACTATTCAAATAAACTTGACACGCCTTATTAAGTCTAATAACAAGCGCAAACTGTGTTAAATAGAAATTGACCTGCAAGCAAAAAGGTTTCTGTCCTGCAGTGTTTTTTCTACTTTACCACAGTAAAGAATGTGAATATAATAGGCCTAATTAAAAGCGAACCAAAGGAAGAAACGTTAATCCCCTGCGTGAGTGAAGATTTGAGATTCCATGTTCAGTGGAATAACTAATGGAATATTGTTAAATTCTCTGCTTATCGGGTGACCAGATTGCGATTCGCAAAACAGAATACAAAGCTTAAATTTATGGACTTACGTACCTCTCTCATTCGGCATGAACCAAATTGTTTCCATGGCTGCGATGTCATATTTAATTGCTAACCTATTATTTATTCTGTAAACAAAGCTTTGTGCTTCACTCGTGTCATATTCACGTAAATACTGGCACAGCCCTATCGGTGGGTACCGAATATACCCGGATACTCGGTACTACCAGTACTACAGAAATTCTGGTATCGTCACATTTTCAAAATTTCAGTACCGACTTGGTACCGAAGTACCGGTAATTTTGACAACACTAATTACAAGTAACGATTGCAGCAACTAAGCCAAAAATTCAAAGAGCAGAATCGAAACTATAATAACCTTCATTAATCCAACAAAGCCAACCAACCCCTTGATGTCACAGGTTGTAGTACTGCAAGATGGCGGTGCCCTTGCTACAAAAGCTATAACAAAATACATTTTTTTTCTTTTAAATGGTTACATTTATCATGTTTGTTATATAATCTTTGAATACAGTGGACATCAATTTACTAAATAATGTCAAAGGGTTAGTTCACCCAAAAATGAAAATGATGTCATTAATTACTCACCCTCATGTCGTTCCACACCCGTAAAACCTTCGTTCATCTTTGAAACACAAATTAAGATATTTTTGATAAAATCCGATGGCTCAATGAGGCCTGCATTGCCAGCAAGATAATTTCCTTTTTCAGTGCCCAGAAAGCTACTAAAAACATATTTAAAACAGTTCATGTGAATACAGTGGTTCAACCTTAATATTATAAAGCGACGAGACTACTTTTTGTGCGTCCAAAAAAAAAAAAAAGAAAAAAAAAGGAACTTTATTCAACAGTATCTAGTGACGGGCGATTTCAAAACACTGTTTCATGTAGCGAATCTTTTGTTTCAAATCAGTGGTTCGGAGCGTGCATCAAACTGCCAAAGTCACGTGAACTATTGAAATTTCGAAACTTATGACGTAACAAAGCCTCGTTTACTGAAATCACGTGATTTTGGCGCTCTGAACCACTAATTCGAAACACAAGATTCGTAAAGCTTTGAAGCTTCATGAAGCCGTGTTTTGAGATCGCCCATCACTAGATACGGTTGAATAAAGTCGTTATTTTGGGTTTTTTTGGCACACAAAAAGTATTCGTCACTTTATAATATTAAGGTTGAACCACTGTACTCACATTAACTGTTTTACATATGTTTTTAGTAGCTTTCTGGGCATTGAAAAAGGAAATGATCTTGCTGGATATGCAGGCCTCACTGAGCCATCGGATTTTATCAAAAATATCTTAATTTGTGTTTCGAAGATGAACGAAGGTCTTACGGGTGTGGAACTACATGAGGGTGAGTAATTAATTACAGAATTTTCATTTTTGGGTGAACTAACCCTTTAACTTGACTGACTGCTTTATTTACACTAAGTAACAACAAGCGATCCTAAACGAAAATGTAAACATTTAGGTACAAATAATACACTTTTTTTTCCTTGCATGTTAAATTATTTTTGTCACTGCATGACAAAGTATGCACTTTGAATATTAAACCTGGCATAAAAGTACTAAAGTATGTTGACCTATTTGAACCTTAGACAGCAGTCCAAGCCAGTAAATAGCTAAAGAAATATCACACCTTGCCCTAGATACTCCAAGATGAGGGGACTAGCTCATTCTGTTGCTTTGTGACCAAGCGGCAACCTCCCCCAGTTTCTCTTGAAGCCAATACGGAAGTGACTTAAACTGCAATTCATCGACTGGCCGCTAGGGACAGGCTCCAAAAGAGAGCAGAATCTCATTGAACCCCATGTTAAAATGGCCAACTTTACAGCAGAAAAAAACATGTTTACAACCTGGATCAAATTGTGGTTTTGGTCTATACAGCTAATTTTGCCCTTCATGACAACTCTGAGGGGGGTGAATTTTTTTATATCTCATCCGTTTAAATTATATTAAGCCTTAAAGTTCTGCTTAATTAAGGGCGTGGTCACTTGAGTGACAGGTTTGCCGCTGCTGTCTGTGAGCCGTCATGTTACCTCAGCTAATTCCAGCCGCTGAATTTGGCATCTCTGCCGCGTTTGTGCTTTTTTTCAGGATTATTTTATATAATTATAAAATAATAATATATACAATTATAAAATAATATGGCTTGCTGCCTTAATGGTCGAGACTCGAGACAGATGAGACGCATGCGGAAGATAAACAGAACAATAAACAGAACACACAATGTTGGATCGTGGCATTGGCTAAAAGTTTTGTTCCTGAGATTTACTACAGTGACAATGGCGGAGGATATAAAACTCCGTCAGCACTGCTTGGATATTATTTAACTGCTGCATTTTGAAAAATTATACTTTGGATGCGGACTCATTTGTTTGTGAGATATATGAGATCATATACAGTTCTACAACATAAATGCTGCTCAGGTTGCATAATTTCTTGAAGAACGATGATAGAGAGCAGATCATTCAGAAGAAATGTGATGCAAACAATGGATAATATATCAATATTTCATGGATTTAACGCTTTTGTGGACAAAAAGTACTGTTTTTGTTTTTCAATGGACACTCATGGACATTTTACCCAAGTGCAACGGATTTGATTCATCTCGCGATCGCCATTTCATTATAAAGGTATGAAGTCCCGTTTGATTTTTCATGTTGTTATTTGCACACCCGACACAAATTACAATTACTGGTGCTGGAGCATCTAGATCGTAAAAAAGACACCGTATATTGACAGTAAACATTTAGAACTTTCAAATGATATAACTTGGTATCTTTACTAATATTTTAGATAGTATCTAAAATAGATAGATAGCTCCTTAGCCTGATAACATGATCACGTTGAGCTAGGCGGGCGTGGTGTCAGTAACCAGGCACCTCAGTTCCAACCACATCCCGCCTCTTTGCCCATTTTCAGTTATCCGGGAGTGACGTGCAGTGACGCGCTGCTAAGATGGCAGCGGCCTCATTTTCGCTTCAAAAATGCTCTTCAGAAATCTATGGGTGACGTCACGGACACTACTTCCATATTTTTTTACAGTCTATGTTTGTGACTAATAGACCATGCAAATCACTGGCATTTAAAGTGACGAGAGTGGCCAGTAACATAAGTGACCTCCACAGGAGGTTGCACGGCTCAAATTTACCCAAAGTAACCTGGACCATGCACAGGCAAATCAAACAGCAAGCTTTCAGTTTACAGAGATTTCTGTTAACCATTAGGGAGTTTCCTCTGCAGTAGGCGCAAAATGGGTGGATCCAGAGGTAGGTTCAATGAAACAAGCGAGGGATTCATGTGTGCTGTAGGTAGACAGTGATTCATAATCTTTGGACTGCATGGGTGGAGTGACTCCTGCACTTTTAGATACAGTAGATCTAGCAGCATATGCTCTAATGTAATGGATCAGCATGCAATTCAGCTTCTCTCAACTGTAAAAACACGTGACTGACTCAATGGGTTCAGAAGTATGTGAATTCCAGCAATGCACAGATTAAGATGCCAGATCTCTCTCACTGCAAGAATAAATAATGCTTAAATATTTAGATATTTAACAAACATCTTCAATGTGGCTGGAGTTCCCCTTCTGCATTACAATTCACACCCTGAAGCATTAGATTTCTCCGTTTCCTCTTTTAATACATCCTTATATGGTCCATATTCAGGTTAGGAGATATTGCCGCATAATTCTACTTTTTACAATGACAGTATCAAAAGGATATGACTGCCTTCCATTTCCTTCATGTTAAACACTGAAAACTTGACACACACACATAAAAATATGTGCCAGCAGCCTACTCTTGTTATTTTTCCCCTTTACTAGACCATGGCAGAAAAATACTGTTCTTTATATGAAATGTGGTGCACACATAATCAGAGAAGAGATGTTGCTGTAATAGGGAGGGGAAGTTAATGTTTTGGATGAAAAATTACAAGGGCACATGATTATTAAAAATATAATGATGTGCACAGATAAATTATTTATAATAAACACTGCAGTATTCCATAAAAAACTAAAAGGACTAAAAGGAATTGCAAAAAATCTAGTTCACTAATTCTGCAACAGCTGAATAATTAATTAGTGATGTCGACTAGTTTATTTAGTTTTGATATTTTAAGTGCCAATAGCATGCTGTGCTTTAGCTAATGCTGTATCACAGCAACAAGAAATGCATATGTTACGGTTATATAATGAACATTGTAAACAAACAATGAAAAAGGATGCAAGACAAGACATCAAACTCTCTCACTCATGATTTTATATCTGGCTTAGTTCAAGGTCATCCCATTTGGTCACATGAGGGCTCTGCAATTATACATTTGGGTCATACAAGTTAATTTCAGCTTGTGTTCCAGAGCACAGCACTGATAGCAGTCACAGTTTTATACTTGTGAGAGTGATGGGTTCACACATGTGTGCTGCTGAAAAATCTAAGACAAGTCCATACTGGCTGCTCCCTGCTCAAGCTGTGAGTCAAACTTCATCAGCTGCAGCTCCAACTGGCAGAACCTGAACGTCCACATATCAACACATCACAAAAGAGCTATGAAGGACTGACCAACAATATTATGCAGATCCAAACAATTCAGACTACAGTGTAGAGCTTACATAGCAGATGTTTACCTTAACCCTATAAAGCGTACTGTATCATATTATCATATACTGTGCCTTCTGCCCTCTGAACAAATATTCATACTTTAAATAGTAAAAGGCCTTTCAGCATAATTGCAAAAATGCCATCTTCAGGGCGTGGTACTTGTACACTCAAAAAAATGAACTTTCACTGTTGTTAGTTTCACTCAAACCACCTTTGTTCACATTACTTAAAAAACTCATGTAACTACATGAACTTAATTTAACTGAGTTGCTTCTACTAAAAATGAGTATTGTCAGCTTAACTTAAGTGTTTGTTCAGTCAACTTAACATTGCTGAGTGAAACGCACAAATTAACGTTGACATAACTAACTGGGCAGTGGATCCGTAGTTCCCAGCATGCTTTGCAAAGGACTGCATTAGGAGAGTAAATTTAGGGATTAAAGTGTTATTTTATGTGTTTTTCAGTAAAGGAAATGATGTTGTTAGTTTATGTTAGTGTTTAATGAGTTGTATTTACTCAAATTTTGTCAGCTTTATTTGAATTTTTTTTGTTCATACAACTAAATTGTTATTTGTACAAATTACTTAATATAGTTACGTGGAACCACTTGACACTTTTTTTTTTTATTTTTTTTTAAGTAAATCCAACAATTCATTTTTTTGAGTGTACGTGGTATTGTCTTTTTATTGTGAAATCTTTAATGATCTTTTAAAGGTAAATGTAAGAATAACTTCAATATTATTATTCAATTCATATTATTAGTAATATTTCAAGATGAACATTTAATGGACTGAAGCAATTTAGGTTAGCCATACATCATTTTTTTAGAAACATAAAGCGCTATATAAATAAAGGTGACTTGACTTGAAAATGTTAAAATGTAAGTAGGGATGCACAATATATCATCCACCATACCGGTATCGGCAGATACATGTTCATTTTAATGTCATCGTTATCGGCCCGATAAGAAAATTTGGCCAGTATTTTAAAGCTGATAAATAATGGATTATTTTTTTCTTTCAGCTGAGATGCGCACTGTTAACCATGATGGTTTTGAATTGCTTGAAATATCATTGGAATCACTTCAACAAGGAAAATAAGTTAAGTTCAACATGTGCAGCGCAAATCTGTCATATAGACTACATAAAATTATAATGAGAACATCGTTACAATTGTGTGCTTGAGGCATGGCTTTTAATGGTGAGACTTTTGTTTTTGTAATCATACACAAAATTTGGATTTAGATTTATCGGCCAGCCAATATATCGGTTATCGGCTTTGAAATATAAAGGATTATTGTATCGGTCAAAATTTTCATATCGGTGCATCCCTAAATGTAAGTATCAAATATGATAAAATAGGCTTTTGAAAAACATTTAATTGTTCATATCTCAATCATAACTGTTCTGCATCGCACACACAAGTTGCATATCTGCACCAAATTGCATATTTTTGCTCAGTTTGGGCCTTTGAATAAAACCAATGTTTTTTCTCCAAATCCTTCCAATATGGGCCATAAAAGCCTGAAGTATCAAATATGATACAAAAAACTTCCAATTTAAAAAATGATTTTTCTGACTATCATTTCATATGTCAGGCTTTACAGGGTTAATATTTTCATCTTGGACAGTCACTTAAATACAGTTAGGATCCCTATTTAAGATGTCATAACAACACGCCCTCTCTCTAAAACACCACCCTTCGAAGACATGCCAGCAAATCCAACGTCAGCAAACCCGAACAGGCACAATGATTGACAGCTGGAAAGAGTTTCTGTTGGCCGCTACCCTGTGTACTTTTTTTACTGTTTATAGGGCCTAGAGCTGTCACAGAGACAGGTACACATGTTCCTGTAATATGTAGCATGTAGTAAGGACATTTTTTGTGTGGTTTTTCAAAAAAATCGAATCGCTTACAGCACCTTTAGTACTCTCCGATATCTTTAATGGTGCATCCTACTTAAGTATGCATACAATGACAGAAAAACAATGCTGTTTTCAAGAATATTACTTCATTTACTCCTGTTGTTCCAAATATGTGATTTTTTTTTTTTTTTTTTTTTTTTTTTTTTTAAACACCAGTGGAAAACATAAGGAGAGAGTCTATAGAATAGCAATCAAACTCCAAAAATGGTTGACATCATTGACAGCAAATGTCATTGGTTCTCTTGTGTCATGTGTAATTGCAAATGAGATTCGAAAGCTGCAGTGCAGGGTATGACTCTTTTCTTTTTATTTGCTTAATCCAAAATCACTGTATGCTTTTGTTGTAAAGTCTGTCACTGTAACAACATCAGGGTGAGAAAACAGCAACTGGAGTTTCAATTCTGGGTGTACGCTTCCTTTATTGTGGTCACAGGAAACCAGCCACAAGATGACATCAGTGAAATAAATGGGTCGCAGGCGAACACCTCTTACCTCTCTGGCGATGCTGCTCAGAGCCTCATCCTCCGCTGAGAAACGGTCTTTAATCGGGGCCCGTTTTCGTCCTGATCCTGGTGTCCCCATGTCAGCAGCAACTCCACAGCTGAATCAAGACCAACTTGCTTCCCTTCAACTTGCTTAATATTCTGCAGATGAAGACAATGATTGGCAGCTGTCATAATTTAAGACAGTCCATGTACAAAACACTGAATGAGATGTTTACGGTCTCCTCTCTGAAAGGCGGCCTATTTGTGTAAAACAACAATAAATGACCAGTTTGCTGAGACAATGAAGCAATCTAACAGTACACAGCAAAGACATACAGTAAAGAAAATTGCATAGGCAGTCCTATTTTACTATGCCGGTCTATTCCACTAAATTCAGCAAGCCATCTTAGTGTTATTTCATAAAACATTTCAAATGTAGGCTAGATAAGCCTGGCCTCTCACACTATCTCACACACCCACAAATAGAGGCTTTAGTCATGTGTGTCTGGACTCAGAGCTGATTAACACCAGACACACAACACACTCCTCATAATATAATGTGACAAAGCAGAGAAATATCACAGGCACGGAAGACTAATATGTTTGATTCCTTAAGAGCAGCATCATCAGTTCTTCTTTGCTCTTTTGTCAGCTAATTAGTTTATACAATAACTTTTAATAAACACTTCATTTATACAGACAAATAATACCTTGAATGTTAAGTAGTTTAACCAAAGAATTGTGCGTACAATATCATGCTTGTCTGTATCATGTATATAAACCCGTGTTGAATGCGTCAGGATATTATAATAACAGTTCAATGTAGATACATTTATAAATAAAAATCTATATTTGTATTGATATTTCTGCTCAGGTGCTAAATATAAACCAACATTCATTCAGCAGCGTGACAGACTAACTTAAAGCACTTTATTTTCCCAAAAAAACAAATAAATAACAAGTAAGCTTCAACATTAAACACATTTAGCATCCACTACACAAAGCTAAATGTATGTAAATATTATAACTGATAAATATGCTAAGTAATATTCAATATTTATGACTCTAGTTAGCGGTTAGCCTGCTAGCTTGTCCTCAAAGGCATAAAGTGTGTAAATGTCACTCAAGTCTCGTGCCGTTAATTCACACATTACATTTTAGTGACCTGCCTGGACTTTCATGACAGTTGGTTCCGTGAGTGCCGGTTTCTTACCGTTTCTGTCCGTCACTATTCCGCTCGAGACTCGGGTCGGTTCTGACTGACTGAGACCCGGGGCGCGTTCCCGCTGACCAGTGAGAGCGAGTGTGCACGTGCGCGTGGCTGTTTGAGGGAGCGCGCGCGTGCCTGCGTGACAGCCACAAACTGACACTGTCCGTCACCTCAAACTTTCCCAAGAAAACGGCTCAAGTTAAGTCACAAGAGGCTTAAAAGCAGCGTACCACCACTAGTATCAGTTTAATTTCTTTTAAAAAAAAAGACAGTAAATGGCGAGAAAAGCCGATACACTCTACGTTTATGGTCGTTCTTGAGAGTCTGAAGTGTTTTTTCCAGCTTCGCGCTGAAAGTCCCGGATGTTGGAAAAGAGGGGCGTGGCCTTCGAACACGCCTAAACAACTCTTGTCCCTTAAGCAGAAAGCTATTCAGATTGTACAGAGTGACTCCTTTCATGTCTTTGTGTAATAATATTGTCCATTCCTCTTAGCAATTGTTTTTATTGGTTAAAAACTGTTTAGACTATACATGGTTAGCTATATTGTTCATGTACTTGTTATTCAATAACAATAATAAAACTCTAGTCCGTACCCTAAATCTAACCAATTTCATGGAGAAATCTTAATAATAATAATTTCTGATTTCTTAATGTATTTACAACAATACAGTTTTGTGTTACATTTCCAGTCCAATAGTGACCTCTAGCTGTTGATTTCAAAATATTGTCATAGTGATAACAGTAACAGACGTGGATATGAATGAATAAATAAAGCAAGCTTAAAAGAATAAAAATAAAGTTAAAAACAGCAGATAATAAATAAAGAGAAAAATAATACTATATATATATATATATATATCCCTAATCCTAACCCTAACCCTGGGTAGTAACTGGTTACATGTAATCTGGATTACTCATCAGATTCCAAAAATGAAGTACTTGTAATTTGATTATATTACATTTTAAAATACTCATAATCAGACTACAGTTACTTTTCTATTGATTACATGGTTACATATTATTCACACAATGGCAGTAAACCATTCATAATTCATGATTTATTGATTCTTCCCAATTCTTCTTTTTCATGTTTTAAATTTTCCTTTCTAAAAAAGCATATTGCTTATATACATTCAGAAAGTCTAGTCAGGTGGCTACACGAAAATGGAGAAGCCACAAAGCATTTGACCACTGGATTTACAGAAATCATTTCTCAACATTGCAACATTGCCTATCGAATCAACTCCTGACAAACACATTAATTATTATTTGAATTATCACTCAGTAAGTCATTTAACCATGTATTGCTATGCCTTTTGTCTTTTAAACACATTTTTATTCAAATTTTTATTATTTTAAAATTATTATTCAATTATTCAATTATTAAACTAAATTGTCAAAATAAAATTTTAAATAAAATAGTTGATTTAGTATTTTACATTAATGACACTTTAAAAATATATACATTTTAATAAGAATTATATCAAAAGTAATTTATACATTCTGTAAAAGTTTATCCAGGGGGCTTCTTACCCCAGGTAGGAAGCCATCTTACCCCTCTTTTATGCTAATATTTGACATTTTGTGATATAACAACAAAATTAGCAAATGTTTCTATTTATTTCCTATAACACTGATGCATCATCATCCTGCACATGCTAAACTTATATCTAAATATGTTACAGTTTAATATTCTATCTGTTTTCGCGCTTTTCTTATGCGTTGTGACTCCTCCAACACTGCAGGAGGCGCAAATGAGTTCAGTTCGCTGCCATTGAAACAATAGAAGAAAAAGATCAAACGTCGCTTTCCGATGACGCAAAGCCGATGAGCGTGTGACATTGGTGTGAATGATCTGAGCTGGTAATAACGTTATTTATTCACACTATTTAATATCACTTTACAAGTACATTTTGACCAATGTTTAGATAGACGCTTGAGTTAATTTGCTTCTGTTGCATCCTTTCGCCGACAACTGAAGAAGTTAAATAACATGAGAGCTGTCAAACGCAAAATGCTCTATATAAATACTCGTTTCTAATAGAGAACAATTTATATTATAAAGTTATACAATATTATTGTTTTTATTGTCAGGTTAGGATGGCCCTGTCGTTGTCCGGGGTGATTTTGCCCAAACTGATGCAGCAGAGGGCTTTCAGGTAAACAATTTCTTCATTATTGAGGTTGTACTTGAGTTTTGCAGGGATCCCACAATCATGAGGGAATTTTATTATTGCAATTATTATTTATATTATCATTTATAATCATGAATGACAGCAAAATTCATAGAAATTCATTGGTCAGCAAGTGTGGGCACCCTGGGTTTGTTATCCAAAGAAGGTTGGTGATTTATAAACTAATGGGAATTCAAATGTATTGTTCTCAATATATGATTAGTGGTTCAGTTTCTCCAAAAATTATATTCTACTTTTTAAACGAGCAGCACATTAGACATGATGAATGATTTTAGATTTGTTTTCTTAATAATTCATATAAACCTGTTTTTGTTCTGAACAAATATCATTTTATCCACTTCACTGCAGTGTCTCAGCAACTGTGGCCGCTATTCAGAAGTTAACACGCGTGAGGGTGGTTGACAACAGCGCTCTTGGAAATGCCCATCACCACCGTCCACCAAAAGTCATTCACGTGTACACCAAGAATGGAGTCGGTAAAGTGGGAGACAGAGTCTTATTGGCCATTAAAGGACAGAAGAAAAAAGCTCTCATAGTGGGTCATAAGATGCCTGGAGCGCGAATGACCCCACGCTTCGATTCAAACAATGTTGTTCTGATTGAAGAGAATGGAAACCCCACAGGAACAAGAATAAAAACTCCTATACCAACTCACCTGCGCAAAATGGAAGGGGAATATTCTAAATTGTTAGCCATTGCTCAACGATTTGTTTAGATCAGCGTTTTTGTATTCTAGGACAAATCCCAAAATATGTAACTACATATCTTTGTAAATATAAAAAAAATGTGTTCTTTCCATTCAGAAAATGTGCTTTCATGGTTACTTGTGGAAAAATTTGTAATAAAAAATGCAGATGAAACTGCTGTAGTTTTAATTTTGTAGAGATTGTTACATTATCAACTGATTTAAAGAGTGTAATTTCTATTTATAGTATTCTCAAACACATGTACACAAATTACCATTAAATGCTCCAATATGACTCACTTGTAAGGATGTTTCAGGCTTTTGGAAGACTTGTTTTCAGAACAAGTGAAATAAAACAAACTTGTTAGGCAAGTTAAATTTTAACAACAGAGTTTATTCTCAAGCTCTGATCATAGGAAGTCAGTGACAATATCTACACAATTGTTGTATTGTGCATCTAAAGCTTTTACAATAATATGCATTAGTTTACCTTTTAGGAGGACATGAAGTGCACAACCTTTTGGAAACGAAGGCTGGTCTTCTTTTAGGACAAATGCAAAACATCATCCCATGCACATGCTGTTTCTCAGCCATTCCATCAGTCCTTAGAGAAGCGGTAGTGTGGAGTTCTCTTGAGTTTTTTTGTTTTGTTTTGTAGTGTAACGGCAATATGTTATATTAAGAAATCCTTATAAAACTAGTATATCTTTATTCTAATGAGGCTATAGTGGAAATTGGATTGTTGCATGAGGAGTTCAGCATTGAGGCACATTGCAGCAGGTTCTTGAGTTGGACATTGATGAAATGGTCTACCTCAACCACACATGGTCATAAAGAGCCACTACACAAAAGGAAGGAGAAAGAATGCTAATAAGCAAAGTGTTTTGTAAATGTTTGTTTAAAGATTTTGAATATCAAGAAATCAAGCCAAAGCACCTCAGACAAGTTCATCTCAGCCGTTCCTGTTCCATCTTTGTCCAGCTGCTGAAAAGATCCTACAAGGAAGTGCAAGACAATGAAGGGGCTAGCATAAAGTGTTTCAGTGTAATTAAAAATTAAGAGGCACCATGTGATTCAAAGAGAAACACCTACTGAACATGGCCTCGAGTTTGATCAAGCAGCAGACAAAGTTATCAAAATCGATGACCTCATTTTCAGCATATCTGGCTACAAGGATCTGGTTGAGTCTGTTATTGAGCTTAAAGCCTGTAAAGAAAGCGAACAGGATGAGCTTTACACTTTACAATGAGGTCCCATTAGTTAATGCATTAACTAAAATTAACAAACAATGAGCAATACATTTGTAACAGTATTTATGATTCTTTGTTAATGTTAGTTAATAAAAACAAATATTTATTGTTAGTTCATTTCAGCTCAAGTCCATTAAAAATGTTAATAGATACATTATTTAAACTTTTAATTTTAGTAATGTATTACTTGTAAATGTTGAAACTACCATTAACTAAGATTAATAAGTGCTTTATAATAATTTCTCATTACATGATAACTAATGTAGTTAAGAAATGTTAACAAATGGAACCTTATTGTAAAGTGTTACCAGTATGTATCATTCAAAAATTTGGGGCTGGTAAGATTTTCTTATCTTATCTTAATTCACCCTTCATTGGCAGGTGTGGCAAGTTTTTGGACCCTGTTCGTGAGTGTGTGCCAATAATGAATGCCTCTTTACCTGCTGATTCTACAGCAATACGCATCTCATAAGAGCTCATTGTTCCTGACTTATCAATATCAAACTCTCTGAAGATCCCCTGAGTGGAAAAGAATACATGAATTATTTCTATTGAACACTATACAGAATGATCAATACACATTTCAGGGGAAAAAAGTTTTATTTCAGTGGGCTAAAAAAAGAGAAAAAGATCTCCACTCACCAGAAACTTCCTTATTTTGTTCCAGAGGATCTGAAACTCTACTAAGCCCAAACGTGCACTACCATCTTTCTGATGAACAGAGTCGAGAATAAAAACTGATGCAGGTTGTCTGATCACAACTGACATGATGTCAATTACCACAGAAAATAATTTAGCAAGGCATTGTACCAGAATAAATGATTTGTTATTCTATAAACATATACTGCTAACCTTTGTGTACAAAGTTATATCCAGTATTTCTGCTGTCATTGCCATTTGAAGCCAAACATAGTAGTATTCACAAAAATATGAGCTTCATGTTTCTGCTTTTATGATTTTCTTAAATATAGACTTCCACTGTATTTGTATTAATGTAAACATGATTATTGCTTTTTTACAAACTCAGAAATGAGTCAAAAGTGATTTTCTGTAGTAATAATTTACAAACAGGTACTGTTCCATCTTGCCTTAAACAGGCTGTGGTCCATCCTTTACTCAAAAAAGCAAATCTCAATCCCTCTGATTTTAATAACTATAGGCCCATTTCATATCTTCAGTTCCTTTTCAGTCGGTCACGTTCGACGTAGGTCAGTAGTGACCGACGAATTGGGATATCGCCAGAGAGCCCTATCAGCTTCGAGTGAACTAAAACAAGCCAATGGAATTGGCGTGCGATATTTGCATAATGCGCACCGCCTCCGCCAGGTGGTATAAATAGGAAGCAGATGCAATCGCACTCTGTCTTTCGCTTCGGAGCCAACCTGTGTGTTCCTGCTATTAGACTGAGAGTGACTTCTCAAGCCTTTGAAGAGCTTTTGTTCTACAGTGCTGGCGTTATGGCACCTTACAACGAGGCCGCAAGCTTTCCCAGAGTGAGCTTTTCGAGCTGTTTATACAGCTCTCAACTACTGTTTTCATAGCATTATTTGCCCCGTTTGGTTTGCGATTTGGGCCGGTTCCTCTGTGTCTGTGACTCAGGGAGTGAAAAGTGTACCAGCAGTCACATCGCGGCTGTTCCCTGTGTGCTTCGGCACAAAGAACAAGAGCTTCTAAAAGAGCCTCACAGACAGACACTGCGTCTTTTTCAAGACGTCATTCTGTCTGTGCATTTCTGGAGGCGGTCGTTCCCTATCCTCACTGACGGCCACAATCACTTTCTCTCATGTCTGCTTAGCGTGCTGAGACTGTGTTTGTGGGTGGTTCATATTCTCTTGTGAGAGCATGCCCACGTTGGCGTGTTGTTCGTCTTGCCTTTCTCGTAAGGGCTTGAGCGCTCAGCGCGCCGTGTGCCATCGAGCTGCCGGCTGACAGCGCGCGTTGCCATGGCAACCTAGTTGTTCGGCGCTCTAGATGCGTGGTCGAGACTCGAGCGCCTCAAATGAGGTGGAGTCCCCTCACCTATTCCCCGATCTAGTTTCTTTTTCTGAATCAGAAAAGTACTACTTTTGGTGAATAAGCCAGGGTGACAAGAGGATCACAGTGGGGCAATACCCACTTTGGTCTGTTCCGCCGCTGGCTCTCCGGAGTCCAGCGGTACCCACGAAGTAGAACTGTTTTCTAATCCTCCAGGTCCCAAGAGGGCACGGCTGGCAGTGCGCGAGGCCCTGCCTCGCCACTCTCAGCCCCCTCTCACTTCGCCAGCAGGTCCCAGTGTGTTGGTTGAGGCTGCCTTCCATGTGCCGTCTCCCATACACACTGCCACCTTGCAGAGTCTGACCCCACTTCGGGCCACTATGCCGTCCGAGTCGGGTCCCAGCACTCTACCTCGCTGCCCCACGCCCGGTACGTCTGTGGTGCATTTGGTCCCACTGGCTCGGTGTCTGGAAGCCTGGCTAGCGCTTCCCAGCCCGTCCCGCTGGCTCATTCGTATCATCAGACTCGGCTATGCGACTCAGTTCGCCCAGCGTCCCCTGGTGTTCAGGGGTGTCCATTACACTCATGTGTCCCTGGACAATGCACCTGTTCTCCGGGCGGAGATTGCTGTCCTCCTGGCGAAGGATGCAATCGAGCCGGTCCCTCCAGCCAATATGGAGTCAGGGTTCTACAGCCCCTACTTCATTGTACCTGGATCTGCGTGTCTTGAATCGGTCCCTTCACAGGCTGCCGTTCAAGATGCTTACGCAGAGGCGCATTTTCGAATGCATCCGTCCCCAGGATTGGTTTGCAGCGATCGATCTGAAGGACGCGTACTTTCATGTCTCGATTCTGCCTCGACACAGACCCTTTCTATGGTTTGCGTTCGAGGGTTGGGCATATCAGTACAAGGTCCTACCCTTCGGGCTGGCCCTGTCGCCCCGCGTCTTTACGAAGGTTGTGGAGGCGGCCATTGTTCCGCTCAAGGAACAGGGCGTTCGCATCCTCAACTACCTCGACGACTGGCTCATTCTGGCCAGCTCACGGGAGCAGTTGTGCGAACGCAGGGACATGGTGTTAGCTCACCTCAGCCGGTTGTGTCTTTGGGTCAACTGGGACAAGAGCAAACTCGCCCCCGGGCAGAGGATCTCTTATCTTGGTATGGAACTGGACTCGGTCGCCCAGACAGCGCACCTCACCGAGGAGCGTGTCCAGTCAGTGTTGAACTGCCTGAGTATACTCAAGCGCAGGACAGCGGCCCCACTGAAACTCTTTCAGAGGCTCATGGGGCATATGGCATCCGCAGCCGCAGTCACGCCGCTCGGATTGCTTCATATGAGGCCGCTTCAACACTGGCTCCACGGCTGGGTCCTGAGATGGGCGTGGCAGCGCGGCACGTTCCGTGTCCCCGTGACACCGAACTGCTGTCGCACTCTCACCAAATGGTCGGACCCTTCATTCCTGCAGGCAGGAGTTCCCCTCGAACAAGTGTCCAGGCATGCTGTGGTCCACACAGATGCTTCTGCCACGGGGTGGGGTGCCACGTACAACGGGCATGCAGTGTCAGGTCTGTGGACGGGGCCTCAACTGCAGTGGCATATCAATTGCCTCGAGTTGCTAGCAGTACGTCTTGCACTGAGCCGCTTCAAGGAGCTGTTGACAGACAAGCACGTACTGGTCCGCTCGGACAGCACTGCGGCCGTTGCGTACATCAACCATCAGGGTGGTCTACGCTCCCGCCGCATCTCGTAACTCGCCCGCCATCTCTTGCTATGGAGTCAGAAGCATCTGAGGTCGCTTCGTGCCATTCATGTCCCAGGCGTGCTCAACCGTGCAGCCGACGAGCTCTCACGGCAGCCTCCGCTTCCGGGCGAATGGAGACTCCATCCCCAGGTGGTCCAGCTGATTTGGCAGCGCTTCGGCGTGGCACAGATAGATCTGTTTGCCTCCCCGGACACTGCTCACTGCCAGTTGTTCTATTCCCTGACCGGCGGCACGCTCGGCATGGATGCTCTGGCACACAGCTGGCCCCGGGGCCTACGCTAATATGCGTTTTTCCCCCAGTGAGCCTTCTCGCACAGCTCCTGTGCAAAGTCAGGGAGGACGAGGAGCAGGTCTTGCTAGTGGCTCTGTATTGGCCCACTCGGACCTGATTTTCGGATCTGACGCTCCTCGCGACAGCACCTCCTTGGCCCATTCATCTGAGGAAGGACCTTCTGACTCAGACGGGGCACCCTCTGGCACCTGCGTCCCGACCTGTGGAAACTCCATGTGTGGTCCCTGGACGGGACGCGGAGGTTCTAAGTGATCTCCCCCAGTCGGTTGTAGACACTATCACTTCCGCTAGAGCTCCTTCTACTAGGAACCTCTATGCGTTGAAGTGGAACCTGTTCGTCAAATGGTGTTCCTCTCACCGAGAGGACCCCCGATCGTGTTTGATCAGATCTGTGCTCTCGTTCCTGCTAGAGGGCTTGGAGCGACGGCTGTCTCCCTCCTCCCTCAAGGTGTATGTTGCCGCTATTGCCGCACATCACTATGCAGTTGATGGTAAGTCTTTGGGGAAGCACGATCTGATCGTCAGGTTCCTGAGGGGGGCAAGGAGACTAATCCGCCTTGCCCTCCCTCTATACCCTCTTTGGATCTCACCCTGGTACTTACATCTCTCCGGGGTCATCCCTTCGAGCCTTTGCAAGCAGCTGAATTAAAAGTACTGTCCTTAAAGACCGTCCTCCTGGTTGCATTGGTCTCGCTCAAGAGGGTAGGGGACCTGCACACATTTTCGGTTGACGAATCGTGCCTGGAATTCGGGCCCGGTGACTCTCACGTTATCCTGAGACCCCGGCCTGGATATGTGCCCAAGGTTCCTACCACTCCTTTCAGAGATCAGGTAGTGAACCTGCAAGCGCTGCCTTCGGAGGAGGCAGACCCAGCCCTAGCTTTGCTCTGTCCCGTCCGAGCTCTGCGCCTGTACGTGGACAGAACACGAACTTTCAGGACCTCAGATCAGCTCTTTGTCTGTTATGGAGGCCAGCAGAAGGGAAAGGCTGTCTCCAAGCAGAGGATGGCCCACTGGATAGTGGATGCCATCGCCCTGGCGTATGAATCCCAGGGCGTGCCTTGCCCGCTTGGGTTGAGAGCCCACTCCACCAGAGGAGTGGCCTCCTCCTGGGCGCTGGCGCACGGCGCCTCGCTGACAGATATCTGTAGAGCTGCGGGCTGGGCGACACCTAACACGTTCGCTAGATTCTATAGCCTTCGTGTAGAACCGGTATCTTCCCGTGTACTCGCTTCCAGCAGCTGGTAGACGCGAAGAGCCCGTTCTAGTGTCGGCTTGCAATGCCATTCCCGCCCCCTGGGCCGGATACGTGCATCCTTTACTCCAGTCGAGATTCCCCGCTTGGTGAACCCTGTCGAGTTCCTCCGCCTCCCCTTGCGGCTCGGACATTGCGGAGTGTCTGATGCCAGGCCAAACGTCCGTCACCGACGTTGATGTTTGGCTGGGTGCCATATGTTGTGACCCCTCCACGTGAGTGGTCCCATATGTGTATTGTCCACAGTCAACTCCCCACAGTGAGCCCGTGTCTTTCCCTTAGCAGAGCCAGCTCTGCTGTCACCTGTCAGATGAGTTGCCCCCTATGCTTAGGCTGGAGCCATCCCAGGGACTCCATATGCGTACTGCCCACGGCCAGTCCATATGTGTATCTCCACGTAAATTCCTCCCCTGCATGGTAGGTAGTGGTCTCCGCAGCGTCCCCTATGGGTTCGCTTCCCCAGTGTTGTCTAAGTCTCCTGTAGTGGGTCTTGCGGAACAGCAGTAGACTCTCTCAGGGTAAGCTCGCCCCCTTCTCCGCCCCACTGGTGCGCCGGGTGGCTAGAGCTTGCGCTGGGCGCTGGAAGGGGTCTGTAACTGTGGCGTTTTATTTGGGATCCCAATTCGGTCACTACTGACGTACGTCGAACGTGACCGACTGAAAGGGAACGTCTCGGTTACGTATGTAACCCTCGTTCCCTGAAGGAGGGAACAGAGACGTACGTCCCGTCGCCACAGTTCCTGTGCCCTCGCTGTAGTGCGGACACCAGTTGTCTCCTCAGCGAAAAACAGAGTGCGATTGCATCTGCTTCCTATTTATACCACCTGGCGGAGGCGGTGCGCATTATGCAAATATCGCACGCCAATTCCATTGGCTTGTTTTAGTTCACTCGAAGCTGATAGGGCTCTCTGGCGATATCCCAATTCGTCGGTCACTACTGACGTATGTCTCCGTTCCCTCCTTCAGGGAACGAGGGTTACATACGTAACCGAGACGTTTTTGCACAAAGTTCTGGAAAAGTGTGTACTAAATCAAATTTCCCCCTACTTAATCTCTAACAACATTCTGGATGACCTCTTACTATCTGCAGACTCTGGCAACTGTACTATTCTGCTATTATTGGACTTAAGTGCGGCTTTTGATACAGTGGATCATTGTATCCTTTTAAAGAGATTAGACACTGAAGTTGGCATTCGTGATGTTGCATTAGATTGGTTTGCATTATCTCACAAATAGGAGTTTTTCAGTGGAAATTGGAAAATTTTCATCAAGCTCAGTTCCTGTCACTTGTGGGGTGCCCCAGGGCTCAATTCTGGGTCCAATCTTATTTTCTTTATATTTACTCCCTCTCCTCTTAATTTTTGAGTCCCATAAAGTTTCATATCACATTTATGCCGATGATACTCAGCTCTATTTTCCTTTAAAATCAGGTACTGATTCAGTGTCCTCTCTGCTAGCTTGTTTAGAGGACATTAAGGTTTGGATGGACAATAATTTCCTTCAACTAAATCAGAAAAAGACTGAAGTTATGTTGTCTGGCCCTTCACACCTTTTAAATAATCTAAGTTCTACCCTGGGCCCCCTTCAAGAAAACATTCACGATAAAGTTAAAAATCTGGGAGTTACCCTTGACCCTGAGTTAAAATTTGACAAAATCTGTAGTTAGAGCCAGTTTTCTTCAGCTTAGGGGATTCGCAAGCTTAAAAATATTCTGAGTTTTAGTGATTTGGAGACCGTTATTCATGCATTCATCTCAACCAGGTTGGACTATTGTAACGCTCTTTACGCTGGAATAAATCAGTCCTCGCTCTTGTGCTTGCAACTAGTACAGAACGCGCTGTTTTCTTTTGATTTATTTTATTAGTATTTAAACTGTATTGTATGAGGATGTTTTTGTCTCGTGTGTTGTGCAGTACTTTGGTCAGCATTTATGTTGTTTTAAAGGGCTATATAAATAAACTTGACCTTAACCTTAATCCACAGAATGACAATAGAGCTTATGTTGTATTTAACCCAGAATAGAAGGATACATCCAAGAGGTTGACCATAGTTCTGCAGGACTCCATGCTGAAGCCATCCGTCTTTAGATCCTTGTCTGAGAAAGAAATGGTTCACTCAATTCAGATAAACAGGTTCATTTTGAGTCGACCCTAAATGTGAGCAAACTGTTACGTGTTACTCACGTTTGGACACTACTCTGTTGAGAATAGTCCTGAGTTCACGGACAGATATCTCCATATCCTGAAACAAGACAAAAATGATCAATTATATGCACAAATCTAACATTTAGACCATTTTTATATATTCACTCGCCTCTCCGGCCAGCTGGGCAAACATGGACTTGAAAGAGTCATCAATGTCATCCTCTGAAATTTCTGCCTACAAGAAAACCAAAGGAACCACGTTTATTCAACAGTCTAAAATTAAACTCTAAAGCACTGGGTATCAATTTTTTTGTCAGAAAGTTTATATGAGAATGTAGATTGAAAATCTTACCTCATCCTCCAGGTCAGCTGAAATCTCATCATCCAACTCCCTTTGAAGAGAAAACAGATTTTGTGACAGAATAAACGTTAATAACCCTCATGTCATTCCAAACCCAATTTTCCTTTTTTCCATGGAACACTTATGATTCTGCTCTCGTTTCCCCTGTCTCGTGTTCAAGGACTTTTATTTTGAAGTGTATTTACTATTCCTATTGTTTCCAGTGCTCACTTCCCATATTTAGTTCCTGTTTTACTTTGTTTCTATAGTAACTATTGTTTGTTTCCATAGTGATTGATTTCCATCAACTGTTCCTAGTTAGCCTCTCGTATCCTGTGTATTTGTACCCCAGTGTTTCCCTTTTTCAATGTCTGGTGTTGTCCATTGTGGATGTCTTGCGTGAGTTGTTGTCAGTTCTGTTTTTGCCTGCCTTTCCGTTTTTTTGGATTTACTGTTTTTGTCTACACCTCCCTTTGCCTGGATTTACTTTTGTTTTGTTTGTTTAAATAAAGGTTTATGTTGCAATTGGATCCTGCTCCCAGTCACTCTGAAACACCCACGTAACAGAAACACAACAGGAAATCTGACCAGAGAAAATTACTATATTTTTATATATACAAAAAATAATAAGAAATAGCACCATGTAAGTAGTTCAATATGACTAGTGCACTCTATTATTATATGCAAACATAGTTATATTAAAATATAAAAAAAGAAAATTCTGAAAATTATCACAAACTATTACAATTATTTATTTTTCTGTCCACTGTGCTTCTCTCTCTCTCTCTCTCTCTCTCTCTATATATATATATATAGCTTGGACATTGGAAAGAAACAACATGAGGGTGAGTAAACAACAATGACTGTATTTTTATTTTTTTGAACTAGTTCTGTAAGAAGAAAATGACTGAAGTGCTCAAACACATACTCACTCTGTCTCTGACTGCTTCTCAGTAAAGACTCGTAGGACAAAATCAGCCTCTTTGCTGGGTTCGTAGGTGGAGGGGACGATGATGTATTCCCCGGGAGGGAGGCGGAGACGGGTGCTCACCTCCCGCAGGTTTATGAAGGTCTCAGAGCGGGCGGAAGATGAGTGTGTCAGGAAGAAGTCCTTTTTAAGATGCACATTCTGACAGCCTGCATACTGCAGACAGACGGAAATGACAAATCTGTGCAGTATGCAAAGTTATGTTTCTGTTATTCCACTGTGAATAATCTAGAGGAAAATTCAATCTTCAAACCTTCCATTTTAAAAATAAATGACCTGTTTATGGAAGTATACAAGCCTTAATGATGTAGTCAAACCTATTTAGCAAAGAAATTGTTGACATGGTATCATACCTCTTCAGGAATCTGCAAGGAGGAGAAAAAAGAAATGGAAAGAAAACAATTATTTTGTATTATTTTTGTAATGAACAATTAATTATTTTATTTCTAAAAAAATTATTAAGGACTTCTATAATTAATAATTAGATACCAAAAACACTCAGGAAAACATCCCACCGGTTTTCAGACCTTTTACGATGTGAGATAACACCTTGCTTCGTAAACACCTAGCTAACTAGCTTTGTAAAACAATGAGCAAAAAGTTAACAAATCAACATTTTAATATTTCTGACCCCAAGTTTCCATCCAAGTTGCTGCCAATTATATATGTATGTATGTATGTATCTTCACCTCGTAGACCGCAAAACCGATGGTGTGCATGTCCTGTCCGTGGCGGCGGTACCGTCTGCGGTCTTTCTGCATTAAAGCCACCAGGAAGCTGCAGGCCACTTCTTCATCCTCCGGGTCATCATCTTCCTCCAGCAGCGTGATCTTATACTGAGGATTGATCCAAAATGTGTCTGCCAAATAGTACAGAAACACGTACCAGTTATGCGGTTCAAATCCCAGGTAAAGCTGGTAGCTGAGTTTGATTCATGCATTAATAATTGTTCATCTTGTTCGTGATATGATCCTCTGTGAGCATAAGGGACTTAGTGTAGTGTATATCCAAACATTTCCTCCTCCAGAATCTTAATTTTAATGGCAGGAAAACCAATTAATTGGCAAATTAGATTTTTTTATCATGTTTTTCAAAACATATGGCCGTTTGTAAAGCCTACCAATGTAGAGGAGACTCCCATTACGACCAACAATATAGCCACTCTGTGACCTCAACCGATAAAATCGCTGGACATGAACATCGGTGTAACTCACTGGGATGATTTCGGCAGCCTCCTGCGGTACTGCCCCTCCGCCAGGCACCGTGAAACTTGATGGTGTTCCAGTGGCTCAGGTCATCATCACTCAGAGCATCAGGGGACAGATTACAAATCTCCAGCCTGGAGAACTGCCGCAAAAACTCACTGAATGACATCCTGGGGACAAAGGGAGCAGTTTCTTTATGCTGTGAGTGTACACAATGCTTATTGGTCTACTGTTGTGTCAAGTTTAATTAGCAATTTTATTGCTAATAAAGCTTACCAGAACTCTCCATCCTCCATTTGTAAGTGCAAGTCATCCCTCTCAGATGGATCAATCTCGTCCCATTCAGGGGAGCTGAGGAGGGAACATACACAGTCTTCGTACTCAATGACTTGGGCTGAACTGAATAAGTCTTTCTGTGTTATTTCTTACTTATCACTCCACGCCCCCGTCCATTCTACCTGACCCCACGGGTTACGGATACGGATAAGCCTCTCCGTACGGCCCCTAAATTCCACCTGTCAAAGAGAAGAGAGATCTCACACATGAAGGCACACAAAATTAAACTCCAATGTGTCGATGATCAACATAAACTGGGAGCATTACCTGTTTGAGAGCAGTCACTGAGTAAGCGTGTCCCTTAACCAGCTTCTTAAACGTTACAGATTCCATGTCAAAGGCACTGGTGATCTAAAAAATTATAAATAACAAATGAATCTAAATCTAGAATTAGTGTGAATAAATGTGTGAAGAACAAACAAATTACCTATATAAAAGCAATATAAATAAACAAATAAATTTATATATATATATATGTATACACACTACTGGTCTAAAGTTTGGAAACGGTTTATTTATTCCTGTGATCAAAGCTGAATTTTCAGCATCATTACTCCAGTCTTCAGTGTCACATGATCCTTCAGAAATCATTCTAATATGCTGATCTGCTGCTCAAGAAACATTTATTGTGTACAATTGTACAAAATATTTGTGTACAATATTTTTTTTTCAGGGTTCTTTGATGAATAGAAAGTTCAAAAGAACAGCATTTATTTGAAATATAATCTTTTGTAACATTATAAATGTCTTTACTGTTACTTTTGATCGATTTAATGCATCCTTGCTGAATAAAAGTATTAATTTCTTTCATTTATTTTCAAAAAAATAAAAATTCTTACTGACCCCAAACTTTTGAAGGGTAATGTATAATGTTACAAAAGCTTTGTATTCAAACATTGATAATAATCATAAATGTTTCTTGAGCAGCAAATCAGCATATTAGAATGATTTCTGAAGGATCATGTGACACTGAAGACTGGAGAAATGATGCTGAAAATTCAGCTTTGCCATCACAGGAATAAATAACTTTATAAAATATATTCAAACAGAAAACAGTTATTTTAAATTGTAATAATATTTCACAATATTACTGTTTTTACTGTATTTTTAATTAAATAAATGCAGCCTTGGTGAGCAGACTAAACTTCTTTTAAAAACATTAAAAATCTTAACGATTCCAAACTTTTGACCGGTAGTGTATATATATACAGTATATATATATACATACTCGTACATGCTACTGTTTAGGGTCGGTAAGAAGGCAGCATTCATTTGATCAAAAATGCTATAAAAATTTATATTTTTAAAAATACAATGAATTTTCAGCATCATTACTCCAGTCTTCAGTGTCACATGAGCCTTCTAATTAGGGCCCGAGCACCGATGGTGTGAGGACCCTATTGGAATTGCTTGGCCAATTCTTCTTCTTCTCCGAAATGAATCACATTTTTGAGGGCCTAAACATGTTTGAAAACTCATGAAACTTTGCACACGTGTGAGAAGTGGTGAAAATTTACATCTGATATGGGTTTCAGAATTAGGTGTGGCAAAATGGCTTGATAGCGCCACCTAAAAAATTTCAATTAAGTGCCCTTCGTGCTACATTTCACGTACAGTGAAATTTGGTAGACACATTTAACAGCCCAATACCTACAAAAAAGCCCCTGGGGTGCAAAATCTGTAAACCCAACAGGAAGTGAGATATTTTGAATTTTCTCTGCAAAATTTTGGCAGTTTTTGCCATTTCCAGACGTTGTAATTTAACGAACTCCACCTAGAGCTTTAATCAGATCAACATCATATTTGGTCAGTCTAATCTAAAGGCCTTTGAGACGTTAAATTGCGAAGATCTTGAGTTTTCGCTGAACGGGGTGTCCGTGGCAGCCTGACAAAGTTTGATGTTTCGTCATGAAACAGGAAGTTGTTATAACTAGGGCATACAATGTCCAATCTGTCCCAAACTTCACATGATTTATTAGAGTCCTGGCCTGAAGACATCTACATGGCAATATTTAGTTACAGTCATAGCGCCACCTGTGGGTAACAGGAAATTACATGTTTTACACTGTGATTAACTCCTCGTAGAAATTTAACCAGATCAACATCATATGTTGTCAGTCTAATCTTAAGACCATAGCGATGACAAATTGCAAAGATCTTGAGTTTTCGCTGAAGGGTGTGTCCGTGACGGACTGACAAAGTCCGATGTTTCACCATGAAACAGGAAGCTGTTGTAACTCAGACATACAATGTCCGATCTGCCCCAAACTTCACATGTGTGATAAGAGTCCTGGCCTAAAGACATCTATATGCCAATATTTAGTTAGTCATACTGCCACCTACTGGCAACAGGAAATGGCATGCTTTACACTGTAATTCACTCCCAGAAACACATTTCAATATGCCACGAAGTGCCAAACATACTAGAAACACATTAAATCATGCAACACTTGGCTAAGTGCTAATGTATGCGATTAACGCCACGAAACAGGAAGTTGTTGTAACTCAGACATACAATGTCCGATCTGCTCCAAATTTCACATGTTTGATAACAGTCCTGGCCTGAAGACATCTACATGGCAATATTCAGTTACAGTCAAAGTGCCACCTATTGGCAGCAGGAAGTGTGGCACTTTGAAATGACTTTGCCATATTTCCCTTGTATTTACTCGCTTACATGCATGTCGCCCACTGTTCACTGTTTTCCTAAGGCCAACGGGTGGCGGTGAGCCCGGGTGCGAGGGCCCTTTCATCGCTGCTTGCAGCTTTAATTGCTGATTTGCTGCTCAAGAAACATTTCTTCTTATTATTTTTTGTAAACTGAGATACATTTTTTTTCATAATTCTTTGATGAATAAAGTTCAAAAGAACAGCACTTATTTGAAACATTGAATTGAATGTCTTTCTTCGAGTCTTTCTTTGTAAAGAAACAGCAGATTGGACATTCTGCTAAATATCTACAATAAAAGTGGAAAAAAAATCTTACTGGTTTCTAGCAACATGAGTTCAAGTAGGTAACAATTTTAATTTTTGAGTGAAGTATCCCTTAAGTGAATAAAGCTCTTACATCAATAGAGCAGCCCAGCAGGGAGCCTCTATCCAGGGCTTTGCTGATGATTCGGTACAGGTCTCTTGGAGCATTCTGGAGCTCGTACATCTCTGAGACCCCTCCAGTGAAATCCTCAAAACCCTCAGTGGTGGAGCCTCCAGAGAGAGCTTCATAGGAGCCATTAAGCCTGGCACAAAACAAACAAACACACACACACACACGCATGCGCACGCACACACAAGAGAGGAGACTGTACTCAGACCATGGGGAAATCATTCTTAAATTAGAGACAGTATAAGTGCACTTTTTGTAAATTATTCTTGTTTAGTAAGAACAAAATTTGCTGGTCTTTACCAAAATGTCTATCAGGACATACTTTGCATAGGCTTTTTCAACCAAGGCACTCCAGAACTCATTTCCCTCTGCTGAATGGACAAACATGAGCTCTCCGTCTTTGACCGGGAGTCGATCATCAATCACAATGTCGACCCACTCGCCAAACTGCCAGAACTGCAGAACAGAAGCAAGCAACTGTATGAAGAAAAAGCTTAGAGGTTTCCAGATTAAACAGGTCCTATTATGCTCTTTCTTTAGTGTGTAATGTTGCTGTTCGAGCATGAAAAAAGTCTGTAAAGCACAAAGTCATTCTCTATATCAGTGTGCACTGTTTCTGAACTCCCTGAAATGCCTCGATTGTAGTCTTGAGTTTTCTTCTGGGAATGTACAGGTCACAATATCCCTCATTTAAATAATTCCTGTCCAAGGTAAAAAAAAAAAAAAAAGCAGGCGAGGCCTGGTTGAGTTGCGTTAGTGGTATGTTGAAACTTGTGGTTATGGCAAGGGATGTGAAATTTCCCAAATACTCAAACCGGTTGACCAATCGCAACACACTGGTCCAACGACCTATCAGAGCACACTGTGCTTTTCAGAATGAGGGCCTTCATAGAGACAGGAACTAAACAGAGCATTACTGACAGACTGGGAAGAAAGATGCTGCAACAATGTCAAATATGTGCAAAAAAATAAACATTCAAGCATGAAAACCTATTATAGTAGACCCCAAAAACAGAATCAATACCTTAAAAAGGTCCCCTTTAAAGGTGCGGTCACATTTTCTATTGTTCGGTGAATTTTGCAGGCAAAAAATACAGCCATTTCAACAGAAATCCACATGATCAGGAATTTCGCTAGAGGGCAAAATATTTCCTAATGAGTTGGTCATGCGGATTCACTGTGTTGTCAGAAACAGAAAACTGAACAAAAAACAACAGAAAACTCAGTGTGAGCTGTGCTCCAAACATCGCTATAATGTCAACATGAGACAATGGAGCTTTCTTACCTGTGAAAACCACACCTTAAGACTAACATAAAGGTCAACAAAGAAATACTTGTGGAAATATATAACATTTATATTAAAAAAATAACTTACAAATTTAAATTTAAAATAGGACCAGAAAAGAAATATTAAAATTAAATGTTTTTGTTTTGAATAAATATTTCAGCCCAATTTATGTTCGTCTATGAAACTATTTGAAGCATATTATTTAGATCAAATCTCTATTTGTTTTATCATTTACAACAATAACTTCTAGGGCATGCACAGTGTGTTTCAGAACCTGAAAGTGGAATATTCCAGCATAGTCGTCCTGAAAGCTCTGGCCATGAGGTACGACCCTGTGGAGGAGTCTTTCATTTAGAGTCAGCGAAGCTATAGCAGCGAGGAGCCAGCAGTCACCTGACCAGGGGAACATAAAACAGATCAGGCAAGGAAAAATAATGGCACTTATTCAAAAAGCTATTTAAACTGTGCTACTAAAATCCCTGAATGTCTTTTAATAAAACACAGCAGTTGAAACTGGCAATTTACAACCAGCAGGGGGACACAAAGAAAGGGGTGGGGTTTATTTTCTCTCTGAGGCCTGTGTGTGAACCCATTCCTGTTTACATCCCACTCAGATCTCCACCCCAGAGCAGAGGAATTTTCCACAGCTTCAAAACCGTAAGGGGCCGGTGGCAGGCTGAACATACACTACCAGCCGAAGGAAATGTAGGCTCAAATTTTGAATAGTTTAATACTTTTGGTCACTATATAATTTCCATTATTCCATTTATGTTATCTCCTAGGTTTTATGACCTTTCTAATATTGTAGAACATTGAAAATACTAACAAAGTATGAGTATGTTTGTGCAGACTTTTTCCTGGTAGTCTATTTGATACTTTTATAGCAGTCAATGAAATAGGAGCAAACATACAGTATGTAATGTATAAGGGTGGTAACATAAAAACTAAAATTGATTGAGGTAAGTTATCTCCTAGTATGATTGACTTTTCTATTATTGTGAAACATTGAAAATTCTACTAATAAAGAATGAGTAGGTGTGCTTGTTTTATGCTAGCTTAATAGAAAGCAAACATAAGTAATATACAAGGGCGGTAACATAAAAATGAAAAAATCTGACTTGCACATTGATTGAGGTAAGTTGGCACAATTACAAACATGCACTGACTCAAGGTCAGTGGGAAACGGATGAGTCACATGCAGACACGCCTCGGGTCAGTTATATGAGCTGCTCTTTCTGTCGTGACTCATGCTTTGAGTTTGCTGGTACAGCCACAGAATCATTTAGAGGCAATTTTGTGACACATAATACCTGCCAAGCACCAACATTTAGAAACTTTGCATAGTGTATGACTTTTGTACAACCAGAACACTTACCCAGAGCTCCCTGACATATGTCTGTCCGTGAAGCTCCCCCCACAATGAACTGAGGATCATCACAGAGCTCCTGCAGAAAAGGAGGGATTAGAGGGACTGACACTGGAATTGGGAAGCCTAAAGGTTTTTTTGTTCCTTGCAAGTTTGAATGAAGTAAGACATTATAGGAATAGTTCAGCCAAAAATGAAAAAGCACCCTCATGTTGTAACAAACCTATAAGGTTAATAGTATTTTTATGGTAAAGGATAAATGTGGAAGAATTTTTAAAACTTTTTTTATTCCCTTTTTTAAGGGTATGAACTGTCGTTGAATGGAACAGTGTTATTTTTAGTATGACTGAGGTTCAATTTTTTTTTTTTCTTAATATTTTGCATTAATTTTTATTTTTGCATTTTTCATTTTAAAGTTTTAGTAATTTTGTTGTTTTTTGTCATTTTTATTTCTTAATTTTTCAATTTATCTATACAGTTTTTAATCATTTTAATTTTAGTTTTAGTTATTTTAGTATGGAAGCTTGTTATAAAAAAAATAAAGCAGTTAATTGAGACTTTTTATTTCACAATTCTGACTTTTTTCTCTCGCAATTGCGAGTGAGATATAAACTCACAATTGCGAGTTATAAAGTCCGAATTGCAAGATGTAAACCTGGAATTGTGAGAAAAAAGTCAGAATTGTAAGATATAAACTTGCAATTGCATGTTATAAAGTCTGAATTCGCTGTTGTGAGAAAAATGGCCAGACTTTTGAGATAAAGAGTCGTAGTTACTTTTTAAATTTTATCTCAGTTATCGTTTTATTTCAAGTAACACAAAAGTTTTTTAGTTTTAGTTAACTATAATAACCCTGGTATGGAAAAGAACATATTTTCATATATTATGGAAAAGATAACAGGCTTTGGAATGACATGAGCGCAAGTACTGCTGCCACGCCTATGTTGCCAGAGAAACATACTTCTATATTCTGTAAAGAAATAACAGTGACCAGTCTGAATGAGGCCTTCGTTCCTCCAGAGGAGGCTTGTGTATTTTGACTAAGCGTGTCTACAGAAACGTTATAATCCATGTGTATGTGACTTTATAAAAGTGACAACAGCTGCAGTAGAGAGAAGGGAGGGGTCAGTTCGGTTATAAACATTCTGACTATGAACTGCAGGGATAGGCGGGTCCACAATTGAAGAGTATGGCGCTGTCTAGACTGCTAATACAGTATATACATTACTGTTAAAAAGTAAGTTTTTTTTTTTTTTTAGATAAATTAATACTTTATTTTAAATAAATGCTGTTCTTTCTATTCATCAAAGAATCCTGAAAAAAAAAAAAAAATGTATCACGGTTTCCACACAAATATTAAGCAGCACAACTGTTTACAACATTGATAATAATAAGAAATGTTTCATATTAGAATGCATATTAGAATGATTTCTGAAGGATCATGTGACACTGAAGACTGGAGTAATGACGCTGAAAATTCAGCTTTGCATCACAGGAAATGACATTATAAAATATATTTAAATTTTAAATTGTATTACTTTTTCACAATATTACTGTTTTTACTGTATTTTTGATCAAATGAATTCAGCCTTGGTGAGCATGAGAGACTAAGAGGTAGTGAATATGTACGTAAGTGTTAAGACAATAAGACAATGAAAGTCAGTGGGGTCCAATAATGTCATTGACTTTCATTGTATGGACAAAATACCTTATTTTGTGTTCCACAGAAGAAAAAAGTCAGACAGGTTTGGAATGACATGAGGGTGAGTAACCCAATCCTAACCTTTAAGACAAACCACATCTAATAATGGTGCTTTTTTCCTTACTGTAGGGCGCATCCACTCCACATCACGGGTTTTAGAGGAATACGGGGCAAGTTCTTTGAAGCCGAGAGAGGGTGGTTCGGCAGGAAAGCAGGGGTCTTCAAACAGGTAGCCCCCTTCCAAACACTCCTGTTTGAGGGCCTCAAAATCCTGGTTCTGGAAGTGTAAAGCCTGCTCAAAAGAGCCCACGCCTTCTGCCTGTAGCCTGTTAGCACTGATCTGTGCTGAGATCCCTCCATATGAGAACATGCTGAAGCAGTGAGATGCAGAGCGGGTATAAATAGCAAAACTGATATCAAGGTGATTCACGCTCTCTCAACATTTAAAACTCACTCCATATCACTCTAATCACTCTAACATAACTTTTGTGCCCTTGTCTGGGCATTGAGTTTTGTATTTTGCCATAACAAGAAACAGACAAAAAAAAAAAAAAAAAGAGAAAAAAAAAAAGATATGGAAATGTCAATCATGTACACCAGTTTTCAAAAGACAGTACTGTACATTAAGGTTTATGGGATCTTAGCACCAGTTTTAAATGATAAAATGATTTAAATGACACGTTGTGGTTGTTAAACATTAATGGAATAAGTTCATGTGATGACATGTTAATGTGGAACATAATTGCACATGGCCAGAGAAAAATAGTTCTGAGAAAAGTTGTGAATCATTTTTTTATGCAAATGCTACTTTGACTTCAGTGTCCAAATACAAATTGGTTCTACTCAATACTGTGGGCATCACTAATATTAATGAAAAATAAGTAAATTAATTTTACTATTCCATATCAATGAAGAAAAGTAAGCTGCATGGAGATGGTCTGGTGTTAAAGGGTTAGTTCACCCAAAAATGAAAATAATGTCATTTATTACTCACCCTCATGCCGTTCTAGACCTGTAAGACCTTCATTCATCTTCGGAACACAAATTAATATATTTTTGATGAAATCCGATGGCTCAGTGAGGCCACTATTGAGAGCAAAGCCACTGAACCTCTCAAGATCCAGAAAGATACTAAAAACATATTTAAAACAGTTCAAGTGAGTTCAATGGTTCTACCTTAATATTATAAAGCAACGAGAATACTTTTTGTGCGCCAAAAAAACAAAAATCTCGTGATGGCCGATTTCAAAACACTGCTTCTGAACTTTACGAATCCTTTGTTTCGAATTAGTGATTCGGATCTCCTATCAAACGGCTAAACTGCTGAAATCACGTGACTTTGGCGCTCCGAACCACTGATTCGATTCGTAAAGCTCCGAAGCAGTGTTTTGAAATCGGCCATCACTAGATATTGTTGAAAAGTCGTTATTTTGTTTTTTTGGCGCACAAAAAGTATTCTCGTCGCTTTATAATATTAAGGTAGAACCACCGTACTCACATGAACTGTTTTAAATGTGTTTTTAGTACCTTTATAGATCTTGAGAGGTTCAGTGGCTTTGCTCTCAATAGAGGCCTCACTGAGTCATTGGATTTCATCAAAAATATCTTAATTTGTGTTCCAAAGATGAACGAAGGTCTTAGGGGTGTAGAACGACATGAGGGTGAGTAATAAATGACAGAATTTTCATTTTTGGGTGAACTAACCCTTTAAATGCTGTCTTTGATAACTGGTATGAATGCTGCTCTGTGGCTCTACTCAGTTAAATATGTGCATTAGGTTTGTACAGTAATAATCCGTTTCTCAATTTTCAGTCTTAATTATTTGCATGGCAAATTCTTTTATGCTCAAACAGTCACATCATTGGCCTCTTATCTCTATATAAATTATACACAGACTAAGAGCCTCCCATTCATTTCAACATAAATCACACTCAGTGTAACATCACAGCCTGCACTGTACATAAACAAATGTATTCAAACTACTAAAACGTCGAGAAACACACAGGACTGGTTTAAAACCTCAATCAGTACATTTAAAAAACACTTTTAGTGGCGATTTATTTAGTGTCTACAGTTGTTCTGTACATTATTTTTTTTCTAAAATGTATGGCATGCCAAGCATTTGTCTTGGTGTTGTCTTACTCCATTAAACCTTCGCAAATCACTGCGGTTCACTTAATTATTAACTTCAACTTAACTACAATTTGTAGCGATACTAGGTAGCTAGACGTTTCTATGCTTCAATATGTGCAAAACATTCATTTCTGACACTGAATAAAGTGTCTTATGCGACAGACTAACAGCAGGCCGACGACGGAGACCAACAACACAGACAGAATAGAACTAAATAAATCCCGACGTGATTCATTGAGGTAGAAATACAAGAACCGCTAAACTTGCCTTGTAACTGCGGTCCTGTCTGTCTCTTCTGTGAAGGGGATATGTGATATTTACAGTTCTATTCTCCAGAAAGACAAGCGATACACGAATGTATTAGAGCTTCGGTGTATATGTGTGTGTGTGATAGTCCAGAGGAGGCGGAGCGATAAACGGAGACCGACAAGCACTTGTCACAACATAACGGTCAAGTGGTCTGTCCCACTTAGTTATGCCTTAAACATTACTAAAGAAAGTAAAAACAACAACTATATTTTTTTTTGGTATCGACAAATATTAGTACTGTCCTTATTTGTCACTTTATTATAGATTTACACATCATAAATATTTGTTTAAAATGTATTTTATAGTTGATTAAACTGACGGTGTTATGGGTCGCCAAAATACAATTTGTTATGCGCGAGGAAAACCTAGATTGTCGCGAAAATTATTGACAGAAATTCTCTTTAAAAGTTGAACACATTGCAAGTAATTGAATAATTTGAACACTGGGAAGAGCATGTTGTAATAAAAGATAACTTTATTTGCTTCTTTCCAGCAACAAGGCTGTGTATTCTAGGCATTTTAAATCCCAAATGGTACACAAGGAAATACCAATGCTTGCAAGGCAGCAAAGAAAAGTAAACTTGGTTTAAGACTTAAATCTTGAATTTCAATAAAAAGAATAAAGTTCACAAAAAATAGCATAAGTTATCTTAGCACTAGCCTATAAATTATCTACAAAATAAAGTTCGAATAGAGTCTGTGCATTAAAGACCCCATAAAATCAAAATGACAGTTTTGTGGCTTTTTATACCACCTGCACTGATTATCAATAGCAAATTATGGTTCTTTGTTGTGATAATGTGGCTGATTTTTTTCTTCTTTTTAAAATGGATAATCACTACGATATGTCCTATTCAAATGTCAATAGGAAATACATTAACATGGCAGAAGAAAAAACCCTGTTTGTCAAGTGATTTCATCAGGTCTGTAATTGGTTGGTTTTAACATTTCCTGAAAAAATGTGAGCGGTGCTTGCTCAAAGAAATTGCCAGAGTATTGCTATGTGGTTTCTAACATGTTGCTAGGTGGTTGCTTACTGGCCACTTCCAAGTTTGATACGATAATCTGGTACCTCCCTATATATGGCTTGGATCCCTCTTGGGATTTTATTTAACAGTTTTATTATTGACCAGGTGAAAATCATATTTCTGATAACTTAAAGTAATTGCACAATTCTCCTCAACAACCCACACAATTTGGTCTATCAATCACATCAGCAGCACAAAAAAAAAAAGCAAAAAAAAAAAAAAAAAAAAAAAAAAAAAGAAGCAAAACAGTGATGCCTTGCAAGCACTGCAATAAGATGAAAGTGCATTACAAATAATACAACAGCCAACTATACTTGTATCTCTGTAACAAAGTACAACATTGACACATTTACAAATTCTAGGTGGTCCATTATACTAAGCATTTATCTATATGATTTTTATCTGTGCAAGTTAACTAGCACAGTAACAATACAATTCATAATAATCTTCTGGCCCTTTAAATCATAGCAAATGTCAGCCACTGAAAGAAAGAAAAAGAACCATTTAAAATGCTCAAACACAAAATGTATAAACATTAAGACATACTATTAGATTGCAAGAAATTGAGTACCTGGAAGAAGTCCAACTCAATGAACCCACTGTTGTCCATGTCGATCCTCTTGAACACTTCTACAAAGAGTAAAAAAATAAGAATTTGCTGTTGAAGTTTCATTTATATACACAAAAAGAAATATAATCACATTATATAGTATGTAAGATGGACCACTTATGGACCACTGAATTATTGAAAACATGCTGCACATGTGAGGTGGTAATGACACAGAAAGATGTTTTCAGGTCTTTTTTTGTATACAGAACTACTTAAAGTGCCCCTATAATGCTATTTTAAAGGTAACACATTTTTTTGGAGGTCTCATACAATACGTTTACATGCATCAAAGGTCAAAAAACACTTTCATTTTCTCATGTTATACATTGCAACATCACCTCTTTTCTCACAGTGTCTGAAACATTTCGATAAAGTATTCAGTCTCCTCCTTTCTGAGAGCCTACTCTGCTCTGATTGGTCAGAAGACCCAGTCTGTTGTGATTGGTCTACCACTTACAGCGCGTGTCGGAAAAGGAACGCCCATTACCATATCTGAATTTAAGCTCCAGAGGCTTCCTCAGCACTTGTACACACAGTGGTACGAACAGTAACAATGGCGTCAGTTTTAACAGCGCTTCTAGGCCTCAGCTATAACTATAGTCTTTGAGGGCGGGTCAAAGTAGACGTTGTTTGCGGGCAGCCAATAAAGACCATAGGCTGGCATTATGCAAATTTGTTACAAACCTACATAGTTTTGTGTAGCGAAGTAAGACTGGAATTACTGCCAACTTGTTTCAGAAACGGTTCAATAGCTTTATCGTGCAGGTTGATCTTTAAAACTCTGTAGACCTTTTACACTCACAAACAGCTATATTACACACTACATGTAAAAAGCACTTTAAAGTTTTACTTAAAATCTTTCATTTTCAAGTTAAAACATAACGAGACAATTCAGAAAGTATGTATTAAAGTGATATACAACTGTAATGCGGTCAACAAACCTCAAGTACTTTATAGCTATACAATTTAAAAAAAAAAAAAAAAAAAATTAACACCCTTGAAACCTATCTCAACCAATCAGAATTAAGAATTCACTGCTCTTACTGAACATCATCTCCAGACGCATCACACAGGACACAAAGTTATCGAAGTCGATGGTCATGTCTGCGTCTCCATATCGTGCAGCCAGATTCTGATGAATGCAGTCATTCAGAGAGAATCCTGTGAAATGATTACCAAAAAATCAAGTTACTTTGATAAATTCAAAGTTTCACTTGCTGCTAGCAAATAACTGCCAAAAAAACTATGGCTTTCAGAAATATCCTGACTGTGATGTATCAGAATTCATTAAATCCTTCTTAAAAAAAACTCATTTTAAAATTAAAAGTTTGAATGAAGGTCAAAGGTCAGCATACCTGCTTCTTTCAAAGCCATGCGCATCTCTGGTGTACTCATACAGCCGGACCCATCCATGTCATTCTTCTTATAAATGACCTAAAAAAGGGGACAATGAGGATGTTACCCCAAGATAACCCATTAGAAGCATTTGCATGTAGCATTTTTGAGTTTCTATGCAAATTTTGAAACAAACTTACCAGATACTTTTGAATTTTCTTCCAAAGAGTGGCAAACTCAGATAACCCCAGCTTACCATTGCCACTTTCCTGCACTAGAGTTAAGTCAAACTGATTATGACACTCAGAAACACAAATGAGTTAAAAAAAAAAAAACATCTTAACAACTGCATGTTGGACTATTTGTCAAAGGATACATCCATGAGGTTCACCATGACTCGACAAGTATCCAAACTGAAACCATCTGTCTTTATATCAGTTCCTGTACAGTGAAGACAAAATGTTTACTAAATATCTTTATGAATGTGTTTTTTTAGAATAATGTATAAAGAAAAGACTTACGTTTAGCGACTATTTTGTTTAAAATTGTTCGCAGCTCAATGGCAGAGATCTCCATGTCCTTAGGTAAGAGAAAACATTATTACATATTTTTAATTGGTCAAACATGTTTCATGTCAATCAAATAAAGTAATCAATGAGCATTAAGGCCCGTTCACACCAAGGACGATAACTATAATGATAACGATAAAATATAGCTCTAAAAATAGTTCTACATATAAAAGAATAGCAGAGTCCACATCACAACTATAACGATAATGGCACAGAAGAACAATATCGTTTAAATCACTTTCAGAATGATTTTTTTTTTTCCAGCTGATGAATGATAAGAACACTGACAGCCAATCAGAATCCATCCTGCTTTAAAAAGCTTGAACATTTAAAGCGGCAGACGACAAAGTTGCAGTATACGCTTAGAATAAACAGAACAATTTTGTGTCATTGTTATAGTTATCGTTATCTTTATAGCTATTGTTGATGGTGTGAACGGGCCTTTATGCAGGGTCTAAAATACTCACATCTCCAGCAAGTTTAGTAAACAGTCCCCTAAAGCCAGCATCAACCTCATCTTCAGACACTGTCTCCTGAGGAGACAGAAAAGAGGTTTATAATTATTATCCACATTTTTCCTGACAAGCCTACTGCGTTTTTAATTATGGGAGGCATTTCCAGTCATCAGAAGAATATCGTAATGCTTGGTATTTAAATGTGACTGTTACAATACCACCGGTGTATAAAGCACACCAACGAGGAGATAAGGATTAAGTAAGTCTTTACTTGAAAATCAGACAGGAACAGACAGGAACAGACAGGAACAGACAGGAACAGACAGGAACAGACAGGAACAGACAGGAACAGACAGGAACAGACAGGAACAGACAGGAACAGACAGGAACAGACAGGAACAGACAGGAACAGACAGGAACAGACAGGAACAGACAGGAACAGACAGGAACAGACAGGAACAGACAGGAACAGACAGGAACAGACAGGAACAGACAGGAACAGACAGGAACAGACAGGAACAGACAGGAACAGACAGGAACAGACAGGAACAGACAGGAACAGACAGGAACAGACAGGAACAGACAGGAACAGACAGGAACAGACAGGAACAGACAGGAACAGACAGGAACAGACAGGAACAGACAGGAACAGACAGGAACAGACAGGAACAGACAGGAACAGACAGGAACAGACAGGAACAGACAGGAACAGACACTAACGACACCCGACAACATACTGAACAGAAACTGGAACTTAAATACACTGATTGATTAACTCAAATGACGAACAGCTGTGATGAAAGTGATTAGTGTCCATGGTTACAGATTGTGGCGGGAAACTAGAACAAAGGAACATGTGACCGATGACAACAAACAAACAGAAAGTCCATGTGACTGTGACAGTGACATGGTATCACAAGAATATCTCATTTCAGTTGCTTGATTATTTTCCTCCTGATTCTTTTCTTTTTTTTTCCTTCTTTGTATTCCACTGTAACAATAAAAAAAAAAAAAACAACATATACTGCACATTGTGGTTGTTACGTCTGTTTCTGGGTTTGAGTTGTGTTTGAGTTATGAGCCTGTTAGTTTTGCACTGTTCCCAGTTCAGTTTCCTTTGTCTCTGTCACTGGTTGCCACAGTGTTTGATTTGCCCTCATGTGCCTCACCTGTGTCTAGTTAATTATTTCGTTTTGTCCCTAGTGTTTCTCTCTGTGTCTATATAGGGGCCGTTTACACAACACTGTTTTCAGCTAAAAACAGAAATCTTTTTATGCATTTTGATCATTCATTTACATGACAATGGTGTTTTGGGGGCCTGAAAATGTAAACTTTTGAAAACGGGTTTCAAGGTGCAAGTTTCTGTGTAAACCTGTGTATCGTCTCTGTGTAAACCAATAAAACGTGAATTTTTGAAAAACGGTGACGTAGTGCGCATGCGTATTACGTGTTCAGTCTATATTGTGTTTCTTTACAAAGTGACATCGCCAACTACTGGCCTGGCAGCAGAATACAGTGTTTTTAGTCGTTTTTGCGTGAACGGGGACCGTTTTAACAATGTGAAAAACGCAAAGGAAAAACATTTCAATTTTTAGTTCATCGTTGTCATGAAAATGTACCCATAGTCCTCGTTTTCAGTTGTTCTTTGTTCAGTTTTGTTTCTGTGGTTGTTCTGATTACCATGTTTTTGTTCCTAGATTTCTTGAAGAAGTGTTATTTTGAGTTTATTCTGATTAAAATATATACTACTTGCAAACAGATCCAGCTCTTTTATTTCCGTCATTGTTAGCAACCCAACGCTGACAGTGATGATTGGTGTGCTCTAACGATTTACTTTACAATATATCCCATGAATAATTCACTGGAATTCACTAAGAATCTCTTGTTTTTCCTCCCCAAATCCTCACGTCTCTTCCAGGTTTATCACACAGATGCTTAAAAATGTAATTGTCTCCCTTTTTCACTTCTAATCCCTATTAACAGTGTTTACTGGAATGATTTTAAAGCAGGTAAATCTGTCACAATGACGGAAAGCACTTTGAAATATTACTCAATGCTAAAGTTAATATTTGCTAAAGTTGATATTTAACACATCCGTAATATTGCTGTGGAAAGAATCGAGTTTTTGTGGTAATTTATGGTCTGTTGAAAGTAATTTGTTAATGCTTTTGCACTTTTAAGTTTCTTTTTAATGTTCGATGGTTGAAAAGGGAGTAGAATAATGTCACTTCATTGTACCCAGTTTTTTTGTAAAGCTTACTGCGTTCAAAGAGAGCGAGCCTTTCAATGATTGTTTAATGGAAGTTACTCCCATAATTCGCACAAAGCATCATGGGGCTTAGATAAAGGGTGGATAAGAGAGACATAAAGGAAAATGGGACTTACATCTTCTATGTTTGCCTCTACAGGGTCATCGCATTGTCTGGAGGAAATAAGAGAGAAAGAGATAGTAGATAAATGTACTATACATTTTTTGCATTGACTACAAAATCTTCATGACCTGGAAGAGCAAAAAGGAAGAAAGACAAAAGGGATAATTTCTTTAAGACTGTTGAAGTACTGAAACTAAAAAAAAAACAACCTAACTACAACTTTTGTCATTTCTTGACAGGTTTCTCAACATCACTTGTAATGTAATAGAGTTTTTGTTTGATCACATGTTGAAGGCACTACAAGAACATGATTTTACTAAGTGCTTATCAATCATTTTTGAATGAATAAAACAAGACAAATCTTACTGCATCTCAGACTGTTTCTCGGAGAACACACGCACACAGAAGTCTCCGTTCTTGTGCGGTTCGAATGTGGAAGGGACGATGAGATATTCGCCAGGAGGAAGTTTAAAGCGGGTGCTGACCTCTCTCAGGTTAATAAAGGTCTCAGACCGAGCTTTCTGAGCGTGGCTCAGGAAATAGTTCTTATCCAGGTGAACTTCCTTTTGCCCATGGAACTACAATGAGGTGCAGAGGAAGAATAAACTAGATGTTTACATTTTCTGAAGAAAATGTGAGTGGTTTTTGCCTGTGCAAAAGTCAATGCTACATTGCTAGAGTGGTTGCTTGGGAGTTTTGAGTGGTTTCTCAGTGATTATTATTAACTAAAAAGTATTTTTTATCAAAATGTATTTACAATATTTTTTTCACTGTTTATACTATTTATGTTAATGCTCCACGTCTTCATTTGCAAAAATCCTATTTAGGTTTTTCCATTGTGCTCACCTGTGGAGGCACCTAGAAAGAAAGCAAAAAGAATAGGTGTATAAACAGCACCCTTCACAGGATATTTCATAAACATTACAAAAACAAACACATAAAACATTTGTATCTTAGCAACCGTACCTCATAAATGGCATAGCCAATGGTGTGCATGTCCTCTCCAGACTTCCTCATTTTGCGCCGGTTCTTCTGAATCAAGCCAATCACCACACTGCAGCCTACTTCATTATCATCAGGATCATCATCTTCCTCCTCTAGTTTGATCTTAAACTGAGGATTCATCCAGAAGGTGTCTGTGGAAGACAAATAATTAAGATGACAATTACAGCAACAGATTACACAACATAATTTCTTATGTTGCATATTTAACATGGGTTTCTTTCACATACACGACCATTTAAAAGTGATCTTTTAAATGTTTCTGAAAAATCTTTTACGCTCAAACAAAAATACTAATATTTAAAAATTTTAATATTTATTTCATCCAAAATACAGTAAAAACAGTAATATTTTGAAATATTTAAAATGACTGTTTCCTATTTGAATATATTTTAAAAGGTAATTTTTTCCTGTGATGCAAAGCTGAATTTTTAGCATTATTACTCCAGTCTTCAGTGTCACATGATCCTTCAGCAATCATTCTAAAATGCTGATTTGCTGCTCAAGAAACATTTCTTATTATTATCAATGTTGAAAACTGCTAAATATTTTTGTGGAAACCATGGTGCATTTTTTTCAGGATACTTTGATGAATAGAAAGTTCACTTGAAAAGCATTTATTTGAGAAACAACCCCACACCATAATCACCCCTCCACCAAACTTTACACTTGGCACAATGCAGTCAGGCAAGTACCATTCTCCTGGCAACTGCCAAACCCAGACTTGTCCATCGGATTGCCAGACAGAGAAGCGTGATTCGTCACTCCAGAGAACACGTCTTCACTGCTCTAGAGTCCAGTGGCGGCGTGCTTTACATCACTGCATCCGACGCTTTGCATTGCACTTGGTGATGTAAGGCTTGGATGCAGCTGCTCGGCCATGGAAACCATTCCATGAAGCTCTCTCCGCACTGTTCTTGAGCTAATCTGAAGGCCACATGAAGTTTGGAGGTCTATAGCTATTGACTCTGCAGAAAGTTGGCGACTTCTGCGCGCCTCAGCATGCGCTGACCCCGCTCTGTGATTTTACGTGGCCTACCACTTCGTGGCTGAGTTGCTGTTGTTCCCAATTGCTTCCAATTCAATAATTTGGAGTGTGCCAGTATAGGGGTATCCCAGTGTTTCACTGACAGTCCCTACCCAAACTCATGCCATCCGCTTGTTAAGTCATGACGTAAGGAATGCTCATTTCGTGATCCAAGTCTCTACTTGTTTCACTTGAGAATACTATCTTAACAGCCATTCATGAGCACTATTTATTCATATTACACATTTAAGCTAAGCATTTAAAAACTTGTTTATTGTGTACACTACAGTCTCCGTGCTCCCAGACACGAATATTTTAACGATTTATAAATGATGAATCACTATCTGGCCATCTGGGATTTCGGTATGGAGATAAAGGTTAGGATTATAATTTTCCGGTAGTATTACATCACATCATGAGTGTATTTTAGCACTGTTTGTTGTTTTCTTGGGGCATCTGGTAGAGTGTTTGGACCCGGAAGCGGACTTAACAAGTGGTTTGGTAGAGTCGATGTTGTTATGCCACGCCCACTTAAACAGACTGCAATTCCTTTTGGTGCCAGTAGTGGTAGAGAAATTACTCTTCACCTTTAAGGTCAAATAAATATAAACATGCTTACATGGATGGTTCCTGCAGCCACCAGCAGTAGAGCCTCTTCTCCAGGTGCCATCGAATTTACATGTACTCCAGTGTTTGACAGAGTCCGAGTTCAGTGTGTCTGGTGTCAGAGTGCAGACCTCTAGGCGGGAATACTGCCTCACAAAATCTGAGAATGACATCCTGCACAAGTGCAAACAGGAAGTGAATAAACCGAGCCAAGAAAAGCTTTGGTGATGCGGTTGGTTTTTAACTGAATTTGATTTTACCAGAACTCTCCATCTTCTGCCTTCACATTCTCACGTTCAGATGGATCGACAGCGCTCCACTCAGAAGAGCTAAAATACAGGGTACATAGATATATAATAAGTAATAAAGTTAAGCAATATTGTGAATATACTACTGTATAATGCTACAAATGCTCAATTTCAAGCTCATGCAACAATATAACATAGATTTTAATAAATGAACAAGTTATTTTGAATTTTGTATTAAATTGTTGGGTCTTACTTGTCACTCCAGGCCCCCGTCCATTCCACCTGACCCCAAGGATTACGAACTCTGACCAGCTTCTCCTTTCGACCTCGGTAATTTACCTAACAAAATTGTACAGTATTTCACAGAAGTGAGTACACCCCTCACATTTTTGTAAATATTTTATTATATCTTTTCATGTGAAAACACTGAAGAAATGACACTTTGCTACAATGTAAAGTAGTGAGTGTACAGCTAGTATAATAAAAAATAATGTCAAAATAACTCAACACACAGCCATTAATGTCTAAACCGCTGGCCACAAAAGTGAGTACAACCCTAAGTGAAAATGTCCAAATTGGGCCCAATTAGCCATTTTCTCTTCCCGGTGTCATGTGACTCGTTAGTGTTACAAGGTCTCAGGTGTGAATGGGGAGCAGGTGTGTTAAATTTGGTGTTATCGCTCTCACTCTCTCATACTGGTCACTGGAAGTTCAACATGGCACCTCATGGCAAAGAACTCTCTGAGGATCTGAAAAAAGAATTGTTGCTCTACATAAAGATGGCGTAGGCTATAAGAAGATTGCCAAGACCCTGAAACTGAGCTGCAGCACGGTGGCCAAGACCATACAGCGGTTTAACAGGACAGGTTCCACTCAGAACAGGCCTCGCCATGGTCGACCAAAGAAGTTGAGTGCACGTGCTCAGCGTCATATCCAGAGGTTGTGTTTGGAAAATAGACGTATGAGTGCTGCCAGCATTGCTGCAGAGGTTGAAGGGGTGGGGGGTCAACCTGTCAGTGCTCAGACCATACGCCGCACACTGCATCAAATTGGTCTGCATGGTTGTCGTCCCAGAAGGAAGATGATGCACAAGAAAGCCCGCAAACAGTTTGCTGAAGACAAGCAGACTAAGGGCATGGATTACTGGAACCATGTCCTGTGGTCTGATGAGACCAAGATAAACTTATTTGGTTCAGATGGTGTCAAGCGTGTGTGGCGGCAACCAGGTGAGGAGTACAAAGACAAGTGTGTCTTGCCTACAGTCAAGCATGGTGGTGGGAGTGTCATGGTCTGGGGCTGCATGAGTGCTGCCGGCACTGGGGAGCTACAGTTCATTGAGGGAACCATGAATGCCAACATGTACTGTGACATACTGAAGCAGAGCATGATCCCCTCCCTTTGGAGACTGGGCCGCAGGGCAGTATTCCAACATGATAACGACCCCAAACACACCGCCAAGATGACCACTGCCTTGCTAAAGAAGCTGAGGGTACCTAAACCCTATTGAGCATCTGTGGGGCATCCTCAAACGGAAAGTGGAGGAGCGCAAGGTCTCTAACATCCACCAGCTCCATGATGTCGTCATGGAGGAGTGGAAGAGGACTCCAGTGGCAACCTGTGAAGCTCTGGTGAACTCCATGCCCAAGAGGGTTAAGGCAGTGCTGGAAAATAATGGTGGCCACACAAAATATTGACACTTTGGGCCCAATTTGGACATTTTCACTTAGGGGTGTTCTCACTTTTGTGGCCAGCGGTTTAGACATTAATGGCTGTGTGTTGAGTTATTTTGAGGGGACAGCAAATTTACACTGTTATACAAGCTGTACACTCACTACTTTACATTGTAGCAAAGTGTCATTTCTTCAGTTTTGTCACATGAAAAGATATAATAAAATATTTACAAAAATGTGAGGGGTGTACTCACTTCTGTGAGATACTGTACATACATTATACATATAAAACTTACAAGGTTAAATGCTACTTTTAGTATATGTCGTCTTTCACTGAGCAAATGCACAGGAAAATGTCTGAATTTAGTCTAATCCAAGGCTTTATTGAAACAGTAATGTCAAAGTACCCCCCCCCCAAAAAAAAAAAAAAAAAAAAAAAGAAAGACAAGATAAATAACCTCAATTGCCCCAGTAAGAGAGTAAGCATGTCCTTTCACAAGCTTCTGATAAGTGATGGCCTCAGAGTCTGCTGCACTGGTGATCTGTAGGAACAAAGAACTGGTAATAAAAGCACTATTTCACTGCATCTTTTTTAAAAGGATTTTCATTTTTGGGTAAACAATTCCTTTAACATCTTTAGGTGTGCTGAAGTTCTCATACATCTATGGAGCATCCCAACAGAGCTCCAGAGTCCAGGGCCTTCCTGATGATTTGGAACATGTTGGATGGCGCGCTTTTCAACTCGTACATTTCTGCAATCCCACCGGTGAAATCCTCAAAACCTTCAGTTGTGGAACCTCCAGACAGAGCTTCATAACATCCATTTACTCTGAATGAGAGAACACAGTGTCACTCTAACGGAAAGTGTGCTAAAAGAGTGATACAGACTTAGGGCTGGGCGATAAAACGATAACGATAATTATCGTGATATATTTTTCTTCAACAAAATCCTTTACATTTTCCTTCACATCTACATCCCAACTCAAGCTATTGTCAAATGTGCTTTTCCAGGAGACAAAACATATAATATTAATTTGTGAAATGTTCACCTGTTTGGCAAGTGTTTCTGATAAAACCACATTTAAAGAATCTTGAAAAAAAAAATGTATTACGGTTTCCACAAAAAATATTAAGCAGCACAACCATTTTCAATATTGAGAATGTTTCTTTAGCACCAAATTCAGTATATTAGAATGATTTCTGAAGGATCATGTGACACTGAAGACTGGAGTAATGATGTTGAAAATTCAGCTTTGCCATTACAGGAATAAATTACATTTTTAAAAAATATTAAAATATGAACTTTTTTATATTTAAAAAAATATTAAAATAGAAAAACAATATCACTGTTTTTACTGTATTTTTCATCAAATAAGTATCTTGGTGAACATAAGAGACTTTTTAAATACACATTTAAATTTAAAAAAAACAAAAAAACAACAACAACTTTTAAATAACTTTTTAATAATTTTAATAGACTGCTAAATAAAAAATAAAATAGAAAGCTCGACTGCAACTTTGACTGTTATGACGCAAGAGAAACACATCCCAAGCCCAACAAAAGGAAGATTATATGACTCACTTTGCATAGGCCTTCTCCAGCAGGGCGCTCCAGTACTCAGAGCCTGTGGCGGAATGAACAAACAGCAGTTCTCCATCTCTAGTGGGCAATCGATCATCCACCACCACATCCACCCATTCCCCATACTGCCACAACTGCAACCATCAAAACAAATGTACTTAAATTATGAAGGAATCACAGCAGATTAGAATTAAATACAACCTCATAACACACAGAATCAAGAGCCAAAGTTCAGTCTCAAAGTCCTGTGAATCATCTCTGGCATGACTTCCAGTTATGATCGGGGAATGATTTAAATGCTTTAATACTGTATAATTGAACTCAGTGGCATAGCAAAAAGTGGAATTTAAAAATACAGAAAGGCTGAGCACACAGAGGAACTGAGCACACACTTCCTCTGGGATCAATGCTGTCCGTCTATTATGAGTCAGTTTAACTTCCTGTCCTGACAAAAACATTCCACCATTCCAGCCCATAAAACCGAGCCAATCTGAGTCTCTGTTAAAGAGAGATAACTATTTATTTGACATCTATCTGTCTAATACCTGCAGAGCAACCAACTAGAACACCCCTGGCAACACCCAAACAACCTCCCAGAACACCATAGCAACTATTTAGCAACCACTCAACATCCTAGCAAGGCTTAATTCCTTAAAACTTCATCAGCTCTTCAAACAGCCCAAGTATTCAACATATATCTCTTTAAGTTCAACTTAAATTTCATATTTGCTTTGTTTACCTGAAAGTGGAAAATTCCAGCATAGTCTTGTCCAAAGCCCTGGTTGGATGGTACGACACGAGCCAAAACTTCATCATTGAGGGTTAGTGATGCAATGGCCGCTAAGAGCCAGCAATCACCTGCAGAAAGAAAACATAGTTGTAGTTTTGGAGGTTTTACAAACTTTACCAAAATTAACAGCTGCAAAGGTATTATAAATGTTAAAGGGAAAGTTCACCCAAAAATGAAAATTCTGTCATCATTTACTCACCCTCAAGTTGTTCCAAACCTGTATGAATTTCTTACACAAAAGAAGATATTTTGAAGAATATGGGTAACCAAACAGTTGACAGGCCCCATTGTAGTGTTGTCACAATACAGGAATTTCCAACTTCGATATTATACCTTGAAAAATATCGATATTTGATACTATTTTTGATACCATGGGGAAAACTGTCATATATACCGCCATACAGATAATTTATTATCTGGGTTATTATTAGGCTGCTGTCACTTTAAGAGCTTATGCACGGATCCAATATACAGTCAAACCAAAAATTATTCAGACATTTTTGATATTTTTGATATATTTTTACTAGTGAGAGCAGGACACTATAGTTCATTTATGTAAGTGAGGATAGCAAAATAAAGTAAACTGTGACATATTATACCCAAAAATTCTTCATACAGTGGACTACCAGTAAAATTGATAAAAATTTGGAACCAAAAATTATTCAGACACTTTGACTTGACCATGTTTTGCTTAAGTGTTATCTGACATAATTAAGATTATTTTTTTCTGACACAGTTTAACTCTGAGATCTTGTCATATTTTATTACATTTTTTTTAAACTATTGTGAATAAACTGTATTAATGAATGAAATGTTCAAGGTGTCTGAATAAATTTTGGTTTGACTGTAATGTTACACAACATGCGTTTCCTCTCAACTATTTACATTCCAAAACTGACTGTATTTACCTGAATACTTGGCAAGTGGGGCATTTTCACATAATTTTGTAAACATAATGTATTTGACCGTTTAAGTGCAATAAACCACGAAAAAGAAGGGGGCTGCAGTTTCAGGACCGCATTTCTAGGACCATGTTTCAAAGACCTTAGGTTTTTATTATATTTTATTTTTTTATGTATTATCAGTTTATACAGTTTTATAGCACTTAATTCTGTATTTATTTTATTGTTATATATTCAGGAATTATTTAGTTGTTTAATTGTATAAATTTAATTTATATTTTCCTAACCAACCCCTAACCCTAAACATTAGTATTTAACCTAATTTGTTTCAATATATGAGCAATAATCCGGTTTTAAATGAAGTTTTCTTGGAAAGAGATTATTTTCTGTGTCTGTGCGAGACTTCAATTCATTAGCTGCAGCGCGGCGCTTAACGTCTGATGTGTGACACACTTAAAGTGCAGGAAACGGTAAAACAATTGCGCTACAAACTATTGTGTTTATTAGTACGTTAATAAACTAAAATAATTTGAAAACAAATATATAATTTGAAGCAGCACAATGAACACAGCTAAATGATAACTGTAGACTGCTGACACTTAAATGAATAATTTCCATGGGTCTAGTCTTTGCATCTGTTTTAACATTGAATCAGGTGTCCTCTGTTGGAGTAGCATTGGCTAGGTGGCGCTGTCACAAAAAACTAGGGTCCTAGAAATGTGGTCCTGAAACTGCAGCCTCTGGTATTGCATTTGGCGTCGGAGAGAAGAGAGAGTGAGAACGCGCAGCTAGTATCGGTGTATCGAGACTGCAGAAAAGGAGTATTGGAACCGTTTCAGATATTTCAGTATTGATACATATCGACATTTTTGACAACACTAACACCCAATGACTTCCATAGTATGGACAAAAAAAAATAAAAAATAATAATAATAATAATAATAATAATACAGGTTTGGAACAACTTGAGGGTGATTTTTAGGTAAAACATCCCTTTAAGACTTTACTTCCCACATGCTCAATTGCAAGTGCTGAGATTCTATCGCCCAGCAGTTTGTTGTAGGCCTACACAGTTTGTCCTGCCCAAATATTCTTTGCATTCCACAATCTTCACAAAGACGACTCAGTTTAGCTGGCTGCCTCTAAATAAACCGCCTTTCAGATTCTTCCCCAACATGTCAGCTGATTAGGCTTCAAAATGCCTATAACTCGCCAGGCTGAAAAAAAACGGTTTCCTCTTCAGTAGTATGAATCATCTTTCATACAGCTATGACAACATGTTCCTAGTGATAGTACCATGTACAACAACACTGAAAGTGCTACTATAGTAACAGTTAAACTAACAGGCTTAACAGTGAGTTTCCTCGACCGCTATCAAAACTATTTTAGCACTATTTCCTGTTCTTAAAGAATGAAACCAGTCATTTCATTCAATAATTTATGTTGTGTTTAGCGAGGCTACAAGTATTGCATGACCCTTTAATTAAACCTATGCATAATAATGAGATAACTCAAACTAATGAATAAACTAAATAAAAAGTACTAAAAAAATAATAAATATTAACAATTTATTTTGTAAAGACATTGATATGCAGCCAAAAACAAAAATAATACGTAATTAAAGTCAAATCTACAAAACATGTCTATAAAAAATATAAAAAAGCACCCATCCACACTTCATTTTAAAAGATACAAAAAAGATGAAATCAAAATTTTTGTGCACCTACTACTAGCACATACGCAGGGTCAGATGTAATATAATAAGCAGCCTTGTGAGGCAGAGGTTACAGGAATTGTTCCCTGTGTTATGCAATTGTGCATCTCACACCCCACTAAATGAACACAGACAGAAGATTTCTCCATATGGCTCAACAGATTCATTGCAAGTAAAACAAAAACAAACTGGGGAGTTGAAAACATCGGTGGCTGGGATTTCACCCAAAAATTGCACAAAGTCTTCTTTGATGTTTGAGTAACTTCTGGGTCTCACACTTATTAGACAGCAGTGCAATATTAAAGGGGAACAGAAAACTCAAAAAAGTGGGTGTGCTTCTTAAAATGTTTCCACATGTTTAGAGGGGATTTCCAAAAAGACAATTCCAAGACAGCTTCATAAAATGCAAGACACATTTGGTCGGTCTTTCATGCTCCTTTGGTCGATCTGTCATTCCTCATAATGAACGCCTTTTGGACTGTTAGAATTGCTCCTAGCAGTGGTGTTTACTTACCTAAACCTCCTTGGCAAATATCTGTTCTTGTAGCTCCTCCAACAATAAACTCAGGACTGGAGGTCAGTTCCTGCAGAAGTAGTGCAAAAGCATTGACATGTTTTCCAAAAATTTTAAAATGTTCCCTTTCCATTCAAATACTCATGAGATGAGTCATATGTTGGCATACATTGCTTTTTAAGAAAAGTACATTACCAAGATTTTATATGCTTCATGCCACAATGACAAGACAATGTTGATTTGACGGGACTCACCCCAGGTCTTTTCCACACAACACCTCTGGTTTTTGGCGACCGTGGACCGAGCTCGTTGAAGCCCAGAGATTCGGGAGCGGCTGGGAACGTTGTATCACAGAACAGCTCCCCGCGGCTCAGACACTCACTTCTCAGACCCTCAAAGTTTTGGTTCAGGTACTTCACGGCATTGGTGTTCGTCCCAAAGCCAGCCGCCAGGGCTCTCTTCTTGGCGAGTGTGGATGCCACGCCAGACATTTTCTAACTTTTCCCTCTGTGCTTCTCTGCAGCTGAAAAGTGTGACAGTCAAAAATGCTCTTACGCCTTCACCCACTCCTCCTTCTAGGACAGGCGTGGTCCTAAGCCTGTAATTTTAGGGGCCGTTCACACACGCACAGGACGATTTCGGCGTTCTTTTTGCATTCAAAACAGCTGAAAAGAAGCAAAACGTCTCGAGGCGGTTTTTTTTAAAGCTGAGCTTTTTCACGCGTTTATACAGGAAGCGTTCTTGCATTTCGTCTGCACATTTTTTTTTGTTTTATTTATAGCCTACCTCAGACCAAAAACTTTTTTGGTCTCCCGCTCTGGTCAAGCCGGTCTGTTGGCTGGTTTTACAGGGGTTTTGGGCACTTTTTAGCTGGTCAGGCTGCTAGTATTTTCAGTGGGGTTGGTTTCTGGGAAATCAGCCTGGTAACGGTGCCAGGTAGCTACTTGATTCTAATTGGTGGCCCTTTATGGTTAATAGATGGCCTACTCTCTTCTCAGCACTTTTGATTAATGTCTATGCTATTTTTAATTTTGTCATTTCATCTGAATATCAACATTTGTGAGATTTAGTCAGCCGAAACAGTTTTGAGGTTAACTGATCCAATTTTGTGTTTCTGGAAAATAGTGATCTATGACATAATATTATGTTGAATATCAATGTTTTTTTTTTTTTTGTCTATTTGTTAATGAGGGATTTGTGGACACATCAGTGTTTTTGGATTTGTGAAGTAAAAGTTATAGTTTAGTTACAGTTTTATTTTGAAGTAAAAAGACTAAATTAGACCCTTGGGGTAAGATGACCCCCCTCCCCCTCCAGAATTGGCACAGAAGGCCCCAAGTGGCATGTTGTTACTAGTGTTATTATTTTTAAATTTAATAATTATTGTAATTAATGGGGTTATTATTGAATATTTCCATGAATTAGATGTATATTTCAGACATCCCCGCTTTCATTAAAACCTATTGGTTAATTGAGTGAAATCATTAAATTTGATTTTACGGTGTTTATAATATGACATATCTTTAATTAAATTATGGGCAATTAAATATGTAAAAATTCATATGCCTGTAGATAGCCTAAGTCATAGAATAATTTTAACTTTCAGATGAATCTCTTTTAGTGGGATTCTGCTTTTTCTGTCATCATTTATTCATTTATTTAATTGATTTAGTATTTTACATTAATGACACTTTGAAAAATATATAAATATTAATGGGGGGGGGGGGGACCAACTTACCCCTCTTTTATTAATTTACATTTTGTGGTATAACAACTAAATTAGCAAATGTTTCTATTTATTTCCTGTAATAACACATTGGTTGATGCAACATTGTCCTGCACATGCTTATCTAAATATGTTACAGTTTAAAAGTAAATCCACATTATTCTCACGGGGGGGCATCTTCCCCCATGCTACCTATTGGACTAAAATACATTGTTTTTCTCATTATTTATTTGGTGAGCAGCCGTGTAATAAACTGGATAATCTCATTTTCGCATCATCTTTTACTTCTTTTGACCGCACAATGGTTTTGACCAATTAGAATAAAGTATTCCGGAGTACTAAGTGATACGGCCTAATGAAATCCTGCATATGGTTCTCCTAAACTCTGTGCTGATCCACCTATTCTGCTCCAGTTCCTCATCACAGGGCTGCAGATAGATCTGCATTCTCATGATGAACTGCTGCTGCCCTCTTGTGTTCTTTACACAGTACACTACAAACAACCATCTCATTAAACAGTTTATAACTCAAATGTTATATATTGTTCATTAAAACAAGAGCATTTATAGATTAAATTCTTCATCCAAACATAAAAACCTTAAACTTCCATGCACTGTAAAATTAAATAGTGTAAATTAAATCTAATATATTTATGCATTTAATAATAACATAGATAAATCAGCCTGACGTTTTGGCCAACATTCTATAATAGCTAAAAATTGTATAGCAGTGGTACATAAGAAGTTATAAAAATCATTATATGTCTACCAGAGGAAAAGGATAGTTCTGTAAGCAGCAAGTGTTAAGAATATTGAACTCATTTAAAATAAACATTTTAATGCTGTCTGATGTTTCTCCATTTGAGATACAAGTCTTTGATCTATATAAAGTTACATCACATACTTGATTAAAGTCTTTTTCTTGCTCGTCCAAGTACTAGGCCATATTTTCCCTCTTCCTTCCATTTATTTAAAAGCATGTCCAGCAGAGGGAAGTAGAGTGTCAAGCAAACACACTAAAACTCTGAGCCTGGGGCAGTTAAGTCATTTAACTTGTCCCTAAGGCAAACTGATTAGTTCAGTGTGGTAACAAAGCCGCTTTAATAATTAAAATCTCTGGTGGGATACTGGTAAGTAACTCTTCGCTTCATGAATCAGTCTTCTGATATTCGAATTTTTAGGCTTTAGATTGGTGTAACAAATATTTAAGCGGATGCAATATAATATGTAAATATATCCAAAAGTATCATAAAATATAGGTGTACACTACGTATGTTATATTAAATGCCTTCTCTAACCATTTGCGCTAGAATAAACAGACAAATTATGTCATTTTATGAGGATTTGTACTATTCTCAAACTTGCAGCTTTGCGATCGGTCACGTGACACAATGAGAACCAATAGGTTGAGAATGTTTGAAGCAAACATAACAAGGCGCCATTTTTAATTGAACAAAAACGGCAACCTGCCAGAAGACGAAGAACAAAATCGCGTTTACCTGAACAACTAATACACGAACAAATATGCAAAATCGTTTAAATTTTGATCTGTTCCCTCACAGAACGCGGATTACTCTTTGTGGTGATTTGTTTCATAGCTTGGTAGTATAAATTATCCACTTTTTAATGTGTTAAATTCTCAGAAGCCTTGCTGAAATAACACTAGGGTGAGTAAATAATCACCTAGTGATGTGATGAAGTCCACATGATGGCAGCAAAGCAGGTAAAGTCCCAGCTGCGCTTAGAAAAAAATCAATCTCTATATAATATAATATAATATAAAACGACAGAAGGGGGCCCATTTGCCCTTACAATCAGGGTGCGAATTATCGAGGGGTTTGGAAGAGTTTCGCCGCTCGAGATCTTTCCATTAATCAGCACTGAACTGTAGGCTATATCAATAAAACATAGTAGTACATTGTTTATTACTTCATTATAATTTTGCACGTCACAAATACATGAATTTATACATATATCACAATAAATAGTGTTTTTGTGAATCATCTTTGATACAATTCACAGTTAGCTACTGGCAGAAATTCATTTTAAAAGTCGTCCCCTCTGAAAGTCATTGAATAATTCTCACCCTGGTTATAAAATTATAATAAAATAACAATATAATATAGCAAATAAGATGTACACAAACTTTACTACATTTAAAGGAACTTTTTTTTTTTTTTTTTTTTTACAAAATTCAACTTTTTTTCACAAAGCAGCATCGGATTATATATTATATTATTAAAAATTGTTTAATCAATTATATCATATTATTATATAATATATTTATATTATTGTATTATATTATTATAATACACTTATATTATATAATATATTATATGATTAAATTTGTATAATCAAGAAAACAAAACATTTGGAAATTTGGACATTTATATGATAAGAGATGAATGATCATTTTACTGTTGAAATGCAGTGATATGCAAAAGGACATTTCTAGCAAGCTTCATTTGTGGATGATAAATGACACTCGACGATGCTGCTCAGTCATGCAGCATTCAACTTGTTTTAAACTTGAAACCGCAACATGATGATGCGAGAGAGAGAGAGAGAGAGAGCGCGAGAGAGCGAGAGCGCAGGGAGGGTAAGCGCGCGGAGCATCAGCACTCTCACAGCAGCAGGATCAGCGGTTGGTTGGTCGGTCGGTCGGTTGTAAAGAGCGCACGGGCCGGACTGATCAGGAGGAGGAAGCAGGTAAGAGCGCTGACTCTCTGACTTACTTTGGAAAACTCTTAATAAGTTTACATAACCGCTAATTTTATTGATAATATTACTTAACTATCAACTAGACATGTTAGAAAATTAGACAACAATGATGCAACTAATCTTAATCCATGCTGTCAGTTGGCCATTGAGTTTCTATGTGTTGTGTTCTATAATGTTTCATTAATGTGTTTTATTAGCTTTTAAGGGTATATGTTTTTTTTTTGTTTTTGTTTTTTTAATCTTTGTATGTTTATTAGTTTTTTTTGCGTAAGTGTTGCGCGTATCGGGTAGCGGTGTGCGAGCCTGCTGCGCGTGTCGTTATTTATTCATATGTCATGCGAGCTCATGAAGGTGAACTAGCGTGTTGCCATGAGCGCACGAGAAGCTCGTGAGGGTTTCACCCCCGGGAACCTATTGAAGAACCAAATTAAAATGATAACCGAATTTAATGTGTTATGACTGATGGTGACACTGATGAAAGAGGAATGGCTGGCATACCATTAGTGACATCAAGAGTTTATAATGTTGTGTGGTGGCAGGAGGTAATTGGTGATGTATTATCAGCATGCATATGGACTTCCAGATGGACAGCAGATCTGATCACCTGTGCATGCATAAGCGCTCTAGAGTGATCCACTCCAAAGGGCTTGTTTCAATTTGCTCATTTGTTTGTCCCCCTTCATGCTCTAACGAGGGTCTGACATTATGAAGTGCATATAGTTGTCTTTTTTTGCCTTGCATAAAGCTATAAATAAACCGCTTTGAGCTGTGATGAGATACTGTATACCTCATTGACTCTGTACATTTGAGATTGTTCACCTTTTGGTCCCTTTTGGTTCTGGTGAACTTATTGATTACAAAGACATAGTTCTCCAGTTCTCCATTTTTTAGACTTGCCTTTCAACTGTTGATCAGTTTGGGAACATTGGAACAACTTTCATATAAAAGGCATGAGCTCTGTTCCAAAACTTGTGAGCTGCATTTTAAAGCATATACTCTGGTGCACTCAAGATGAAGGCTTTTCAAAAGGTTGATAATATAACTTTTTTTAGGGCATTTTACGGCAGCATTATGCAACCTGTGCTGAGAAGGCAATCCCACAATGCATCAGTGAAGGTATATATATATATATATATATATATATATATATATATTTCAGTCTATTAAAAATTGACTATTTTACCAAATTTTTGTGTGTGCTATATCTTTTTTTATGCTTAATAAAATATTGTGTCATTGGCTTGGCAACATGCTAACTCCAAACTAAATTTTGAAAACGAATGAAATCAACTTTTAGCATGTGAGCAATGCTATTTGTATAACTGTTGCTTCAAACCTCTCACAAGTTCATGTTCTATTCCAGTTTAGATGCCTATGTAGGCAGTAGATAGCAAGACAGCTCACTAGTGCCATTGACCTTTTTATAATTTTTGGCTATAAAACCATGATGAATTTAGGCTAAAATGATTTGGGTTGAAGTGTCATGAAGGTATTATGGCTGGTCTGAATTCTTGATGAGTTTGTGAGGAGAGAATGTCAGTTTATACATCAGAGTGACATCATAAGGACTTTGGTTGAATTAGCTTTGTTGGAATAACAAAAAATGATGAATGCTCGGCGGAGGTGTGTTTGTGTGCGTGCACAAGTGTTTCTGTTTGATATAGAATCTTCTGGCTCCTTTGCCACGCTTTCTCACTCGGCATGTCTGTCACTCCTTTCAAATCCACTCTGAAAACGAGTACAGAGGAAGAGAGAGGGAGAGAGGGATGATCATTTGAAATGAAGGCTTGGGATGGGACAGGTATTTTGAGTGACAGGCTGAAATGAATGGCTGTATCAGAGAAGGAGAGAGGAATGAATTGCAGATACAGTGACGAACAGATGAAGAAAATAAAAGATGAATCTGAGGGATAAAATGGGAGAATTCTGATCTGTAAGCAGCAATGAATCCCACTCCGCTGGTTTTAGCTTTTGGCTCCCATTCACTTTCTCGCTCTCCTTCTCTCCTTCTATTTGAGTGTCCCGTCTGTGCGAGGTCATTAAATCAGGAGGGTCAGTCAGGCAGAACGTAGAGAGGTCAGAGGGACAGACTAAAGAAGATGAGGGGTGCAGAAGGAGAGGAGAGTGAATTTTGGACAGGACCCTCCCATCAAGCCAAATGCATATTCTGTATTCAGCATTGAATAGCATACTGCATACTTCACAATAGGGATAAACTGATATTTTGGCCAGGCTGATAAATGTTCACACTTCACAGTATACATAGTAGTAAGCTATAGCCTTAGATTACGTCCTTCTTGATATTTTTGACCTCATTGATCTTCTCCATATACTGTTTTGGAGCTAAGCACCTCTCGCCATTATGAGTGATTGAGATTTTAATTGAGCACAGATGTGAATGTGACATGATGCTCTTAAGAACAAGCTGTTTGTTTAGTCAGAGAGGGTGAACTAATGGTTGCTCGTGTGCTTTATGATGGTAACAGACTTCAGAGCTGGCTTCAGTTCACCCAACAATGATAATTCTGTTATTATTTATTCATGCTTCTGTTGTTCCAAACCAGTGTAACTTACTTTATTCCGTGTACCAAAAAATTAATTTATGAAGAATATTTTGAGCACTTTTTCAATATACAGTGCTCAGCGTAAATGAGTACACCCCCTTTGAAAAGTAACATTTTAAACAATATCTCAATGAACACAAAAACAATTTCCAAAATGTTGACAAGACTAAGTTTTATATAACATCTGTTTAACTTATAACATGAAAGTAAGGTTAATAATATAACTTAGAGAACAAAATTTTCAGTTTTACTCAAATTAGGGTGATGCAAAAATGAGTACACCCCACTGAAAGTCTCTGGAGCAAAGCTAAATTTTAGACTACAAATGTCTAATTTAACAAGAATTCAACCACAGGTGAGTCTAATTATTTATTACACAGGTGTCCAGCAGACAGTTGACTATAAAGGGATGTTAAAACCCCTTCCCATTTCATGCTGTCAGCAATGGCACCACATGGAAGAGAAATGTCACAAGACCTGAGAAAGAAAACAATTTCTTTACACCAGAAAGGTGAAGGCTACAAGAAGATCAGCAAAGCTTTACTTATCAGTCAGAATACTGTAGCAAAAGTGGTACAAAAATTTAAAAAAGATGGAACTGCAATCATCTCACAGAGACGTCCAGGTCGTCCACGGAAGTTAACACCTCGACAGGAGCGTCTTCTGATGAGAAGGGTTGAAGAAAATCGGCATGCAAGTTCACTGCAGTTATCTAAAGAAGTAGAAAGACAAACTGGGGTGACTATTTCCCGTGACACAATACGGCATACACTGCAGAGGAATGGCATACATGGGTGCCATCCACGAAAGAAGCCTCTCCTAAAGCCCAGGCACAAAAAAGCCCGCCTAGAGTTTGCCAGGGCCCATGCTGACAAAGATGAAGACTACTGGGACTCTATACTCTGGAGTGATGAGACCAAGATAAATGTTTTTGGAACTGATGGCTTCAAAACTGTATGGCGTCGCAAAGGTGAGGAATACAAAGAAAAATGCATGGTGCCTACAGTGAAACATGGTGGTGGCAGTGTCCTTATGTGGGGCTGCATGAGTGCTGCTGGTGCCGGGGAGCTGCATTTCATTGATGGCATCATGAATTCACAGATGTACTGCTCTATACTGAAAGAGAAGATGCTACCATCACTCCGTGCCCTTGGTTGTCGTGCACTTTTCCAACTTGACAATGATCCTAAACACACATCTAAGGCCACTGTTGGATTTCTGAAGAAGAACAGGGTGAAAGTGATTCAGTGTCTCCTGATCTGAACCCAATCGAACACCTATAGGGAATTCTGAAGAGACAAGTTGAGCATCACTCTCCATCCAGCATCCAGTCTCTAAAAGAGGTCATTCTTGAAGAATGGAAAAAGATAGATGTTGCAAAATATCGCCAACTTGTTCGTTCCATGCCTAGAAGACTTGGTGCTGTCATAAAAAATCATGGAGGCCATACAAAGTACTAGATGTAGTAGTTTTTGTTGTGGGGTGTACTCATTTTTGCATCACCCTAATTTGAGTAAAACTGAAAAATGTGTAATCTAAGTTATATTATTAACCTTACTTTCATGTTATAAGTTCAACAGATGTTATATTAAACTTAGTCTTGTCAACATTTTGGAAATTGTTTTTGTGTTCATTGAGATATTGTTTAAAATGTTACTTTTCAAAGGGGGTGTACTCATTTATGCTGAGCACTGTAATTGTGAATAAAGACTAGGGCATATCATAAAAATGATCCATATGACTTGAGCATTATTACAAGTCTTTTGAATAGTTTTGTGTGAGAAATTAACCAAAGTTTTAGTAAAAATCTTAACATCCACCCTAGTTTGCCCTGATTCATGAATGAATTGTTCAATTGAATAAGATTTTTTTCAACAATTCAGTTGATCCAGTTTGCAAAACTAATAAAACTAATATTAATATTGATTAATATTAGTTCAACTGATATTAATGCTTAATAGTTCATATTTCATTATTTTGATTGTTTACAGTTTATTTTTGTTTACTTGTCTGATAACCAATATGCAACACTAGTTTTTTTTTTAGGCAGCAGCTATTTACACTAAGTGAAAATAGCATATTTTCTTAGCGATATATGCTATTTACACTAGGTGAAAATAGCGATAGATTCTATTTACATCATGTAAAAGTATCAGTTCTTTGCAATAAGAGTAAATAGTAATTAGATGCTATCTATAATTTATATTGGCAGATACTATTTGCACCTCAGTATTTTTGTACATTAACAGGATGTAATATCATAGAGTGTAAATGATTATATTTATTAAAATTATTAAATGGATGCTGCCTTATTGGGAGAATAAAAACCCTCCCTACACCTTCCCCTAACCCTACCCAATAAACACTTTTAATATTATTAAACACTCGTTCGCAGTTTATGTCCACTTTTAGAACATTATTTTAATTTTTATTGAAAATAAATGCGAGCTCGGCAAAAGGCGGATTCAAACCTGCGTCGATCTCGTTAAAAGCCAGGTCTGTGAGCTTTACTCGCTATTGCTGCTCCACTGCAGACTTTGAATTCTGCATGTCTTTTTTAAAACTTGAGTGGCCCAACCAGACGTTGGTGGGCGGAGCTAGTTTAAATAGCATTTGGCAACAAGGGACGCTATTTGCACTTAGTGTAAATAGACTCTCCTTTTTTTTATTTCTGATTTTTGACACAATAAGAAATATATGAGAAAGTAATACAAGTAGATGAAGACAGAAATTTCATTTTTTAGGGTGAATGAAATCTGAATAGAAGTATTAAAGTGGTCATGAACTGAGAAATCAAATTTTCCTTGAGTTTTTGAGGTCATCATACTATATAAATATACTGTAGTTTCAAAACTGAAAACTTCCTTGTTAGTCCAAAAACAGCTTTTATTGTAACCAAGCCCAGATAACGACTCGTTGTAGAATGTGCCTATCTATGACAGGTGAAAGACCACCTCTGCAGAAGAAAATCAACGCCTACTTCATCATTGCAACATTAGCCCCGCCCACTGGCGTGTTAGTGAGATGACGAAGAGGATCAGGATACAGGACTAAAAATAACATTACGTTTCAAAGGATTCTAATGCTAGGAATATGGTTATTTATTTTCAACAATGTGAATGTCTCAGTTGAGCATTATTTATTTGTATTCGGTACATTTCACTTTGGATTCTTTGGTAAATCAGTCGCAATTTCGGTGCAGGCTTTGCAAAATGACATTACTCAACAGTAATGCGACAACATGTAAGTAACTGTTAATTCTAATGCCTGATCTGTGACCAGTGATTTCTGATATTCAATGATTCATGTACAGTCAGATGTTCTTTGTCTGTGTCAGTAAATCAAACCAGTGACTAAATGGTTAACTTCACATTGTTTCTCTTAGTATGATGAAAATAATCTGTTATTTAAACTGTGATTAAATTCAATCGCTGGAGCTGTCAGTCAACCAGTGCGAGTTTATCACTGACTGAGTTCTGGACTCTCGCCAAAACTCCCGTTATATTCAACAAATCTCTTATTTACATCGTGTTTGCACTGTTAATTATGATAAAAGCATTCGTTAGTGTGCAGAAATTGAGTTGCAATGTTGAGATCACTGCATTCAAGCGCTCAACAACATGTCTGTGATCGGCTACAATGCTCATCACTGCAACCTTTCATGCCACGATCTAAATATAATGCCATAGATTTAAGTGTAATGCTATAATCACACTTTTCACAATTAGTTAACCTTGAGAGCTGTAATAGTAAAAACATGCTAAAAGTTTCCGAGAGAGTTCCACATGTAATACTTAGCTATTTTATATGCAAAGATGTTAGCCAATCACAGCAGTGGGTGTTTACACTGAAGTCTCACAGCAGACACGCCCCTTAAAACAGAGCGTTCAAATCAGAGGGCTAAAATCAGGGTAGGAAAAATGACTTTTATTTCTAAATTATGACAATTTTTCATGTAAAAATCATACTAACATAAGTGCACCTCAGGAAACATTATAAAATAATAAAATAATGCAGTTCATGACCTCTTTAAGCTTAAAATGCTTAGTCACATAAACAAATTCTACTTTTAAAGAAGATATTTTCAATGAATCAGTTTAACCAGTCAAAACCTGTCTGGATGATGAATTGTACTAATCCAGTTATCAAATTCAACTCACTAAAAGTTTGACTTTGTGACCCATCAAAATGGTTAACAGCTCACTGGAGGGAAGATCAGTGAACCATCTTTTGCTCTTTTCATTCTGAAAATAAATGTAGAAATTGCAAAGTTCCTATTCGCATTTCCATTCGTAAAGTGTGTTATATCTATAAAGGGACTTAACCCTTGGCTCGTACAGTATGAACTGACCACGTGGGCCTCCTGGCCCCTTGGTGAATTCTACACAAGCGGATTAATTGTTATAGCCTATGAAAACTTATGTTTCCTAATTTTATTTTTATTTACCCTGAATGATTAAATGATTCAGTACTGTATAATGGTAATTGATGTGTTAAAATTCATTTTTTGACTACAAGTGTCACATTTGTGTGTATTTTGTTGTACTGTGTAAATAAGCAGGTATGAATCTGTAAAGTTTGTGAAGAGCGCGTGCGAGAGAGGAGCATATGGAGAACACTTGCGAACGCCCTCTCCTGTTCATCCATAACTCAAAGCTGTAGGATTTGCAGTGTTCAATTACAGCCCCGCTCATAAATAATCTGACGGAGGCCGGTCATAATACCCCATTCAGTGTTAGCTTTACAGCGTGACAAATCCTTGTTGTTGGTATTTATGTACAGAATGCAGCCTTGGGAATGTTTGTCTGGGTGTGTGTGTGTGTGTGTGTGTGTACACAAACAACAGTAAACCCATTTTTTGGATCTTTTAATCATAAATGTCACTGTTTATAATCCTCTAATGAAGAAAAAAAAACAAAAAAAAACAAAAAAAAAAACAAGACAAAGCACGTTAAATAAAGTACATATATATTTTGCATAATGAAATTAAATGTTTTATAGACCATTAATGTTTTTCATAACATTATATTCATGATATTTAAACGCTTTTTGTAATTTTTTTTACATTCTCATTCTCATTACTGTCATTTTTATTTAAAAGCAGAATAAATTAGTTTGTTAAACAAATACTACCATGATGTTAATTACTTAACATTTTAAGTAATATATCAGTGGAAGTTTTTTCTTTTTCTTTTTTTTTTGTATTACAGTAATAAGAATAGAGTGTGCTTAACATTAGTTTGACCTGTAGTAATGTTTGATTATTATTATTTTTATACAGATTTTTTTTAATGTTTACTTGTCAAATAACAAATATGCAACACTGGTTTTTAATTATTGATTTATTTCTGATTTTTGATGAGAAAAAAACTGCAGACTCATTATACTGCAACAATAAAACATAATATGCATTATTAATATTTTAATAATAACAGCAACAAAAGTAATAATATTAGTAACTCTTTTGAAATCTAAATATATTATCAGTAGACCAGACTTTAAAGAAACAACTGGTAAATGGATATTGGTCTACATCAATTTTATTGTTGTGAAAATGTCACAATACAAAACATCCTAATGGTACTAGAAACAGACTGAAATGCAGTGTTTGTTCAGATTGTTCACAAATGTTCCTTCAGACTTGAGGGCCATATTTGTTCCCTTTCAAATTATTTTTCTCTCTTAACCAATTGCATGAGGTTTGGCACTTCATTTGATTTTGCTAGTGGCTCAAAAATGACACTGTATTCACCTACGGAACATACCTCACTTCTGATAAACAGAGCATGTGATGCTGGAAGTAAAGAGCTTCTGCATCTTTGTATTGTTTCACCTGTATGCTGTCAGACAAGCTGCAGATTTCCCCGTCTCATGGGTTTATTGTAGTAGTGGACCTCTTCACAACACAACAGCTGCCCTCTCTTTCTCTCTCCGTCTCTCTCTCTCCATCTCTGAGAATTCTGACAGTTTGTTTTGCAATGCAATAATACAGGAAACCTATAGCAAACTCTCTGTGGAGAGAGGGATGAGGCAGAAAGGAAAAGATAGAGGCAGAGGGAGCAAGAGAGAGAATATCAGTCCTTCTCCAGCTCTCCTCTCCTCTGACAGGTTATTGATTTAGGCATTTTGTCGGCGCAGTGAGCTTGTCTCTCCTGCCTCAAAGTTTTGCTGCACATAAAGTCAGAGTCAGCGCACAGCACTGATACATGTTGAACATATTAGACACCACAAACCATTTAATACTCAAAACTCAATGTTCTCTGACCTCACAAATCTCACATTCCTCTCTCTTTGGTGAGCATGTTTAATCTGTTATGATTCAGACTTGCATGTATCTTTTTTTACAAGTCAGTTTTTTTTACACATGAACCATAGGTTTCTGAGACTGTGCTGTTTTTTAAATTGTGAGTACCACTTTTGTTAAGTCAAACTTTCATAGGATTTTTTTTAAATTGAACAGATCGATAATGTAAATCTCACTGATGTAGGCAGGCAATATGAATGATTCACCTTGGTCACGATGCAGATAAGTGGGTGTGTGTGTGTGTGTGTGTGTGTGTGTATATATAATATACAGTTGTGCTCAAAAGTTTACATACCCCTTGCAGAATCTGCAAAATGTTAATTATTTTAACAATAAGAGGGATCATGCAAAATGTGTGTTATTTTTTACTTAGTACTGTCCTGAATAAGATATTTTGCATAAGAGATGTTTACATATAGTCAAAAAATAGCTGAATTTATAAAAATGACCAGTTCAAAAATTTACATACCCTTGATTCTTAATACTGTGTGTGATTACCTGGATGATCCACGACTGTTTTTATGTTTTGTGATGGTTGTTCATGAGTCTCTTGTTTGTCCTGAACAGTTAAACTGACCAACGTTCTTCAGAAAAATCCTCCAGGTCCTGCAAATTCTTCAGTTTTCCAGCATCTTTTGCATATTTGAACCCTTTCCAGCAGTGAATTTTGAGATCCATCTTTTCACACTGAAGACGACTGAGGGACTCAAGCACAACTATTAAAAAAGGTTCAAACATTCAACATGATGCATTAAGAACCAGGGGGTGAAAACTTTTGAAGATGAAGATGAAGATGAAGATGTCCAAATTTGTCTTATTTTGTTTAAATATCTAATTTTTTCATTTAGTACTGCCCATCGGAAGCTACAGAAGATACTCACATGTTTCCCGGAAGACAAATTAAGTAAAATTTATCTTGATCTTCAAATTCAAAAAGTTTTCACCCCCCGGGTCTTAATGCATCGCGTTTCCTTCTGGAGCATCAGTGAATGTTTGAACCTTTTTTAATAGTTGTGTTTGAGTCCCTCAGTTGTCCTCAGTGTGAAAAGATGGATCTCAAAATCACACAGTCACTGCTGGAAAGGGTTCAAATATGCAAAAGATGCTGGAAAACTGAAGAATTTGCAGGACCTGGAGGATTTTTCTGAAGAACGTTGGTCAGTTTAACTGTTCAGGACAAACAAGAGACTCATGAACAACCATCACAAAACATAAAAACAGTCGTGGATCATCCAGGTAATCACACACAGTATTAAGAATCAAGGGTATGTAAATTTTTGAACTGGTCATTTTTATAAATTCAGCTATTTTTTGACTATATGTAAACATCTTTTATGCAAAATATCTTATTCAGGACAGTATTAAATAAAAAATAACACACATTTTGCATGATCCCTCTTATTTTGTTAAAATAATTAACATTTTGCAGATTCTGCAAGGGGTATGTAAACTTTTGAGCACAACTGTATATATATTAGGCTGCATTTATTTGATTCAGTAAAAACAATAATATCATGAAATATTTCACTTTAAAATAACAGTTTTCAAACTTTTGGTACTGTATATATAAAAAAAATAATAAAAAAGCAAAATTTTCTCCATTCAGTTACTATTGGCAGGTGTGGTCAAATGGTTCATTTTGGACCTAGAATACAACTTAATCTCTATGAAATGGTTTAATGGTGTCAATTAACACAAAATAAGATGTCAGCGTCCCTTAGTTTGTAAAAAAGAATGGAAAATATATTACAGAAGTGTAGCAGGCAATCATAACAGAAAGGTTTTAAAAATCTAAATGAAATCAAAATTGACCCTATTTACTTTATAAGTATACCTTTGTGGTCATGAGTAATCAATTACGTTTTTCTGAAGAAAAAATATTGGTCTTGATAATTTTAATCAAAATCTGCTCTGTTTTGGCTAATATCACCAGTCCGTCCTATTTTTCAACTCACTTTTTTTCACAATCTAGTTAATTCCCATTGGATAAAATCAAGTATCACACCACAAGTCTCTTTTCTTGTTGAATATCTTGTTTCATTTGTAAATATGTCATATTACAGAAGTAAAATGGGTATGAAAGTCATTGAAATTAGGGATGCACCGAAATGAAAATTCTGGGCCGAAACGGAAACCAAAAATTCTGTCTGCACTAGGCCGAAAACCGCAACCTTTATTTAAATTAGCTGATTTTTGTATAATTGTATTAATATTAGACTTTTTAATGAAATTCATTAATTTTAATGTCCTGAATTTAAAAAAATTCAAAAAAAAATTCAAAAAAAAAAAAAAAAAAAAAAAAAATATATATATATATATATGTATATATATATATATTCAGAAATTTCAGTGCATCCCTAGTTGAAATACATCTGACATGAAATGCCATACAAAAAGGGCTTAGTTCACCCAAAAATAGGAATTCTGTCATCATTTACTCACCCACATGCCGTTCCAAACTCGTAAGACTTTAGTTCATCTTTGGAACACAAATGAAGTGTTAGCGTCACAAACTCTGACGCTAGCTTCCACTATCAACATCTGGAAAAGAGGCGGCTTCCTCTGCATTAGGTAGGCCTAAGATGTTCTTTTGACTCTTTGTATAGCAGACATTCATTATAAATTTTAAATGTAGAAGATATGATACATATAATTGTATGAAATGTAGAGTACATGTTAGATATGTAGCCACCACAGACATTTAGAGGGACAAGTCTCCCCAAAAATTAGAAATAGCCAAATCGTCCCTCAATATTTGATATGATGCTGCTCTGCTGCACCCTATTATGCGCAGCTCTGTTTGTTATTTAGATGACAAAAAGTTTTAAAAGTTTTTAGGTTGCTCTGTCTCAACAGTTTAACAGCGTTCGTCAATGTCAAAATGAGTGAGATGGCCAATCAAATCAAAGAAGGCGGGTCTTACTGTTTACAGAAGACGAGGAAAGTAGCAGCTAAACATTAATATTTAACTGTTTTATGAGATGAATGTTGAACGACCGACACTTATATCGAGGGATGCAAGCAACTCAACTTTTTAAGAAATGACACTGTTTTGAATGTAAAATACGGTATAATTTATATTTGATTCATGTAACTCATAACTGATGAATGTGACAAGACAAGAAATGTTTTCGTTTTCGACATATCAGATATCAGTAAGAGTGAACGTGTGCATATTTTAAAACAAAATAGTATTATTTGCAAATAGTTTCAATTGATTATACTTCACAAATGCAGTACAACTTATTTTACCGTTTTTACTTTTATTTATTCCCTTAATTCTTTTAATACTTAATGGCCCGGTTTCACAGACAGGGCTTAGCCTAAGCCAGGATTAGGCCTTAGTTCAATTAGGATATTTAAGTAGTTTTTATAAACGTACCCTAAAAAAAAACATTACTGGTGTGCATCTTGAGACAAAAAAATGGCACTGATATATTTTAAGAAATGTCAGTGCAAGTTGCTTTCAGTTAAAACAGCTCAAACATGCATTTTAGTCTAGGACTATCTTAAGCCTTGTCTGTGAAACCGGGGGAATAATTATTTAATTCCTTTAAAACATCCCCCATCTCCCCACCCACCCCCCCTCGTGGCCCGTCTGCCGGTAGGTGCCCACCCAAGCACAAATTTGAAACTCCGCTTATGCCAATGAGGTTCATTCTCATGTGTTACGCAGCAAATTTGAGCTTCCGGAAGAACCAATGAGGTTCGTTCTCACACATCAAGCAGGTTCGGTTGAGCTTCTGTTTATGTTTGCTGATCAATGTTTATATGTGAATAAAAGCCTAAATTCAATCTGTTCTTCATATAAAGTGATCGAGTCTCTTCAGAATTTTTTTTTTTTACTAAACTGCTCAATTCATATGGATTAGTTTTACGATAAAGTGGCTATGAAGCTCCTGTCAGATTTTCTTGGTATTTTTCAAGGATGGATTGCTGTGAAGTGATGTCATTCACACTTAGCATATCAGCGGTGGATTTCAGCATGGTTTCAGCTGTAGACGCTAGCCTGCTATTTCAGCTTGGTTTCAGCCATACACGCTAGAGACGTACACGCTAGCCTGCTCCACTCTCTCACTCTACAGGAGACTAATTCATTTAGTTCTGCAGTTAGAGAAAGAGAAATAATAATAAAAAAGTTGTAAAAACAAAAAAACAAAAATAAAAAAAAAAATAAAGAGAGTGCAGAGATGAGACCTCACACGGTTGTGGCTGGAGGAGAAGACGTGCTTGAGCGATAGTGACAGGATGAACTGCAGCACGGCGTCTCGCTGGGGCCCCATCCTGTCGCAGTAATTACCGTCTCTACAGGTCGCCAAACACACACACATACACAAACACATTATTCACTCTCATAAATGTGAAAAGCACAGCAAGAAGATGCTAACACACACATGTGTGTGTTTGTCTTGTAGTGTCTCCTGCTGCATTTACTGTATTGCAAGTTGGCAGTCTGCCTATTTAGTTTAGACACACACACACACACACAACTGAACACCTAAATGCAGCACACATTCATTCACACACTTGCTGGCTGCGTTTACATATAATGAGATTAAGTTGGAGCTCATGTACACTGAATACTGTGATTATGTAAATGTGATTAGGCTCATAATTACAGTAACCATAATCACAGTCTAATATGTGGAGTTTAATCGCATGTATACGGTTTAATCGTATTTCTTCCACTCTGACACAGGTGTGCATATGCTGCAGATGGAGGAAGTTTAACGCTCATGATCGGGTTTGAAAACATGGTGGAACAGAAGTCTTTGTTTCTGACCATCATTAAAACATGATGTCTATGTCGTATAAAGCTATATGCATAAACTTTGTTTCCTGAGCTCTCCAGAAGGTTTGTTTCTATACAATGAGGGAGACCAACAAACTGGTCTGTATATGCTGGAGGACCTTAAAGGCTACCTATTTTAAAGCATAAAAACACTCCTAGTGGATAAATGAAATAATGCATCTAAACAGGATTGAAGAGGTTTACCCATGTCATATTAATTTGGTATTCTAAATATTGGCAATAATCAAACTATTGGTTTATATCTGCAATCCTGTTTACATGCTACTTGCTAATATTTCAATTATTCGCTAAGAAATATGCTTTTGTACCATAACCCACAACATGAAATGTGTAGTTGCAAATTCAACAGATCTCTTTGTTGTTGGTTTTATTTGCCTGTTTAAAATGTTTTGGCAATTCCGGTAGCCATCCTCATTTTTGTCGTAATACTTAAAGTTTGGGGTCGTATTAAAAACGTTTTTTTCTGTTTGAATATATTTTAATATGTTATCAATGTTGAAAACAGTTGTGCTACTTAATATTTTTGTGTAAACCGTGATGCATTTTTTGTTCAAGATTCTTAGGGCATGTTTACACCTGGCACTACATGCATTTTCTCTGATCGGATAGCTATCTGATCGTAAAAAGGCCAGGTGTAAATGCCCTGTGAAATGCTTTCGAGACGGATTTAAATCCGATCACTCAAACCTTCAGGGAGTGGTTTGAGATGCATTCCAGATGAAACTGACAAGTGTAAATGCATCTGGTTGTTGGAGCCACATATGTCAATTTTACTCCTCCCAAAATGGTAAAAAAAAAAAATGCACGTGTAAGAGCGTGTTATAGGCTATATGACGTCATAGCCAGATATGACAGCGCTACTGCAACATGCATCGCTGGAGATGAGTTGAGTATCTCTTCAGCAAGTGGCAGGCAAACTGCTGCAAATAAAACAGAAAGTTAAGCGTCACAGATGCTCATCTTCATTAAAGGGTTAGTTCACCCAAAAATGAAATTTCTGTCATTAAGTACTCACCCTCATGTCGTCCCAAACCTGTAAGCCCTTAGTTTGTCTTTGGAACACAAGTTAAGATATTTTTGATGAAATCCGACAGTATTTGATCCACACATAAGCAGCAAAGACATTGCACCTTTTGAGGTCCAGAAAGGTACTAAAGACATCGTTAAAACCGTCGACGTGACTACAGTGGTTCAACCTTAATTTTATGAAGTGACGAATATTTTTTGTGCAAAAAAAACAAACAAAAATAATGACTTTATTCAACAAATTCGTCTGTCCCCTGTCATACTGCTACGCTATTTTCGTTGCAGAGCTTCAGTGTTTATGTCTGAACGGCGGCTCAGTATTGGCTGGCTCTGGTCACGTGAGCAGCATGATGCATGCGTGAGCCCGCATTCAGACATAAACACTGAAGCTCTGCAACGAAAATAGCGTAGCAGTATGACGGGACAGATGAATTTGTTGAAAAAAGTTATTTTTGTTTTGTTTTTGCGCACAAAAAGTATTCTCATCGCTTCATAACATTAAGGTTGAACCACTGTAGTCACGTCGACGGTTTTAACGATGTCTTTTGTACCTTTCTGGACCTCAAAAGGTGCAATGTCGTTGCTGCCTATGTGTGGATCAAATACCCTCGGATTTCATCAAAAATATCTTAATTTGTGTTCCGAAGATGAACGAAGGTCTTACGGGTTTGGGACGACATGAGGGTGAGTAATAAATGACAGAAATTTCATGTTTGGGTGAACTAACCCTTTAAAAGTAGTGAGACTGAATGATCTTATCAGTGCTGATGCCGCTTTCTCCTATTGCGGTCTTTGATCTTGAAATCAGCTGATAAATGTGATGATAATAAATAAAATGCAGCTCATATATGTTGCTTTCGTTGATGTGAACTCCATTAAGTTTGCATATAGCATGGGAATTAATGAATCGATAGAAAAAAAAAAAAAATGCATTTATTTATTATTACTGTCAATTTTGATCAATTTAATGCATCCTTGCTGAATAAAAGTATTAATTTCTTTAAAAGAAAAAATCTTATTGACCACAAACTTGAATGGTGTACATAAAATAGGTCAATTTCAGGGTGTTTATAATAAACTGGAACAAAAAATTGGCTTTGTAACAATTTTTACTCAGAAATTGCTAGTAATTTCACAAATAATTACAAAGAAACAAGTAACACTAAATTGAATGTGAAGTTTTGAAGTAGAAAGACTGAAGATAGTTTTTTCTTGTAAAACATACTCTAAAAATCTAGCTATACAGTGACAAACACATGTCTGTGAACAGAAATAAGTGTGAGCGTATACAAGACCATATAGTATGGTTAAAATTGCAGTACTCCACATAATTTCACTGCTATTGTTAATTATGAGCACAATCACATTAACATATTCACAGTATTTTGCATGATCGCCAACATAATCACTGTTCTGGCTTAATGGCATTACAAAAGTGTATGTTAGCATAACCAAATTTGTTAGAGATAGACTTTTCTAAGCAATCAGACATACAATTTTCACCTGGTGGTTGCCATATTGATTATAAAACATGGGTTAGTCAATCTTAACTTCTTGTATATAGAATTTGTAAAAGCAATATCACAATTGTAGTCGAGCTATACTGAATGCACGGCTGTGATTACCTACAGCACTCTCCCTGCGGCTGCAGCTGCTTAAATCAACCCTCTGCTACTGATCATTAGAAGTGAATGAGAAGAAATATCCCATTATATTGTGGAAAAAGGACACACAAAATAATTAGCCTGTGCAGACAGCAGGATAATAAGATCATGAGAGGTTGGTCACTTATGTGGAACCAGCAACAAAAGCTTGCACTGATCTTAGCGATGGGGCAGAGGAGAACAAATTGAAGTGTTGTACTCTCTGAGGTTAAGTCCTGTCACACATAATCTCACTGGAATCCATTGTACGGAAAGGATACGCTGGATAAATTTGATCTCACCCACTCTACCGGCTTTGAAAGAACTCAACATAACTTCCTATACATTTACCGCAAACAGCCATCAACCGTTATCATCAAGAATTATAACCCATTGAGCTTGATAGTGTTGTTTATGCTGTTAATTGATGTAGTAGTCGTATTACAGTCAGCAGATGGCTTTGTTGGGTTATCAAGGTTTTTATCGTACCTTTAATTGTGAATAATGACTGATTAAACTCCTAATTATGTGACAATAATCCAAAGGGTGTTGTGGAAAGTCAAATATCCTGCAAAGATACAGGTCATAATAATTCTTGCAGTCACTTTTTGATTGTTATGGGTGTTGCGCAGCACGACAGGAATTTCAAATGAACGTTACTCTCAAGTCAACATTCTTTGTGTTAGAAAAATGCTAAAGAAAGTTAATAAAGATGTTAGTGTTTGCTTTGGAAATCTGGCATTTTATAAGCAGAAATGTGAGGCTTGTGTTTTTGTTAAAGCACTTGCATGAATTTTTCAGTAAAATCCTGTTTATTATTCAAGCTATAAATTTGTTTAAAACATCCTTTTTGAGGTTCCTTTTGGAATAAAAAAAACACAGGAATTGACAGGAATAAATTGCATTTTAACATATATATTAAAATAAAAAATGGTTATTTTGAATAGTAATATTTTTACCACAATAATAATGTATTTTTGTATTTTTGATCAAATAAAGTGTATTCTTTCAAAAACATTAAAACATCTTACTTTTGAACGGTAGTGTATATTATGTTGAAGTATTTTAAAGACTTGTAAAGTATTGAGATTTCCATTGTAAGTAATTAAAGTAATTTACTTAGTTGCACCATACTTCATTGCAAAAACCTACATCTTTTCATCATAAATGCTTTCAATCTTAATGATACTCATTATAGAATGTGTTGGGTTCCTAAACATAAGCACCCTTAACTTGGTTCTATTGACACCCGTGAAAATTAGGCAGTAAAAAAGAATGTTTGAGTGCATTTGCTAGTGATCACGGGCATGGCAGCAGTAATTGTAACCAGATCGATTGTGTGTGTGGCATGAGACAGGTAACAACAAAGTACTGACATTGTGGAAAAAAAGTCAATTGACCCATGCAAATTATGATCAGATTGCGCAAACAGCCCCAATGCTGTGGCCATGTTTGCCCCATTATCTGATTTGCATAATTCATTTTAAATTGGGCGCTAAAACAACTCAAAGCACATGCAAATAAACTACACTATCAACAGAGACAATTACTGTAATTCTTAGTGAACTTCCCCTTCAGTCCACCTCATGGCATGTAGTGCAACCCATTTGAGTCCATTGAGATCAAGCCTCAAATGCACACTGATGACACTCACATGATATTACAGGTATTACATATTACATGATATTACATGATATTACATATTACATATTATGCGGCAATCTCCCATAATTCCATCAGCACATTTGGGCTCATATACTCTGTTTGTTTACTGAAGTGTAAGTTGTGTTTCATGTCACAGTACCTGCATTAGGATGTGCACAGCATCACAACTAGTTGGCGGCGTGACAACTACATTGCCAAATCTTATAGTTGTCTTTGCATATTAAGCTGAGATAGAAGAAAGTGTTTTAACGTCAAAGAAATTACACAAGATGTGTTCCTTTAGTCCTTAAAAAGAGTGTGTGGCAAGTTAAGAAAGACAGTGGGTGTTGTATATAATATATTGTCATTGTTGGACCAGAAAACCCTGTATTTTTTAAATAATTAAACACCGTGTTTAATATTGAAGTTGATATTGTGAAGTTGATATTGTGGCTTTATATATTGTCAGACACCTGCATGTGTCATTATATTATTGACATTTTAACAAAATCAAGCTCAAATGGAGTTATAATGTTTTTGACCAGCGAATTTCAGACAATTTCGGACATACATGTTTTGTCTGTCGTTAGAACGGCCTCATCTGAGGCATTAAGTGCATCACATTACATTTTCATGAACTTACAGGCTCAGTTTTTTTGTCGTTTGCCCAAAATTGCATGTTATTAAAGATGATGTACTACATACAGGCTATTTAAGACAGTATTGTCTGACCTGATGACAAATGCTAGACTAAGACACACTTCTCTGCTCTTCAAATACACAAAACATTAGCTTTTATACCTGTATATATTAGTGTTTCAAGCAGAGACGGTCCAAATCGCGTGCTGCATTTCTATCATGGTAGAGGCTGGGTGGAGTTACGAGGATTTACAGACAGGTTGAGGATCCAATGAAGATCCAAGGTTTAGTTACAAGCTCTTTTTAATACTTTTCATTGGTTTCACTTTTCACAGACAGACGTAAAGGTTGACCAATAGTGATGATTTATGAAAAAAAAAAAAAAAAAACGACGGCAGCGACAGTATAAAATATCAAAATGGGAATATAAAGTGTCTCTCTGGGCTGGAGCAGTTTTAGTTTAGGATGCGATGATGGGGCGGTTGCTCCGTCAAGAGTGCCACATTCTGTGAAATGTTGACCCCAGGGCCCAGTGGGTTTCTCATTAGTAAAATTACAGTAAGTTTGAATAATAATTCAAAGATTTTTGCTGAGTTGGATTATACACACCAACCCTGTGGGCAAGTAACCTTTTTATTGATTGGTAGTTCTCTTCAGTTTTTGCTTGATACTTTAAAACAAGGCTCTCAAACTGTAATCAACCAATTTGCTGCTTGAAAGCATCTTGAAAATGAATTACATTCCTTTTTTCAATTTCCTTCACCAGACATGAGTGGTTTTACAACAAAAAAGTAGGGAACTATTTTTGGCCTAGAGGTTGTTGGTTTTGTTAAATTTCTTTAATCTTTTTGTCTCATATTAGAACAGATTGTGGCCTTGTTTGTATTAGGGTCTGCTTGGAGTCTGCATCGAATGCATCATTTTTTTTTTTATTCATAAATGTTGTTAGGGTTTTGAGGGATTGAAGGTTTGTGTGTAAGAGGTCAGAGAGTGTACAATACATACTGTGATGATGTAACTAGCAAACACATTCGTTATTAATGACGGCGAGTGTTTAAAGAGTGAAGTTAGGGTCCAAGTCAGATTTAACTCCAGGTCAATATAACCTTTATTTGAGTCACGCTGCTAACTGTTTTCTTTCTGGCTATATTTTTGAAATAGCATACTAACGTATTACTCTTACTATTTTTGCACTGTATGGCAGGAGAATTGCTCCTAAGCTAAAAGAGATGTAGCCCTGAATCTTAAAGGATTAGTTCACTTTCATATAAAATTTTCCTGATAATTTACTCACCCCCATGTCATCCAAGATGTTCATGTCTTTCTTTCTTCAGTCGAAAAGAAATTAAGGTTTTTGATGAAAACATTCCAGGATTATTCTCCTTATAATGGACTTCAATGGCCTCCAAACGGTTGAAGGTCAAAATTATAGTTTCAGTGAATGTTTTCATCAAAAACCTTAATTTCTTTTCGACTGAAGAAAGAAGGACATGGACATCTTGGATGACATGGGGGTGAGTAAATTATCAGGAAAATTTTATATGAAAGTGAACTAATCCTTTAATAATTATTATTTATGGTTTATAGGGTTTATAGGCAGGCTACAATGCAAAATTAAAAAATGAGTAGACAATATAGTTAAATTGTTTACAGCCCTAAACAATAATACTACATCACAGTCACTGAGTCAGAACTAGCTACTTTCTCAGAGATGTGCACTCACATTTGTTATCCCATATTGAAAAAAAAGCCCTCTCTGAGTATTTTTTTTATATTTAATTGTTTTTTTCTCTTAAAAAATGAAATTATTGTAATTATCTATTCTTATAGGAAAATAATTGATATAATTCTTATATATTATTAAAGTCTGTTAATTTACCTCCCATTGTTAATGTGACAAATAAACTGGAAGTAATTAATTTTGTTTATTTTAGCTAGGCTAAGTATATAAAGTCTACAGAATTTCATTAAATAAAATTAATAAAAAACATAAAATATTTACAGGATGATAACACAATGTTTTTTTTAAAAAGAAATTATTGAAAAAAATTAGTAGTTTAGTATATTTAATATTTAAGTACATATCAAATTTTTGGAAGTATTCAGATCAGCTAGTTTTTCATTACAAACACATTTTTTTGTAGCAGTGCTCCCACATCCTACTAGCATTTTTATTGAATATTACAGTATGTTTGAGATGTATTACATCCATTAAACATTCATTACTTACTTTACATTGTTCTGAAACCGTATGCCTATTCACAGAAAGCATAAGTATCATATATTGTTTGGATTTCCCTGGAGCAGAAGCAGTTGTATTGGGCCCATGTGACAGCACTTTTCCAGTGGCAGAATGTTCACATACACGGCGGACTGAGAGGGTTTGTGCAGCTATATGACGCCAGGGAACTCTTTTATTATATCACCCAGGAAACTGCAAGACGCCAAATGAAAACAAATGCGACTATTTCTCCTTCCCTCACACTCTCTTTCTCTTCCTCTTTTTTTGTGTCTCTTCAGTTTCTCTCAAAATGCAATTCACTGCCAAGGTTGTTGCTCAAATTCCACACCAGGGATTGCCATGCTAACCAAAACATTATAATATGCAGCTTGCTCATTTCATTTTGTTGCAATATTCATGTATTTTTGTTGAGTATGTGCCCTGCTACTGAGTCTACAGGGACAAACAGAAGACGTGTGCTTTTCCAGTTTGACTGTAATTTACTTAGCTGAAAACAAACACTTTTTTATATTAGACAAACTGTGAGGACTGAGCTTTTACAAACACTTTGGAAGATAGATGGATGGATGGATGGATGGATGGATAGATAGATAGATAGATAGATAGATAGATAGATAGATAGACAGACAGACAGACAGACAGACAGACAGACAGACAGACCATGGGTGAGGTAGATCCTCTGAATAATGAATCCAATCATGGATACTGAGAAGGTAGATCAAGTTCTGCCAACACACACCCAAATACCTTCTCACTTAAGCATTTATCACGCAACTATTGTGATGCTGTGAGGGTGTTTTGGAGTCCAGATTTGGTCATGTAGTCTTGAATGGCAATTTTTAAAGATTAACTTTTTTTTTTTTTTTTTAAACTTGAGACAAAATCTTAAAGGATTAATCCACTTTCAAATAAAAATTTCCTGATAATTTACTCACCCCCATGTCATCCAAGATGTCCATGTCCTTCTTTCTTCAGGCGAAAAGAAATTAAGGTTTTTGATGAAAACATTCCAGGGTTATTCTCCTTATAGTGGACTTCAATTGGCCCCAAACAGTTGAAGGTCAACATTACAGTTTCAGTGCAGCTTCAAAGGGCTTTAAACGATACCAGACGAGGAATAAGGGTCTTATCTAACGAAACGATCGGTCATTTTTTTTTAAAAAAATGAAAATGTATATACTTTATATAAACAAATGATCGCCTTCCAAGTGCTTCCGCCAAAACCGTACTTTCGTATTCTTCAAAAAGCTTATGCTGAATGTCCTACACCTTCCCTATTAAACTTACGGAAAAAATGGAACAAGGAACGTGAGAAGGAAATTACAGTATCTGCGAACCTAGGCTAGACTTTGTAATATGTGACCCTGGACCACAAAACCAGTCATAAGTTGCACGGGTATATTTGTAGCAATAGCCAACAACACATTGTATGGGTCAAAATGATCGATTTTTCTTTTACGCCAAAAATCATTAGGATATTAAGTAAAGATCATGTTCCATGAAGATATTTTGTAAATTCCCTACTGTAAATATATCAAAAATTTATTTTTGTGAGTGGATATGCGTTGCTAAGGACTTCATTTGAACAACTTTAAAGGCGATTTTCTCAATATTTTGATTTTTTTTGCATCCTCAGATTCCAGATTTTCAAATAGTTGTATCTTGGCTAAATATTGTGCTATCCTAACAAACCATACATCAACGGAAAGCTTATTTATTCAGCTTTCAATTAAAAAAAAAATTACCCTTATGACTGGTTTTGTGGTCCAGGGTCACATATTATAAAGTCTAGCCTAGGTAATTTCCTTCTCACGTCATTGAATTCACCATTAACTATTCACCTGAACAGTTTATGATGTTTTATATGGTATCATTGAAGATATGATACAAAATACATAATTGGGTTATGGCAGAAAGTAAAATGGTTGCCATGGCGACCACAAGGCGTTTTTGTGATGGCTCCATTTCTGAAAATGTTCAGGGCCCCAAACTGTCCAAGTGTACCAAATTTCATGCTTTCATGAAAAAGTGAAAAAAATTTTCACATATCACCTGGACTAATTAATATTGACACCTGTATGTGATTAATAGTGATTATAACTATTATAACCAAAAATGTGCAAATCACTCCGCCATGAGATCCAGTGCTAGATGGGCTTCTTGCTTGGGCTTTTACTCAATTTAGAATTAAATCCTAAGACGCTGGGCTAAACTTCCATTTGATTGGTTTCCTAGAATGGTGAGAGAATTAGATAGTATCTTATCTCCATCCCTGCGGACACCTTTAACGCCGCAGCATTAACAGTAAATATCAGCAAAACAAACAAGCTCAGCCAATCCCAGCTCGGTAATTAGCCTAATTAAACGGAGGTTGTACGCGACGTGATTATACATCATTAATTTCGACCTTACAGTTGCTGTAATTAAGTCGCTCATCACATCAGCTCCCTTGTAAATATCATTTTCACTCTTCTCACTCAGACACTTATTTATTTCATTTATTTATTTTTCCTTGGAGGGAGGGAGAGCGAGAGAGAAAGATGCTGGTGAGATGATTAGCAGCACACGATTAGCTCAAGTGTGTGTGAGTACTTTACTCTGTGGGAATTCCTTGTTGAGTGAACCCTCCTTTTCACTTGAGCAAGTGTAAAAACTATTCTTCATTTTAATGCATAAATTATATGCCTATTAATCATTAATACTGTCAATATAATACCCCTCGTCTTTTCAAGCAGTATTGTCTATTCAGTGACTTACGTACTGAAAGTGCTTTTTGCTTGCAAAATATTTGGGAGAAAGTCTTTTCAGAAGAAATGCAGCTTGTGTTGATGTGTATATTTGAATGTAGGGCTGCACAGTTTGGCCAAAAAAAAAAAAAAAATCATGTTGAGATTGTTGACAGATTGCGAAATGCAGCACAAATACTTAAACATCTCATACTGCTATACTGCTTGTATATCAAAGCTAAAAGAATCAAAGGCATAAAATCATTTTGAAACAGCAGCTTTCATGTTTAACAGGGTGTGAAACACTACGAGCTGGCAAATGATGCCTTTTGTCTTCAAATTAAGTTATTTTGCTCACGCTCTGCTGCCAGCAAAAGAGTTACTCTTAAGGGTGTTCACCAGGGTACGAAATTAACTTTTTGCCCACTAGCTATAGTGAGGTTTTATATATATATATATATATATATATATATATAAAAATAAAAAATGCCTGTGGCCACATTCACACAGCAGCAGAATAAGGTTGTCAGTCCTGTATTCGAATCCTTAATACAGTTACGTTCACACACAGTTCAGTTATTTACGGGAGTGACAACTGCATTCTATAACCAAACTCATACCCGTAATTTTTTTAGGACTCACAATTCTCAGAAAACCTGTGCTGTGCACAAAAATATTAGTAATAAAAATGCAATAACATTATTCTATAAAGATATTGTCTTGATGTAGTTATTGTACTAATTTTGACAGTTAGGCAATTTAAAAATATAATTGTATAAAATACAGTTTTGTTAAATATATCGATAGTATAGTATCTATATCTGAATAGATCGATAATAATAGTATCCATATTTGAAATGGTTCCAATACTCCTTTTCTGCAGTATCGATATCAGCTGCGCATTCTCGCTCTCTCTTCTCTTTGACGGTGAACTGACACGCACCCGCCTCCTCCGGGTCGTGTCCACTGGCGCGGAGCACAGCGAGCGTTTTGGTAACGCTTTACAATAAGGTTCATTAGTTAATCATTAGTTAATGTATTAACTAACATGAACTAACCATGAGCAGTACATGTGTTACTGTATTTACTAATCTTCGTTAACGTTAGTTAATGAAAATACAGTTGTTCATTGTTTGTTCATGTTAGTTCACAGTGCATTAACTAATGTTAACATGATTTTAATAATGTATTAGTAAATGTTGAAATTAACATTAACAAAGATTAATAAATGCTGTAGAAGTGAAGTTCATTATTAGTTCATGTTAACTAATTTAGTTAACTAATGTTAACTAATGAACCTTATTGTAAAGTGTTATCAGCATTTTCAATTAATTCCTATGGAGCATGCATGAAGCTCAACTTCAATAGGAATGAACTAAAAACGTTCGCTCTGCTCCGCTTGCTTCGCACCAGTGGACACGCACTGTCACTTGTCTCATTCTCTCTGTTGAAAAGTGCTTGTATTGTGCATAATTTTAGTTATTCGAGCAGGTTTCGTGCTCACACCATTTAAGTGGGTGCACCACTGATCTATGAAAGTGCTGCTCTCATAAAGCCACTCAAACAGCTTGCGAGAACCAAATTGACAAAAGCCATTTTGTGGCTTATTGCGATTAAACGGTCAAATACATACAAAATTATGTCAAAATGCCCGTCTTGCTGAGTATTCAGGTAAATACAGTAACTTTTGGGATGTAAATACTTGAGAGAAAACGCATGTTGTGTCACAGTATATTGGATCCATACATAAGCTCTTAAAGTGACAGCAGCCTACTAAACCTGCTGCTGTCTGTCAAGTTAATCAAAGAAAAAAAGACAAAGACAAAATCACTCGCTGCTCTTGACTGAAAAACTTTTGTAACTTTAAGCATAAATCTGTATTTCATTTTTACAAAGAAAACTATTCAGTGTTATTTTACATTTGATTACTTTCATTTCTGTATTAGTTCTTAACTGAATCCTACTGTTAGACCCACCTGAAAAACTTAAACCATGTTTATTTCATTTGTCTCTTTATTCTATTGTATTTATTTATTATTTGTGTTATCGTTTGCAATTTGTTTATTTGTTCTTATTTTATTACTGACTGTTTACTTGTCTTTTTTTTTTGTAAATGTAGTTCAATCATTTAAATACAGCCTCCTTGTGCTGTGTGTAAGCTATTACAACAAGATAACCCAAGTTATAAGATAATTATAATTATAGGATAATTTTCTGATTTTCAAATTATCTGTATGACGGTATGGCAGTTTTCTCCGTGGTATCGAAAATGGTATCAAATATCGATATTTTTCAAGGTATTGTACCGAAGTTGGAAATTCCAGTATCGTGACAACACTAATGGCCTTACAAAAAATAGGGTTGAGTGTAAGTTTTCCCAGCCTGAAATTTTGTCCTAGTCCGGCCCTGTGCGTGTCTACTCTGTGTGTTGCGGGTTTTCGTGTGTGGTTTCGCTTTCAGTAACAGTGACTGAGATATGAGCTGTGTGTCATCTGTAGGTTTTAGATCCAGTCATTGTTCTCCACCGGAGCTGCTCCCATCAGTTTTGTGTTCGCAACTCAAATGCTTCGCTCTCCACCCAGAAATAAAAGCTGTTGTCGGTTAATGAAGATTTGATGGATGAAGTCGTGGCTCGATTGGACTCTTGTCGAATCAAATGTGATAAGTTTTATGGACGTTGCCATCTTTGATACTACTACAGTCGCTGTCCCTACGGTTACTAGTAAGAGAATACGGGCTTGACTCCCATTGTTCATTCATACAGACAGTATTCGAGACACTTCAGTTGCTTTTTGTACGGGACATTTCGAGGCTCACACCTGTAAGTATATGCAGTTGTCAATCCCAAAAACTGACAGTGTTAATGTAGCCTTTGTTGACGCAAAAGAAAACTCTTCTCATGCATTTGTTGTAGCTACATGTATAAGATTTTGGAGTTTATATTTACATGTTGATAACTGGACCCAAAATTAAATATCTAACCCCTGAAAACTGATGCAAACTGAACAACCACTAAATTTTCAGAAAGCATTTGGATTTTTATTTGGACACAAAGTGTTTGACTCACACTTTAAAGTTCATTTCTGTAGCCACCGATGTACAACCTTTGAGATTTTTCCTCACTGAGATTCATGCAGCTTGTTACAGTTTATCAGGAACCAGACAATGATTGTATTTGCATATCACATGTTTACATCAGGAGCAATAAACTGGTAATGAGGTTCACCTGGAGACATTGCAACCCTCAACATGAAGCATACATTATTTATTTAGAGAGATGGATTTCACCTCACAGATGTCGATTACCAGCTGTGCTTTGTTTCTACTAATGTCATAGAATTTTATTAATCACAAAGGCTTGACTGTTCAATACCAGTACACAAAGGTCCAGTGTGTAATTTCTGAAACACTAGTAGCACCAAACAGTTGTGACTGTTTTTCATGATGCCACTCTGAATGCATTGGTGATCGTGTTCTTACTGTGTGTTTGTGTGTTGCAGGTTGGAGATGTCGTGGTGTGAAGATTCTGGAGGCAAGATGACTTTGGTCAAGTTACTCCTCTCCTTATTGCTGCTACACACATTTTCTGAAGGTAATGACACACATACACACGTTTGTATGACTATCTTTGTGAAGGACATTCATTGAAATATTGCAATCCCCAGCCCCTTACCTTAACCATCACAACTAAGTGCTTAACCCTAAAACCAAGTCTTAACCCTCAAACAGGCCTTTAAAGGGGTGTCAGAAAGTGAGAACTGGCCAAAATGTCCCTACTTTACTCACTTTGTCCTCATTCTGATGATCTAGAACTCAAACTGGTCCTCACAAAGATAACTGTACAAGTACACACACACACAGTTTAAGTAAACAGTAATATTATTTCACAATATTACTGTTTTTACTGTATTTTTCATCAAATTTCTGTTCTAGCATTCCGTCTGTGCAGTTCTTTACTGTGTTTATCTGTGCAAATGATGTCAGATGAACATTTTTTGCTTTTTTTTCAGCGTCTTGGAACATGACCATTGCATTTTTATGGCACCGCATAAAGAAAACTGTATCTTGGGATCCTTGTTTTCATTCTGTTCCATAGAGTTGCACTCCATCTAGCTGTCTTTGAACTCAGGAACACATCCATGTCCTGCTAAATTGTTAATTTAGCATCAATGCGTTAATTTTAATCACTTTTTTCGTAAGTAATTATACCTAATTAATGTGTTAAATTGACATTCCTTATTAAAAGTGAATGTAAAAAATATCCAAAGAAGCGTTAAATCAGTGTGAGATGTCTAAGAAGAATAAGACCTGTTTATATAAACCTGAGGTGATGGAATGGCTCATGAATATTAATGATATAACAACATCAACAGTGACTAATTAATATTCATGAGCCCTGTGGCATCACACCCCGCCCATCTTCAGTCCTCCACTAACTTGTTGCTCGCGGGTCAAATGTGTCTCTCAGACTTTAAGATTAAAACTCCGATTGTGCTGACAACGGTCCCTCTTCTGTGTCACTCTCATCTGTTTCTCTTATTTTTCAGCATGCTCTCATTACTTTCCTGTTGTCCTTCTATCAGCCCTCGTGTCCTGTCTTTTCTCAGACATCTCACTCCATCACTGTTCTCTCACACCTGTCTGTCATTCTTCACTGTGTGTGTGTGTGTGTGTGTGTGTGTTGGACACTTGCGATCTGCGGCGGCACGTTTAACAAGACACTGTCGCTGCCACTTAACATCAGTCCAGAGGAGTTTATAATTCACTGCCCTCTTCTTCCTTTTCCTGTCTGTGTCCTTTCTTTTTGCTGAACCTCTCTCAATCATTTACACACTCCATCTTTCTTCATGAATCTGCCTCGCTCCTCTCTGTCTCTCATAGGTCCTGTGGGAGCTGTTCTCTCATGGTTATTAGCTCTCTGTGATTGGTTCAGGGTTTTGAGGGTTAAATGAAATGGAGGTAAATTAGGGAGGGAGTTTGAGCCCTGAACCCCTGAACAACTCCAGGACTGAATGTTAAACACTCCTCGCCCAAAAGAGAAAGAGAGTTTAAAGGAATAGTTCACAAAAAAGGAAATTCTGTCATTATCCAAACTTTTTCACTATGACCGTGACTGTCAAGCTCCCACAAGGACAAAAAACATCATAAAAAGTATCATAAAAAGAAATTCATATAGCTTGTGCGCTATATTCCAAGTCTTCTGAAGCTATATGATAGCTTTGTGTGACGAACAGACTGAAATGTATCATCATTTGCATTATTCACCTCTTCAAACAGACTCTCATGGCACTTCAGAACTATTTTACGTTTTGTTAATGCATGATTTCCAGTGAATAACAACCTACATTTTAACTGCTGTACAGCTTCAGAAGACTTTTAATTAGTGCTGTCAATCAGTTAAAAATATAAACTAAGTACACATTTTCTGTAATTAATTGCACCTGACATTAACATTTTTAATATATTTTTATATTGTAATACATCATTTAACATCAAAACTCTAAATTAATATAGAAACAATATGAAGATGGTATAATTTAAATATTTTTTTAATGGCATAATTTTGCTAAGTACTATGAATGAAGGCAAGTATCACTGATAACAATACTGCTACTGATGTCTCTGTTTAACTTTTTTTTCTTCCTCAAATTCTGGGGATGAAGTAATTATAGCAATTCAACATTACAGTATAATTGAATGTCATAATTTGTAATTTAAAAAATAAAAAAAACGTCAGTATCGTAAGTATTTACACAAATTGTACTGACTGCAGTATAAAAGATATGGTGTTTTTTAGTCATGACCCAGACTATCAAGTGCCCAAAAAGGACCATAAAAGTACCGTAAAACTAGTCCATAGGACTTGCACACCGTACTTTAAGTCTTTTGAAGCCATTCAATAGCTTTTTGTGAGAAACAGACAGAAATTCAAGTGGTTATTCACTGAAAATCTTTCTTTTTGCCCAGTTTGCCCAAAGTCAGAAGGCTTTGAATATACACTCTAAAAAAAGATGGTTCTTTGAAGGTTCTTTACACATAGTAACAGTTCTATTTAGAACCGTATGACCCTGAAGTACCCTTTTCATGCTGAAATCGTTCTTTATGTTAGAGTTTAGGTTTCTTTTTTCCCACCTTTTTGTTTTTTCAAATCTGTAACTGTCAAAGCCACATCATTACTGTTTTTTTGGAGCTTAGCCATTCAGTTACATAGACTGTCAACATACTCTCAACAGGTAAATGATTCCTTTCTTAAAATGTCTACAAATTTTAACTTTCAAAATGTAACTGGTTTCCTACCAATCACCTTTATCACACTATTTAGGTCCTATATCACTTTCAAAGCATGGTTCTTTATAGAACCTTATAAAACGGGATCTATTTAGCACCAAAAAGGGTTCTGCTATTGTTACAAGCCGAAGAACCCTAATTTGGTACTGTTTAGAACCATTTTCCTTTAGAGTGTAGAGCAAGAATCGTATGAAGTACTTTTTTGTCCTTTTGGACCACGAACAGTATTTATGTTCTGCTAAATAACTCCTTTTGTGTTCCTCGGAAAAAAGAGTAAAGTGAAGGTGAGTAAAGGATTTTAATTTATTTATTTATTTTTTTGGTGAACTCTCACTTTAAGGTAAAACGTGTAAGAGTTGGAAGAGTGGTGAGCTGTCTTCATAAAAAATGATGATGTCTGTGAAGAGATCTGATATGACGTGAGTTTCTGTCCAACCTGTTCACTCAAAAGACTCTCAGTCAATGTCACAATGGTAAAACATCAGCTATCAAGCCAGTTTCACACATCCTGTGTCTGCAGCAGCATAAGCAGCATAAGTACAGCCACGGGTATTTGTAGAGGGTTTTTCCTTGATATGGCTGTAAATTCTAAAATTGGCTAGAGCAGGCCATTGTGAACTATTATTACAAAGTGTAAGCTAAACTGCTTCATTAAAGCCTGTATTGTAAAAAAATGTGTTGATAAATTGGTTTAAAGGTGAAGTATGTAAGATTTTTCATGTTAAAATACATTCTCTTAACCAAGTTTATTGTTCATTGACTACTATTACGGCACTTTTCCACTGCATGGTACGGCTCGGTACGGATCACTTTTTGTCTCTTTTTTTACTGCGTGGTACCAAAGTCCCTTTCAAGGAAAGTCTTTTCACTCGCCGGCCATATTTGCAACGCCTCCGGGCAGCTATTTTGGGCATCCAAGAGAAAGTCCTGTCTATTTGAATGAGGGAATCCTGAAATCTCAAAAACTGATTGGCGAACTCCCAATTAAATTACATATTTTAAATCAGCAACAAAATCAGACATGAACCATCCCGTAAATGTTGTTTCTTATGCTAAAATAGCAATAAAAAATATATATTTTTCAGGCTATACGAGCCAGTGCGCATGTGCAGTTCTATGCACGAGTCTCAGGTTTCTATGGGAACCAGAGCCTCTAACAGCAGCTGCAGTGACGCAATGACTTTATCAAGCAGCGATTGGCTCTTTTACTTAGAAGGCGGGCCGTATTCTGCCACTTAAGTAGTACCACTTCAGTTGAGGTTCCAAGCGAGCCGTACCGATACTAAATGTGATGTGTAAACATAGCTAAAACACAGCTAAAAGTAAACACTGCAGATCACTGATTGGTCAGAGAGAATCGTCACTACCTGCGTCAATGGATTTGAAACACGAGACACCAAACCCGCTAGATTTAAATAGTCAGTAACAGCCACCACAGTATCATTTGTTCGCACAACTTTTTTAAATGACTTGCTTTAAACGACCATCGCACGCAACTTGAAAAAAGAAATGGCTGTATTGTGGTCAGTAGACAAGGTGCAGAAGTTCCTCTCCTTGGTGAGGAACTAGGAACTAGCTGAGGAGCGGATCCATGCCAGTATGGCATGGATCCTTTCCTTTTGTATGCGTTTCATTAAATGTAAAGCTGTTTTACTCAAGATGCCTTTAAAAGAGCGAGCAAAGATGAGCATAACCGAACCGGTCCTTCACATATGCAGATTGACATCTAAAAGTTTTTTTTATTTTTCTTCTCACTAACATTTGGATATTAAAACTGAATAAAATGCCAAGAATAAAAATAACTAGCTAGGTTAGCTGATTACCTTAAAAGTCCATAGATGTCACTGTTAGTTCGTACTGCCGTTAACACTTTCTCCAACAAGTGGATGCAGTCAGACCTGTTTTCCTGTTTGTTCATGTGATGTTCGACCTAAAGCCTATTACTTACTCATGAGACACAGCAACACAGCTAATAGTATTTCTAATATGTTAGACCTTTTATTGAAAATAGCTTACTTTTAACTGTTGAGACATTATATTACAAGCACCCGTAAGAGCTGTATTTGTGATGTTTGAGTTGGGGGAGGTGCAACCCGTTAAAGGGGTGTTTGCAAGGTTGTTTGAGAATTGCTTTATTTTTGTTATTCCTTTAGGTGCCACTAGTGATGCAGAAACTACATACTTCACCTTTAAAGGGATAGTTCACCCAAAAATGAAAATTCTGTCATCATTTACTCACCCTCAAGTTGTTCCAAACCTGTATAAATTTCTTTGTTCTGCTGAACACAAAGGAAGATATTTTGGAGAAAGTTTGTATCCAGGCCGCTTTGGGGCACCATTGACTTCCATAGTAGGAAAAAAACAAATACCATGGAAGTCAGTGGTGCCCCAGAACTGTTCAGTTTCCTGCATTCTTCAAAATATCTTCCTTTGTGTTCAGCAGAACAAAGAGATGTATACAGGTTTGGAACAAACTGAGGGTCAGTTCTCACTTTTGGGTGAACTATGTCTGCATTTTGACCACATTTTTTGAGCATTATGTGAAGTGCAGCAAATCTTGGCTCAGCGGCAAAAGAATTGCTGATTCGGATGTACCTTAATGCATTTCTACCTGTTTTTTCAAGTTTTGCTGAAATAAATACACATCGCTTACATGTTTCAGACATTGTTTCAGACATTGTGAAACATGCAGTCTTAAGTGTGAAAATTCAATTAAATCATATTAATTTCAGTATTCATTACAGTTTAATTTCAGTGCATGGGGCTCAAAGAAAATTTCATTAAGCAACAATAATGATATGACTATTAATTTTATCATTACAGTGTAAAGATCTGGAGCTGAAACCAGGACAGATGCAGCAGTTTTTTTGCTTTTGACAGGAACTCTCATTAAATCTCTGATCCACTTTGTCACACACCTAAAACTCGTTTTAATCTCTGCTGCCATTCTGTAATGGTCCAGTAATTAACACCGGCTGACGTGTTACTCTAGATTGATTCTAGTTAGTGTGTATTGGCAGATACACAGTCGATGGCTCTCTTTTCTTGCTCGGCATCTCTCCCTCTCTCTCTCTCTCTCTCTCTCTCTCTGGGTTTGTTCTTGCCACGTTCAAAGCGGAGTCAAAGAGTGATTCACCCTATCAGACACCAGCACTTCAAACACACACGCACAAGCCCTTTCTAGAGTGTGTGTTGTCTATGCGGCCCACTACCCATGCATACGATCAAAGCTCTCCTGATCTTCCTGACAAATCAGCTTGTCTCCTGCTACCCTTGGAAAGAGAACACACACACGTGTATACACTGGGGAAACATGTCTCGCACACAACAAACGCAGATGTGGAAGTTTACACATGTCAGAGAAAAGTGTGTAGTAATAGTAGTGAAATATTGAGTGCTAATGTTTGGGAACCCAAGTAAGTTATGTTATGCTGTAAAACAGATTTGTATGTTAAAGGGTTAGTTCACCCAAAAATGAAATTTATGTCATTAATTACTCACCCTCATGTCGTTCCAAACCCGTAAGAACTTCGTTCATCTTCGGGACACAAGATATTTTTGATGAAATCCAAGTTTTTTTTTTTTTTAATCACCCATAGAAAGCATCATAATTACCATCATTCAAGGTCCAAAAAGGTATTAAAGACATCATTAAAATAGTCCATGTGACTACAGTGGTTCAACCTTAATGTTATTAAGCGACGAGAATACTTTTTGTGCGCAAAAACAAAGCAAAAATAATGACTTTATTCAACAATTTCTTCTCAACCTGTTTTTGTTTTTTGTTTTTGCGCACAAAAAGTATAAAACGTATTCTCGTCGCTATATATATGATATTTACTTTTCAGGTTGGTTACATACAGAACTAACCAACTCACTCACTGGCTAATGGTTCTGATTGGATTTTTCACAAGAAAAAGGTACTTTATTGGCATCTACAGTTCCAGGAAGAACCTTTAACATACAAAAGATTCTTTATTGTGGAAAAATGTTCTGTAGATTATTAAAATGTTCTTCACACTAAGAAAAAGAAAGTTTAAGAACTGTTCACTGAAAGGTTCGTTGGGGAACCCAAAACAATTCTTCCATGAGATTGCTGTGAAAACCCTCTTTTGAAACCTTTGTTTTTTAAAGTGCACTCTAGAAGAGGCTGATTTTCACTGTCAAATCACATATACACATGGCCTCTTACAAACTTGCACACGTACTTGGCCCTCATATTGATTGGGGAAGGCTCTACACTGAGAGCATTCATTTGGCGCCCATCAATGTCATTTTCTGTTTGCCATCAAATGTAACTGCTGTAACTGTATGTGTTTTCTCTTATTTAGACCCATGTCTGTGTCTCTCTGTCTTCCAGCCTCTAATCAGCCGCCTCGTTTCCAGAATTACTTCTTCCAGTCGTACTTGCTCATCTATGAGAACACACCAGTGGGTGAGTGTCTCTCGCAAACACACACACACATGCTGCTCTGTCTGTACACACACTGATGGATCTTTCTACACACACTGTCTGAACTTAGTTTTCATTTTTCTTGATTTCAGTCCATAAATGCTGAATGGACCATGTTTGGTCAGTTGCTTTTGTGTGCAAGCTAAGCAAAAGACCCATAGTTAGAAGAGATATTCTTAACTAGATGTGTGCGTTTTGATTTCAGTGTTGGAGTATATAGTATGAAAAAGTTATTTTAGCTAGAAATTCAACAAAAAATGGTTTATGCACGAAATAACCATGTGGTAATGGCTTTTTTTTTTTTTTTTTAGATAATTCAGTGAATTAAATATTTGAAAGGTACCTTAACTCAAATTCTGCTAGGATGGAAATGATAAAATCATGATATACATTAACACCTTTGACTGAAATCAGTTGATTAGTTGCTTAGTCATCCAACAACCAACTAGTCGACTAGTTTATCTCGAATCTTTTTCTTTTTATTTATTTATTTATTTTTTGGTAGTAATGTTAAACAGTTTGCATGGTAAAACCCTCTTTAAAAAGTTCCAGTAAAGCACCGGCACTACAGCAATACACATTTATACATTAACATATACATACACCTTTTTAGCAAACATTTTCATTTTATAAAGGGTGTTAATCCCTCCTCACTGTCTTTACTTCCCATCTCGCCTCTTACTATTCCTCTTCATCCCTTATTCATAGTTTTCCTGTCTTTAATGCCTCTTTCACCTCTCCCAGTCTATAGGTCAAAGAGCATGCATGTTTATTTAACCTTGTGACCTCTTGTTATCATAAGCTGCTTTTGTGGTCTTATCTGACCCTCAGTCTGCGGTTTGCCTCGCTGTTCCTTATTTGCTTCAGTTTTTAAACACTCCTTTGTTATGGACTGAATGATAAACACTTATGTATAATTTAAGTATATTTGCTAGAGTAAAGCACTTGCGCTGTTTTAAGCTTAGAGAAACGGCTTCTCTCCATAAAAAAAAAGATCATGTGAAAACAAATACATTGATTTTATATGTTTCTTCTTGTTGTAACTTGCACTTTTTGTGCATTTGGTAGATTATACAAGAAAGACAGCATTTAATGTTGTAAACACAGTTTGCAAAGTTGCATTTTATGTTATTTTATACTTTCTAGAACTGATTTCAGTGGAGTTTGATGTCTTAAGTGAACGTAAACTGTTGAGAAAGAAATCGGATGTGTATCATTATACTGGATCCGCACATTAGGTCTTAAAGTGACAGCAGCCTAAAAATTCTGCTGCTGTCTGGGTCAATAATGTTAATCAAGCAACAAAACACAGCTTTAACAAGGATTAATCAATATTGAATTTATACAGTGAACACTATAGTATTATTTTACATTTAATGATAACATTTTTGTACCTGAATGCTGCTGTTAGAACTTACGTTATGTCACGTGTTGTGTTGAGTTATGTTCTGTTTGTCACGTTCTCCTTTGTTTCTTGTTTTCCCGCCACTTGTTTGTTCTTATGGTTACCCTCATTTGAGTTCATTTGTCCCAGCTGTGTCTTGTTAATTAGTCTTGTTAAGTCCTTTGTTTGCCCTGTATATATTCCCTGTGTTCTCCCTCAGTCTTTGTCGGTTCTTGTTTATGTCAGGTTGTGTTTATTTGTTCTCCTGAGTTTTGTCATTAAAGACCTTTATATTGAAGCTCCTTTCGTCTGCGTGTGTTTACACACAACCAACCCCTGACAGAAGAACCAACCATTACAATATGATCCTGGCTGAGGACCGCCTGTGGGGACTGAGGCAGAATGGTCGTCCCTTGGAGAGGTATGTGGAGGAATTTCTTGAGCTCTCTTATCAGGTGAGCTGGCCTGACACCTCTCTCCGTGTGTGTTTTTGGATGGGACTGGATGAGGATATTATTCGTTATAGCGAACCTATTAGTTATTTCTCCCTAGTCAAGTCTTATAAATCTTATTCTCTATCTGAACGGTTCAAACTTTGAAGTTGAAGAAGTCAAAGTAAATTAAAAGTAAAGTAAAAGTATCCTCCTCATCCAGCCCCATCGGAAACACACGAGGCCTCACCAACTGACTCCACGCCGGTTCCCTCCACATACCCCTCCAATGGATCCGTCCATTTCTGTCCTCCGGCAAATCCCCAAGTCCTCAGTTCAGTGATCAAGATGGCCGCCATCCCAGAGCCCCGTCGCAAGATGGCCGCCACTCCAGAGCCTCGTCGCAAGATGGCCGCCACTCCAGTGCCTCGTCGCAAGATGGCCGCCACTCCAGTGCCTCGTCGCAAGATGGCCGCCACTCCAGAGCCTCGTCGCAAGATGGCCGCCATCCCTGAGCCTCGTCGCAAGTTGGCCGCCACTCCAGAGCCTCGACGCAGGGTGGTCGCCGCCACGCCTGAGCCCTCGGTTAAGATGGCCGCCGCCACGCACGAGCCCTCGGTCAAGATGGCCGCCGTCCCACCTGAGCCCTCAGCCAAAATGGCTAAGGCCTCTCCAGAGCTAATGGAGGACTTCTGGCTGATCGACTTCTGGTCAGAGCCCAGAACCGTCCCGAGTCCAGAGGCGACTCCCTTCCTCGTCCCGAGTCCAGAGGCGACTCCCTTCCTCGTCCCGAGTCCAGAGGCGACTCCCTTCCTCGTCCCGAGACCAGAGGCGACTCCCTTCCTCGTCCCGAGCCCTGAAGTGGTTCCAGCCCATGAGCCCGCTCCAGTTCCTGAATTTGCTCCTTGCCCAGAGGACATTACAGTGTCATTAATGGCACTAGCAATTGTGTGTGTTTGGGCCACCCACACAATGACTCAAGCCCCTGACTATCGTCCAGTGACGGCTCCAGCCCCTGACTATCGTCCAGTGACGGCTCCAGCCCCTGACCAGCGTCCAGTGACGGCTCCAGTCCCTGACCAGCGTCCAGTGACGGCTTCAGCCCCTGACCAGAGTCCAGTGACGGCTTCAGCCCCTGACCCGAGCCCAGAGATGGCTCCAGTCCCTGAGTCCGCTACAGACTCCGCTCCAGCCTGCGAGCCCACTCCAGATCCCGCTCCAGCCCAGAGTCCCATAGCTCCTCCCAAGATTTTTTTGGGGGGGCGCCATATACCCGTGGCCATAGTAGCCGAGCCTGGGGTCAGGACCGAGGCCACAGAGGCCACATCGCCATGGCGCCTTGAACTGCCTGCGCCACCATGGCCCCCTGAAATGCCCGATCCGCCATGGCGCCGCTCCAGAGTGCCCACCCTCCCACCCCTGTGCGTGTTATACGGCGTGGGACGCGCTTTCCGGGAGGGCGGGATAATGTCACGTGTTGTGTTGAGTTATGTTCTGTTTGTCACATGTTCTCTGTTTCTTGTTTTCCCGCCACGTGTTTGTTCTTATGGTTACCCTCATTTGAGTTCATTTGTCCCAGCTGTGTCTTGTTAATTAGTCTCGTTAAAGGAACACTCCACTTTTTTTGAAAATAGGCTCATTTTCCAACTCCCCTACAGTTAAACAGTTGAGGTTTACCGTTTTCGAATCCATTCAGCCGATCTCCGGGTCTGGCGGTACCACTTTTAGCATAGCTTAGCATAGTTCATTGAATCTGATTTTTAATTTTCCGTCGGTCTTAGTACACGATGTAACTACAGAAGAGTCAAGTTTTAAATAGGAAAAATATTGAAACTCTTTGGTCATTTTTTAACGAGATGCTAACGGTCTAATCAGATTCAATGAACTATGCTAAGCTATGCTAAAAGTGGTACCGCCAGACCCGGAGATTGGCTGAATGGATTCGAAAACGGTAAAACTCAACTGTTTACCTCTAGGGGAGTTGGAAAATGAGCCTGTTTTCAAAAAAAGTGGAGTGTTCCTTTAAGTCCTTTGTTTGCCCTATATATATTCCCTGTGTTCTCCCTCAGTCTTTGTCGGTTCTCGTTTATGTTAGGTTGTGTTTATTTGTTCTCCTGAGTTTTGTCATTAAAGACCTTTATATTGAAGCTCCTTTCGTCTGCATGTGTTTACACACAACCAACCCCTGACACGTTATTTGTAAATTTATGTTGTGTTTATCTATATGCTTGTAATTTGTGTATTTGTTTTTTTTTTTTTTGCTGACTGTTCACTTGCCATTAATACTGTTTGAACTTTAGTTGGGGTAGTAGTTTTTTTTTTTTTTTTCTGTAGTATAGAAGTACTTAAAGTGGGTTTTAAATAATACATGAAAAGCAAAGTTACATTCCCCACCAGTTTATTTTTTATTCTCTTTGTGCTGATCCGAAACATGATCCTGACCGTGACTCAAAAACCGTAATATGACCCGAATCATGAGTTTTGTGATCCGTTGCACCACTAGTGTGTTTGGTCTCAAGCAGTGTTTTACTCTAACAGTCTCTGTCTTTAAGTTTCTGTCTGTGCCTGTATGTATTTCAGCATTTTTAGGGACCCCGATGATTGACAGGGCAATTTGAGAGTGTCAGGGTTTTCATCACCTTGCCGCGTGTTGTCGTGAGTTGGTTTTAAAATAGATCTATCGGGCCTCGCCGCTGATAGGAGGCTCTCTGAACCGCAAATACACTTACACCACACTTATCCATAAAATCTCAGAATTCTGCCATCCAGCCCATTTTACCTGAACCATCTGCAAACAAGCAGTGTGTGTGCATGTTCAGATGTGTGTTTCATAAGAGCTCACAATTGTGCCTCTAATACATTATAACTCATTGTTTCTTAAACTATGGGCACTTTAGGCAGTGTGGAATTGACGAAAATATATTCTCTTAAAACATGCTTTTCACACTCACTAGTTTATTTAATTTGTCTACTAACAATGTCCAAAAGTGTATAAACATATGCTACCGTCAAAATGTTTGGCATCAGTATGATTTTTTAAAAAAAAAAAGAAAATAAAATAAATTAATGCTTTATTCAGCAACATTGCAATTTATTAAGAGTGACATTAAATACATTTATAATGTTACAAAAGATTTGTATTTTGAACAAATGCTGTTCTTTTGAACTTTCTATTTATCAAAAATCTTGAAAAAATATATATCACAGTTTCTACAAAAATATGAAGCAGCACAACTGTTTTCAACATTGATAATAATAAATGTTTTTTTGAGCAGCAAATCAGCATATTAGAATAATTTCTGAAGGATCATGTGACTGAAGACTGGAGTAATGATTACATTTTATAAAAAAAATATTCAAATATCAGTTATAAATTGTAATATTTCACAATTTAGCTGTTTTTGCTATATTTTTGATTAAATAAATACCCCCTTGGTGACCGTAAGAGTCTTACCTACCCCAAACCTTTGAGCTTTTTTTTTTTTTTTTTTGGTAATGTGCATATTTTGCATTATAAATTATAATGTAATAAGTTATATTATATAATAGCATTCTGTGATGGAAATGATGGTGGTGGAATAAAATGGCTGACACCTTTGTCACGCTAAGATATGTATACGTACAATTAAATATTATTTTTACACTGCAGTTTAACACAATTATACTAATTTGACAATTACATCTTATTTTGAATACATAAATACATACAATACATAAAAATCATGTTCCTAAAATTGAAAATCTCCCATTAACATATAGAATGTTAGAATGATAGAATGTTCATTGAGAGAATGTTCAGCATTAAAAATATCACAGATAGCAATGATATCATTGTCATACTTGTATACTGAATTCCAATTAGATTCCCTCTTACCTCTATGTCATAGTGAATTGTGATTGATCTTTACTTTCTTGTATCTATTTAGATGCAAATACTACATAGTTGGACATTCTACTTATTCAAGTAGTTTGGATATGTGGAGGCAGGGCTAGTTTAAGCATTAGTATGTAAAACTCATCATATTCATTCATGATATCATATATCCCATCCATTTCTCCTTGCCTCCCTCTTTCTTTGTATATGCTATCCATTCATTTAGAGTGCCAAAATTCCTGTGACCCGCCCTGAAACTGAACAAATGTCATAAGCAACATGAAACTTTGACAATGCATGCAGCATGAACATTTCCATGACTTGCACACTCTCCATTAACACAGCGCTGAACAGCAAAGACACTGATGCTGCCAATGTATGGTGAGCCATTTACAAAAGGTAAACATTGAACTGACGACTAGTCGACTACTTTTTGTATGACCAGTTGACTAATAAAACAGTTGTTGTGCAGATCCTAATTGGTTAATTTCTGTTTATTGAGATTAATTAGGATGTGACAAGCTGTTCCCAGACTAGCACTGGTTCAGTCAGGGTTCATTTCCACCTGCAGCAGTGTCAGCGTGCCCTGTGTGTCCTCTCTGCCCTGCCTGACTCTGATTGGTGGTCGGAGCCATCAGCCATGTCTGATTGGATGACTCTGATGGCTTATTCATGGAGAGGGCGGATGATTGGACAGTGCCAATTTGTCAGAGTTATAGTTTATTAGTAGCGCAGATGTCCTCGTACTGGAGGACTTCCAAATGACACACGCACTGGCACACCCCGACACAAACACACACACTTACACTAATAAACTCATGCAAACCAACACGTTCACACTCATGACTTGATGGAGACACAGACTTTCCACTGGGGTGTGTGTATATGCATATAATCACACAAACAGTATCTGTGTTTGTACAGGATCAAGTGAGTTTGTGCTTCATGTTGCTTGATACATTTTTGTGAGTGCATTAGTGAGCTTGTGCTTATTTATAGGGGACAAATGTAACAGTGGAAATTGTAACACTCTAAAGGGCTGTTTACATGACAACGTTTTCAACTAAAAACTGATTATGTGTTTTGGCCATTCATTTACATGTCAACGGCGTTTTGGTGGCCTGAAAATGCAAACTTTTGAAACTGGTTTCAAAGTTCAAGTTTTTTAAAATGATACCGTTATTGTCTCTGTTTAAACTACAAAAACGTGAATTTGTGAAAATGGTAACATCATGCGCATGCGTATTACGTGTTCAGTCTATTGGCATGTAGTTTTTCTTTACAAAGTGACATCGCCCATTACTGGCCTGGCATGAATAATACAGTTTTTTTGTTTTTTTTTGGATCTGTGTGAAAGGGGACCTTTTTGACAACGTTGTCGTCTGTACGTGAAAAACGCAAAGGAAAAGATTTTCCGTTTTTAGTACATCGTTGTTGTGTAAATGTACCCTAAATATACACTATGTTCAAAAGTTTAGGGTCGGTAAGACTTTTCTTATTTTCACCAAGACTGCATTTATTTGATCAAAAATACAGTAAGACAGTAATATTGTGAAATATTAGTACAAATTAAAGTAACTGTTTTCTATTAGAATATATTTTAAAATGTAATTTATTTCTGATGGTAAAGCTGAATTTTCAGCATCATTACTTCAGTCTTCAATGTCACATGATCCTTCAGAAATCATCCAAATATGCTGATTTTCTGCTCAAGAAACATTTCTTATTAGCATTATTGTTGAAAACAGTAGTGCTGTTTAATATTTTTGTTTAAACTGAACTACACTGCCCCGCCAAAAAAAAGTCACTGTTTGGATTTTAATAGGCAAATACTTAAGAGTCTATGGATGGATCATTATTACAGTGATTATTATTTTTCTAGCATGTTATATGTTTGGCAACATTTTTTTAACCCTAAAAGATGGAGTGTGTAGCTTTTCATTTCTTAAACAACCATGTATTAAGATGTATCATGGCCATATTCCAGGATGAAAATGTTAAGATTCATCAGGCTCAAATTGTGAAAGAATTGTTGGAAGGGAGCATTTTCACACATGAATTGGCACTGACCTTAACCTCAGTGTAAGTTTTTGGGATGTGCTGGAGGAGACTTTACAGAGTGCTCACCTCTTGCATTGTCAGTAAAATATCTTGACCAAAAAATGATGCACCTCTCGATGGAAATAAATGTTGTGATGTTATTTCCATCAAGAGGTGCATCAATTTTTGGTCAAGATCTTGTATTGACAGTGCAAGAGGTGAGCACTCTGTAAAGTCTACTCCAGCACATCCCAAAGACTTTCAATGAAATTAAGGTCTGGACTCAGAGGTGCCAATTCATGTGTGAAAATGATTCTTCATGCTCTCTGAACCATTCTTTCACAATTTTAACCCTGGTGAATCTTGACATTGTCATTCTGGAATATGGCATGATATGTCTTCCTACATGGTTGTTTAAGAAATAAAAAGCTACACACTCCATCTTGAAGGGTTAAAAGAACCGTTGTCAAACATATAACATGCTAGAAACATAATAATCACTGTAATAATGATCCATTCATAGATTCTTAAGTATTTGCCTATTAAAATCCAAACAGCGACTTTTTTTTTGGCCGGGCAGTGTATATTCTGAATTCATTAATTTTATTTTTATTTATTTAATGAAATATGTTTTCTTAGTTTATATTTTCCATTAATGCAAAGTCATCACAAAATGGTAAAGTTATGCTGATCCCCACTTTTCCTAGGACGTTTCCAAATGCATTTCCAAATATTTCCAAATGTTTTGTTCATTTATTTATTTTTTAGTTTTATTATTTTATTTGGTGTGAAAATAATACCTTGTTATTGGGGTCTGAGAGTAGACTACCAAAGGTCTTTGGTCTTTTTTTTATTAAGTATTCTGCAATGGTCTTTGGGTTTGCATTTTTCCACGTATAAGTGATTAAGTGTGTTTTAGGCACTCTGCTGTAATGCACAACCTTTTATGGCTTATTGTTTTATGACTTTCTTAGTGTACATATTGGTACTGTTGCTGTTGGCACTCCATTACCCCCAGTGTCCATAGGGGTACAGTTTGTATGTGTTTTAAGCTGGTGTCTCACTGCAGTAGTTTATCAGCCAGCCAATTTATGACTCTCTCCTTCCTTCTATCTGGAAAATTCCACTGAGACGCCTCTGTTTGCTTACTCCCAAATTGGCAAGTGGCTTAATTAGACTAATTAGTCAATTAGCTAACTGTAGCATGTGCATTCATCTGTTTAAATGACAGAATACTTCAGGCCTGTTTGGCTTTGAATAAAGGGCATACTGCAGATAATTATAATGTTAGTTTAACAGCAGTCTGCTGCTATCACTGAGAGGAGTGTGAAGACTTCATTAAGAGCCCAGAAATGCACCGCTTAGGTGAACCAGAGGTTGAAATATAAACGTGCATTGCATGGTCTGGGTCTCAAAACTTAAATATTTTGTCTGGATATGGGTCTTAGGTCTCAGACAACCTGCCTTATTTTTCAATACGGATGTAAATTTGTCAAAGTGCAGTGAAGAGTAAAACTATTTGCGCTAAAAACCAGTGTGTTTATGATTCTGGGTGCGACTCAGTCAGCTCCCTAGGTCATGAATCAGTATATCATGTGCATGAATTTGGGCACTGATAAGGACAGTAAGGACCCTGGCTCAATACACATTGGGACACTGATGATGGCATGACAGTGTCCTCACTGTACAACGTCACTGCTGGTATTTATGAACAACAGCAGAACTGATATTTTTTTAATGTTACTTCAAGTACATTATGATAAATACTTTGTTTCATATACCTGCAACATTTCAGACGTAAATTAATTAAAAATGTTAGCTAGATTATGTTCAGTGCCTGTTTAGCGATGTATTTTTATGCTGAAATAGTATTAAATAACAGTTTGTTTTTACAAAACATCTATTGTGTGGCGAGTTGGCTCATGTGATTTGTTTCGTGTTTCAGAACGTCCATTAAAGAGTTAATTCACCTAAAAATAAAAATGATGTCATTAATTACTCACCCTCAAGTCGTTCTAACCCCGTAAGACCTTCGTTCATCTTCGGAACACAAATTAAGATATTTTTGATGAAATCCGTGAGCTTTTTGGCCTCCGATAGACGGCAATATTATTATCACTTTCAAGGCCTACGTCAGCATCACACGCATGTGTCGTGCTGCTCACATGTACAGCGTCAGCCAATACTGAGTCGCCGTTCTGACGTAGAACCTGGAAGCGCTGCACTGTGTTTACTATGTCAGCAGTGCAGGAGAATGACAGGGAAGAGAAAAAATTGTTTTTGTGTCCAAAAGTTATTTTTGTTTGTTTTTTGCACAGAAAAAGTATTCTCGTCGCTTCATAACATTAAGGTTGAACCACTGTAGTCACATGGATTATTTATCGATGTCTTTACTACCTTTCTGGGCCTTGAAAGCGGTAATAACGTTGCAGTCTGTCGGAGGCCAGAAAATATCTTAATTTGTGTTCCAAAGATGAACGAAGATCTTACGGGTTTGAAACGTCATGAGGGTGAGTAATTAATGACATCATTTTCATTTTTGGGTGAATTAACCATTTAAGGAAACATAGTGAGCATCGTAGCTCCCTGGTTTTTACTGTGCATTGTGGGACTTTTTAGGGAGCGAACGTTTCAGTGCACTGGAAGGATTTTGCAATTGAGACAGACCTTAAAATGGCCGACCCCCTGATCAGTGCCCTGACTACTGAAATAGGGAGCTGATTGAGACGCACCATAATTGTACCTGAAAAACTTGATTTGTTTAATTTATATTTTTGTTATTGTATTTGTCCTATTGTTTCAAATTTGCTGCTTTGTTCCTAATTTTGATAACAAAATAAAATAAAAAATAAAATAAAAAATAACCATATTGTGATATATATAGTTATCGTGAAATAAAATTTCTTATATCATGAAATAAGATTTTGGTCATATCTCCCACCCTACTTACAGGTTATTATAGAATAACATAAATGTGATGTTTCTGTGTTGTGTCCTGACCTGACCTCCACAGCTCAGTGGTGTTTAGACACGCTTAAAAAGAAATGTTTTTCAATGATTCTTTACAGCATGGTTTGGTTAGGTTTTCGATTTGTAGGCTTCTTGAGTTTACTTTTGATAATAATTTATATATTTTTCAGACCAGCATATTGGTTTCTGGGCTCTAAAGCACATGTCGATGGTTTTCTAAATAACTACAGCCTAAAGTTCTTTTTGGAGAAATAAACGTTCTACAATACTGCAGCATCAGGCTGTAATACCCATTATGCTTGTAACTGTAGTTTTAATAGTAAGGATACTTGTGTCAGATCGGTATGTGTCAGATTTTACAATGAATCCAAACTGGATGTGGATATTCAATCCTCAGTGGTCAGATTTCCGTGACCTCTAATTGGTGGGATTAGGTTCCTTCTCTGTCCAGCTGAGTCATTGTGATCTGCTGTGTGACTATAGTGTTTGCGTATAGTGTTATGCTGTTTTTATGTCCATAGAAGTATGCAGGAATGCTGGGTAAAGCTTTGTCATGTTATGGGTGAGAGATGTGGAACTGCATACAAGTGTATTTTTGTAGTCTTTCACTCCCACACATTCGCTAGATTACTATAACAGAGCCATTCAATTATACACACATTAGATATCACACTGGAAAGAAAGCAGATGTGGCATACAGTTGAATTAAATAAATAACACTCAGATTCAAAACCAAGAAATGGAATTTTCAGATTTGAATAAAAAAAGGGGAATGTTGTTGTGAGATCCCAGAACATTTGGCCTCTGATGAATCCTTTAACACACAAGTATATACATGAAACCACTGCACTTTTTGCAAGAATGTCTGAGATGCGACATGGAGAAATCTCTCAAATCAATTAGTACACATGTGAAATGTTTCACACACCATGTCACGTTAACATAAACACCTGCTGAATAATGAACATCTAATAACAAATCACACACCTTTCTCCTTGATGTGTGCTCGCTCTCTCTGTGTGTTTTTGTGTGGTAATTTAGCAGTGTGATTTCAGAGGAAGTTTAGTGTGTATTTAACTGAAGCGCAGCATGTGGCAAAACCCTTTAATCTGATAATCCACTTTATTTTGATCCACTTGTTCACTCAGACTCAGTTTAAACATGGCAATTAAACTTCACACACTCTCTCTCACACACATGCCCTTATGCTGAGATGAAACTAATCATATGCATTTGTATTAATGCATGTATGCATGTGTCTGTAAGGGCCAATTTTTGCATGTTAAAATCTTTCCTTTAATGAGCTCCTTGGCCTTTCTAATTGAATAAAAAAGGGGCAGGAAGTGACCGCAGGGTGAATATTATCAAAGTTTTCCTCAAGCATACTGATAATGTCTAACAGTTATACTCCAGTAAACAGTATACTCCAGCCACTCACCTTGATTTCATTGAAAGCATACTCTACTGTTCAAAAGTTTGGGGTCAGTAAATTTTTTTTTTTTTTTTCAGCAAGAATGCATTAATCTGATCAAAAGTGACAGTAAAGACATTTATAATGTTTCAAAATATTTCTATTTCAAATAAACACTTTTCTTTCATCAAGCAGCACAACTGCTTTCAACATTGATAATAAGAAATGTTTCTTGAGCAGCAAATCAGCATATTAGAATAATTTCTGAAGGATCATGTGACACTGAAGACTGGAGTAATGATGCTGAAAATTCAGATTTACCATCACAGGAATAAATGACATTTTAAAATATATTCAAATAGGAAATTGTTATTTTAAATTGGAATAATATTTCACAATATTTACTGTTTTTACTATATTTTTTTTTACTATTTTTTTTGTTTTTACTATACTTTAAAAAAATCTTCCAGAGCCAAAAAATTTTGAACAGTAGTGTATGTACTGTATGAATAGATGTTTTATTATATTGCCATTTGCCAAGTTCCAAAAGCACCATAAAAATAGTCCGTATGACCAATGCCGTTTATTCTGAAACCATACAATAGCTTTGTGTCACAAAGAGGCTGACAAAAAAGGCTCACACAAGTCAGAAGCACAAGCTGTGTGAACTACTTTTATTATTATTATTAAAAGTGAAGTGAGTAAGTGAAGTGATGTGGAGCCAAGTATGGTGTCACATACTCTGAATTTGTGCTCTGTATTTCACCCATCCAAGTGTACACACACAGCAGCGAATATTGAACACACACACACACACACACACACACACACACATACCGTGAACACACACCCGGAGCAGTGGGCTTTTTTATTATTATTATTATTTTAATTTTTCTAATGTTTTTTGTATGATGTTTTTTTTTTTTGAACTTGACAATATAAATCACCATCACTTTCCTTAAATGCTTTTGTGGAAGATGACATTTTTTGTTTTTGTGTGAATGCTAATATAGAATTAGCATCTGCATATATCTGCTGTTTTTATCTTTATTCGTACTCAAGAATTAATCCACTGAATTCAAATTGATCATTTAGAAGTTCTGTACAGAAATTAATGGAAGTTCTGGCTAATATACAATACAATTTTCAAAGCTTCATGTAATATATTTTTTTCAAAGAGTGAATTTTAAAAGAGAAAATGTATACCTGTTGGAGAGACAATCACTCTAAAGCTTTATTGAGTTGATATGAATTGAAGAAAATTTCCACAGGAATAGCTCTCCTTTGAGCAGTCCTGCTCTCTCAAATGTAAATGACTCTGTGATTGACAGCTAAATGAGTGGCCTCGTTAAACAGTTTATTTCTTAGTGCTTGGAGCAGTTATTTCAATGGTTATGGCCTCAGGTTCTGTTTGGTAGTGTGTGTTCTCATCTTATTTAAAAGCTAGCTTAAACAGCGCCATGTGTTTTGTAGCCTTAGTGTTTTAAAGATTAACTTGATTTTTTTTTTTTACATAACTTTTTTTTTGTTTTGACATCTCTCTCTCTCTCTCTCTCTCTCTATATATATATATATATATATATATATATGATGGTAACACCTTAGTATGGGGAGCAATTCTCACTTTTAACTAGTTGCTTATTAGCTTGAATATTAATAGAATATTGGCTGTTTATTAGTATTTATAAAGCACATATTAATGCCATTTCTACATCCCTTAATCCTACACAATACCTAAACTTAAATGCTACAACAACTACCTTTCTGTCTGTCTGTCTGTCTTTTTTGTGTGATGTGAACTATTCCTTTAACTTTGCTATAGTTTTATCCTTCTTTGCTAATACGGCAAAATGTTTGATATAAAGTGTATTTATTTTGATAATACAGTGTTGTGTCAGATTCTCTGGGCTTTCTGTAGCTCGACTGGATGTTGGTAGTTGGTCAGCGTTAGGTGGCTGGTTCAACTCTGGCTGTAAGGAGGCAGGTTTTCAATAAATAAAGATCCTGTTTAAAAAGAAAGAAAGAAAAGGGAGCGCTGTAGCCTAGTGGCTAAAAATCTGGGCTGGTAACAAAAGGTTGTAAGTTTGAACCCTTCAAGAAGCGACCCTTGAGCGATCACCATTGTGCCCTTGAACCACACACTTAACCACAGTTTGCTCTAGTTCCAGTAACTTAAAATGGTGATGACATTTATGCTCCCTCCCTCTCACTTTCGTTCCAGGAGATAATCCTATACGCTTGAATGGTGTCTGTAAACACACCATCCATCAGACCTGTGTTGTATAGTGTGTATTACTGTACATGTGGGTGTGCAGAACACATGGTGTTCTCTGGGCTCTGGACAATCACATTGCGTTTTGAGTGCTGTACTGACCACACACCGTTACCATTTGCCTTGAGCAATGGCTGTATTAAATGAAAGCGCTGTGTAAATTGAACTAATTATTAGAATAGTATTATTAGATGCAATTGCAATAGTGTTGTTAACTTCAACTGAATAGGGTAAAAACAATGAAAACTAATTTTAATATGATAGCACAGGGTGTAAATGGGATATTATGACATGAATAAGATCATTTTTACCTCATTCTCCCCCAAAATTTCAGTGTTTTTGCACTGTACAGTGTATTTGCTAGGAGATAATTTGATATTTAATTCTTCTGCTTTTCAGATGTTTAAATTGTGAAAAAGTGTCTGGTAATCACGTGTCGTCTCTAGAGGCTCAGAACAGATCTCAAGTTACATCTCAGTAAACAAAGTCTGCAGTCAAACACCAAATATGAAAAATTGATCAGATTAACTGAGCTATGCTATTTTTTATTTTTTTATTTTTATTTTTTTTACAGTTTTGTATTCTTACTACATGTGAACAGTTGTCTCATTCGTGTTAGGAGAAACATCCAAGACTTAAATGAAACATCACAGAGAATATCATTCCATAATGTTTTGAGTTTTATAAGCAACACTTCAATATATAAATAAATAAACAAGAATTTAAATTTAGCAATTCATCAAATTTACATCTCACAATTGTCATTTTTTTTTCAGAATTGCAACTTCATTTCTCAGAATAATGAGATATAAAGTCACAATTCTGAGAAATGAAGTTGCAATTCTGAGAAATAAAGTCAGAATTGTAAGATATAAACTCACAATTCTGACTTTTTTCTCGCAATTGCGAGTTTATAACTCGCAATTCTGAATTTATTCTCGCAATTGCGAGTTTATATCCCGCAATTTCCGAAAATTCTCTCACAATTGCGAATTTATATCTCGCAATTATGAATTTTTCTCACAGTTGCGAGTTTATATCCAGCAATTTTGACTTTTTGGGCCAGATTTACTAACAGCTTGCGCCAGCGCAAACCCTCTTTTAGAGTTAAAAAACTACTGTAGGGATTTACTAAAGACACAATTAGCACTGAAAAGGCATGGGCTGAGTTGTTTTTCCCGCTGACCTTATTGCATATGCATTTGTAGGAGTTTCCCTTTCAGACGCAAAATTTATGGGAGGAGAGTGTTTAAATGAATCACGGAACGCAATTTACTAATGTTTGCGCTAGTCAATTTACTGGTATTTGCACCAAAAAAAAGCATGTCTTTGCGCGTGGTAGAAGGGAGAAAATATTTTCCACTTGTATTAATTTCTTTGGAATGCCAGAGGAAGACGTTATCCGTATATTACATGTAACAAGTTGCGCCTGTGTAGACCCGCACCTGATGAGAGCATCATCTCTGCTTATTTGCGACCCAACGCTAATTTGCACTGCTCTTGTTACATTTCGTTGGTCATTATGTAATGATTTGACTGCATCTGTGTTCTTTAATTTGCACGTCAGCAGTAGATCACGAGCAAAACTTGCCACTCCCATCAGCGCATTTGTGGAATCGCACTCTCACGCTAATTTGCCCTGTTTAGTAAATCTGGCCCTTTCTCTCACAATTGCGATTTTATATCTCACTATTATGAATTTTTTTCACACATTTGCAAGTTTATATCTCGCAATTCTGAATTTTCTCGCAATTGCGAGTTTATATACTGCAATTCTGAATTTTCTTGCAATTGCGAGTTTATATCCAGCAATTCAGAATTCTTACTACATGTCAACAGTTGTCTCAGTCTTGTCTTTTTTTAATTGAGTTTTAGGAGAAACATCCAAGACTTAAATGAAACAGTTTGGGGCCAGTAAGGTTTATATCTCGCAATTCTAAATTTAAGTTTATAACATAGCAACCCTTTAATATATAAATAAATAAACAAGAATTTAAATGTAGCACTTCATCAAATTTACATCTCACAATTGTGATTTTTTTTTTCAGAATTGCAACTTTATTTCTGAGAATTGACTTTGTCTCAATTCTGAGAAATAATTTTTTTTCTCTCACAATTGTGCGTTTATATCTCGCAATTATGATTTTTTGGGGGGGAATTGTGAGTTTATATCCCGCAATTCTGAATTTATTTTCTCAATCATCACTTTCTTTATTTTTTAAATTTATTTTCTCAAAATTGCGTCTTCTCAGAATTGTTTATAATTGTATAATTGTTGTATATTATATAAAAGTTTATATCTCGCAATTCTGAGAGAAAAGTCAGAATTGCGAGATACAAACTTGCAATTCTGAGAAGACGCAATTTTGAGAAAATAAATTTAAAAATTAAAAAAAGTGATGATAAGTGCTTCCATAGCAAGCTTCCATAACCATCAGCTCTCCTGCTCTATAAACATTGACATTAGTGATTTGAAAACCAATTTTGTTCATCCACTAGTGTACATTAGTTGCTTAGAATAAGTGTTGCTAACTAACCGTGAAATTAAGTAAATGTAACTACTTTAATTTTATTAAATATGAGGGTGTACATTGCAAAGACTGGGTGTCCTTCAGCACCTCTACCTCTCTCTCCCTCTCGGTGACCCTATCATTGTCTTATGATTTATAAGGGCTTGCATATTTCTGATGCTAGCTCTAATGCGTAATTGATTGGGGTCATTTGGTAGTGTTCACAGACGCACCTGCAGTAATAAGCTAACTTTACCAAACAATTCATTGCTGCTCAGACCCAAACCCTGATATGATTTTTAAACCAGATTACATCAGAAACATGCAGTTGCTTCATTAAACTGGTGTAGGAAAAAGTATTTTAGCATTCAAAAAATTCAGCTTTATTTATGTAGTAATATTCAGAAGATCTTGAAATATGAAAGTCCGTGCGTGTGTCTTCAGACAGTTTTGCTGTAGTGTATCTGTCTGTGTCCAGGTTGACGTTTATATGATCTCACTGACTGACCTTTACTCAGGCTGCAGGTGTGTAAGGTTACATTTCTGGAGAAACAGAAGACAGAAGCCATTTGAGACTGTATCTCAATGCTCTGTTACATCACACACACAGGCATCATGAAGCCTGATGGGAATCGTAAAGATTCGTAAGTGTGTTTGAGCGCTTGTGTTGAGAGTGAGACTACCATAATGTTTTATGTGCTTCAGAACTGTACCTGATGTACTGTAAACCAACAAAAAGTAGAGACCTAGGTCACAAGGGGCCCAGTTTAGTCTCATACAATCATATTAGATCTTCACTGCTTCGTATATGAAATCAGCAGCTTGTTGAAGAGATGTGTGCTATAAAGTTTCTAAGTGATCAAAACGTATGGTGGATGATAGCACCAGAAGTTTGGGGCCGGTAAGAATTTTTAAAATGTGTTTGAAAGAAGTCTCTTATGCTCACCAAGGCTGCAAGTAAATCAAGTAAATATAGTAAAACCAGTAATATTGTGAAATATTATTAAAATTTAAAACAGTTTTCTATTTGTTTTCAATATTTTAAAATGTATTTTATCCCTTTGATGACAAAGCTGAATTTTCAGCATCATTACTCCAGTCTTCAGCGTCACATGATCCTTCAGAAATCATTCTAATATGCTAATTTGCTGCTCAAGAAACATCAATGTTGAAAGCAATTGTCTGACTATATACTTTTTTCCTGATTCTTTGATGAATAGAAAGTTCAAAAGAATAACATTTATTTGAAATATTGTAACAATGTAAACATCTTTACTATCACATTCGATAAAGTCCTTGATGAATAAAATTATTAATTAAAAAAATGATTATATATACACTCCCATTCAAAAGTTTGGGGTCAGTAAGATTTGTTTTTTTAAAAAAAGAAATAAATACTTTTATTCAGCTTTTTTTATTCAGACATTTTTGATATTTTTGGTATATTTTTACTAGTAGGTGCAGGACACTATAGTTCATTTATGTAAGTGAGGATAGCAAAATAAAGTAAACTGTGACATATTATACCCAAAAATTCTTACCAGTAAAATTGATAAAAATTTGGAACCAATTATTCAGACACTTTGACCTGACCATGTTTTGCTTAAGTGTTATCTGACATAATTAAGATTAATTTTTTCTGACACAGTTTAACTCTGAGATCTTGTCATATTTTATTACCATTTTTTAAAACTAAAGCGAATAAACTGTATTAATGAATGAAATGTTCAAGGTGTCTGAATAAATTTTGGTTTGACTGTATTTCATTACTCACTGACAGATAGATAGATCGTTGATCTAAGAGTTTAAGGTATTTTGAGAAAAACCCAACCCAAACCTATTATTTTGTTGCATTGGTTTGTTTTCTAATGTAGTTGTTCGGCATTGGTTTAAACCTGTTTTTTATACTTAATTTATTCATTTTAATTTGTTTTATTCATTTGTCAAGGATAAAGTATTGTATGTCAGTGATAGTAAAGCATGACTCATTAAATTTCTCAATATTTCTGTGTGTGTCATGTAGGTGTGTATGGATGTACTGGTCTCTGTGTGTGTGTGAATAATGTATGTTGTGCGCGCTTGTTCTGTGTGTGTGTGTGTGTGTGTGTGTGTGTGGTTGAGATCATTTTGCGGCAGCTGCTTATCAGGGGCAGGTGTGTGTCGGCTGATACCTGCTGGAGCCGCTGAGAGCAGCCTACCTGGAAATTGATGTCTCACATCAGTGACCCGCTCTCTGCCTAGCCGACGACAGCAACCACCCGCACGGGCTTTACCTGCCTGTGTGCGTGCCGCTTTGTGCCTGTCATGTTGTTTTCTGTGCATATTTGCATCCATCTGATAATGAGAGGGTTAAAGTGTGTGGGAATTTAGGAGAGCGGTGTCAGAAAGGGTTTGTGTGTGTGTGCTGAAAGGTTATCATGTCCTTCACCGCTCCGATGACATTTGGAGCAGCGTTGTCTGATGGGATTAATCCACCGGCCCCGTGTCTCCACTGAGAGTCACCTCCTCAACCGCACGACCCAAATCTCCTGCCTCTCTCTTGTTTTTTTTTCTTTGTTTTCCTACTGTTTATCTTCGCTTCATTCTCTCAGTCTACTCCTCTCTCACTTCGGCTGTATTGATTCTTATTGTCATTCAGGTTAAGCTTGCAAAGACCAAGCAATTATGTCTTCAATCTGACAGTATCTAGTAGTGCAGCGCTTCTCCACGTTTAATTTCGACCTGGATAGGGGTTGTGTTTGTGTGTCACAGAGGTGCAGGAGTGTTTGCTGGATGGTTGGGAGGGATGTGTGTATAATTAAGGCTCTCCGTCTTATCTCTCGCAGGAGAGAGTGTTTGACATTTAAAAGGCTTCTTTTTCTCTTTCTGTTGGTCGTACTCGGAGGTGACTGCAGGGGCATGTCCAGACGGGTGGCCGTTGACAACTGTGACACTGGCAAACCCAAAATTCTAAATTACAGCTGGCCATCTACCAAGTTGCTTGACACCTTGAGATTACACACAGTTCTAACCCTTCTCTAGAAACTCTTGCTGATGCATGAGTTGTGAAGTGAAAGGAAAAATATCAATTTTATTTATTTGTTTATTTTTATTTTTTATTTTATTTAGTATTTTGCTGTTGTTTTGCTTTATTTTCCTTTTATTTTAATAAAAATATGCTATAAAAATAAAGCCTACAAACATACACTACCATTCAAAAGTTTGAGGTCTGTAATTTTTTTTCTATAGTTTTTTTTTATTTTATTAAATTGATCAAAAGTGATAGTAAAGACTTTTACATTGTAACAGAAAACTTTTTCAAATTATTGCTGTTCTTTTAAACTTTTTATTCATCAAAGTATGAGATTAAAGGGTTAGTTCAACCAAAAATGAAAATTCTGTCATTAATTACTCGCCCTCATGTCGTTCCACACCCGTAAGACCTTTGTTCATCTTTGGAACACAAATTAAGATATTTTTCATAAAATCCGATGGCTCAGTGAGGACTCCATTGACAGCAAGACAATTAACACTTTCAATGCCCAGAAAAGTACCAAAGATGTATTTAAAACAGTTCATGTGACTACAGTGGTTCAACCTTAATGTTATGAAGTGACGAGAATACTCTTTGTGCGCCAAAAAACAAAATAAGGACTTTATTCAACAATATCTAGTGATGGGCGATTTCAAAACACTGCTTCATAAAGTTTCGAAGCTTTACAAATCTTTTGTTTTGAATCAGTGGTTCGGAGCGTGTATCAAACTGCCAAAGTCACGCTCCCCAGTGGTGAACCATTGAAATTTCGAAAATTTCGTCATTCACTTATGGCGTAACGAAGCCTCGTTTACTGAAATCACATGACTTTGGCAGTTTGATACACGCTCCAAACCACTGATTCGACAACCAAACCACAAAAGATTCGTAAAGCTTCAAAGCTTCATGAAGCAGTGTTTTGAACTCGCCCATCACTAGATATTGTTGAATAAAGTCGTTATTTTGTTTTTTTGGCGCAAAAAAAGTATTCTCGTCCCTTCATAACATTAAGGTTAAACCACTGTACTCACATAAACTGCACCATCGCTACCAAATCAGGTGCTGGTGCCACCAACTGTAGAGCTTAGGCTACATCCACACGAAGCCAGAGCTTTCCCTATCCTATCTTTTTTCTTCCTCATCTCAAGAAATATCTGCGTACACACGAAACCACTGAAACCGACTCTAATCGATGTAGTATACATGCCAGATCAGTATGTGGCGCTGTAATTCTGCCACAAAGAAACACTAAAAATGGAGAATAATGCATGCGCATAAACCTTGCGCGCTGTATACAAACTTTAGTAAAGCTTAGAAATAAAGCTTTATTTTAGTAAAGCTAATAGGCTCAGTAGCTTCTGCAGCACGAACACAAGCATGTAGTCCGCTATTGTTGTTGTTGTTGCTGTTTTGTGATGTTAGCGGTGTCTGACTAGGGTCAGCACGTGGGGTGATGACATCATCGTTTCACAAAATATACGGATTGGCTGTACACACGAAAACGCAAGGGCGTCGTTTTCAGATTTATCCACACTGGGACCCGGTTTCAAAAAATAGCGGTTTTACCTTCTGAAAACGCTGGATCCGTCTGGACGAAACGACTATACGATACAAAATTTTTGCGTATACAGCTAAACTCGTCTCTGCGTGGACAGGCTCTTAGTGGCACCAGTGCCACTGCTCTCAAATGTTAGTCTGGAGCCCTGCAGTGGGATTTTTGGTGGTACTTTGCAGACCAAAACTGTCCAATGACTTTCGGTCTGGCACTCAACAGTCAGTTTTTGATGATTAAAGCCGGGTGTACTGTATATCACAGGTTGTGTTCTTGCATTTAATGACATCTAGACAGAGAGTAACATTTCCTCCTTTTCAGTTTCCATCTTGGACGAATTATGGGATTGTTTTCTCTGTGAATTTGTCCAGAAGAAGATATATTAGAGCTACCTTCTGCCTTGAAATACCTTAAAATGCTGCCTTCAAAGGCATCTTGTTAGGTTTTGGAATGCAGCCAGTGTGAGCATTTTATTGAGTTTGTGCTGAAGTTTGTCATTTTATACACTCCTTCTTCTCTGTTTACCTTTGGTCTCTCTCTGTCTCTCTCTGTCTCTCTCTCATTCTTTTCCTCTCCAGATTAACTGAGAAGGTCAATTGCCAATTTTCCTCAGCCATTGTCTTTATCAAAACCAATATTAATTTTGGCTAATTAGGACCTAAAGCTAATGAGCATTACAAATAACTAGTTCATTTATAATCCATAACATCCACGGTTTATTAGGATCTCTGAAACAAGGGGTTCAAACGCAAGCAGACACAGTGCAGGCACACACACACTCACAGACACTCAGGCACACATCTGTCTGTCTATCAAGTGGCTGTTGACTCCTGCGACCTGGAGACCCAAGCTGCCCACCTGAATCCTCCATTCTCCATCCTCCTTTTCCTGCGACCACCTCTGTGACCTCACTGTCAGGAGTGCAGCCACGGGTAACGTGAGAGAGTCAATGGGTCAACAGATAGATAAAGACTCCAAAACTTAGTAAGCTGCCAGTGTAGGCAACATTTTAAGACATCATACATACGCAGTTCAGATGCAAAGTCTGTTCTAAAAAGTAGCAACATTGCATGCATCCTTCATAGAGAAGGTAATCCCATAATGCATTGCAACAAGCTCATTAAAAAAATCTGTATGTATCCATATGTAAATCCATGTATCCATGTATTATGTCATTCACTGCTAATTCCTGTTACACTGACTGTTACATGCTAATGCAAAATTCTATTGAAACAATTTATTTTATTTTATTTAAAATATACACTGCCGTTCAAAAGTTTTGGGCCATTGCAATTGATAATATTAAAGAATAAAAATGATTTTATTCAACAAGGATGCTTAAATTTTTACAAAAGTGACAGTAAAGACTTTTAGATAGTTTGTTAGAACATCTTTGGACAAATGCGTCACACTGGCACACTCCAGAGCATGCACGCTCTCTTTTGGGACAGCCCTGCTGCCACGGCAACCCTGAGTGACGGACAGCTCTGCTGTTGACAGCAGCGACGGCAAACACTCTCCAAGTGTTTGTCGTTTAAGTGAATAGGTGTGGAAAGAAAGGATGAGGTAAGAGAAGCGAGGAAGGATGGCTGCCGTGATTGAGAGGCATGAAATGGCTGAACCTGTGAGTGAAAACACCCACATTAGAGTTCCCTTAGTTTTGATTTAACTCCACTCCAGATAATGCACAGGTCTAAAAGGTCAGCATCGGAGCAGAGAGTTTTGTAGAGTATTGTAGCTCTCCTTCAAATTTGTAAGCATTCTGACTGGTGAAGCAGGCAGGCAGATTTGGTGGTAGCTCTTTTTATGGGTAAATGGATAAATCTTATGAAACTTGCCAAGGAAATGTCCCGGTCATATTTCACTCCAAAATAAAAAGAAAGAAGTATTTCATTTCATTTCATTTCATTTCTAGGGGTGTAACGGTACACAAAACTGACGTTCGGTACGTACCTTGGTTTTGAAGTCACGGTTCGGTTTGGTTCGGTACAGCAGGGGGAGAAAACTAAAGAAAATTGCATTTTTTTTATTTTTTATTAAACAGTAATTTACTGAATAAATTGTGTCTTTCTTTAAATTAATTCAATTATAATTAAAAGTTTCTTAAGGATAAAAAAATCTCTTCTAATGCTGTAAACTAGGGAGCCCTTGCACATTATTAAAGGTTCAGAGCCCAAACTATTAGCCTAAATTCAGTTGCTATTTATTTTTTTGGATATAATAATCAACACTCAAATAACAAATTGTAAAATTATGTTTTTACTCCAATTCGTTGTTGAAATATAATCATTTACACAGTGGCTGTCATTTTCATGACATATTTATTTAAACATAAATTAAATAATCAAGACCTCTCTAACAAGTTAAGGAAAATATAATGAATATATAGCCTAATATAGTGCATATATTTAGCGAAAGAGTTTCTCTGGTGAACTAACAAGCTGTGGACTTGCCTGAGGTAAATGCTATGTGTCTTTCTGCCGTTGAAACACTGATTAAGGGATTATTTTGATTTTATTTTGATTGAGCGAGATATTGTACGTTTCAGTTAGTTGTAATGTATCTTTCAACATACCTTCAAATGTTCATTCATGTTTATTCTGAAACTAGTATTAAAGAAGAAGAGATGATCGCATTCACTTACGCTCCACGTTGCCGCTTGAAATGAGGTGCCTATACAGAGATCTGTCACACCAGCTATCTGTCAAGCCACATTAAAGACCGTCAAAACGGCAATTTTTTTTGTTTGAATTTCGTGATAAAATGGATAGAATGTGAAAGATGGCACTTTTTTTCTTATCGAAAGTAACAAAACTCTGAGCTTATTGCGATTAATAGTGGTTAGGCTACAACGCTGTATTTGTCGTGTAGATCCAATGGGCGGGGCAGCAGAGGGTGGGGCGCGTTCGGTACGCAATGAGAGTATCGCGGTACGTACCGTGGTTGGTGTTTGTGGTTTTTACGTCCGTCTAGCACATGTTTACATAATGGAAAAAGTAGCGCAGTGGAATGGAAAAACGCGTTGTGTGAACAGCCACTAAAAAAGGAATAATAATAATAATAATAATAATAATAATAATGTATCTTTAAAAATCTGTCCCCCCTCACCACCTCTGACTACCAAATAATTTCATGAAAAATTATGAAAATTGTACGATTTTTTTAAACGAAAAACCTGCAATGAAACACCTACAATTGTTTCACTTTGTGTTGCAGTAGAAACTTTTAAAAATATAACAATAAGAGAGAATAATAGATATAACTGACGGCCACCTCACAAGCTCAGTTTCTTGTACGTCTTCACACCAGAGCACGGCAGGGGAGCGGCGAACGGCGAGTTCACAATAGCAGCTTTTGATGCCGCTGAAGAGATTCTGATCTATGGTGAAAATCTTCTATAGACCGTGAACCTCCATTCATGCTCTCAAATGCCCTTGCCATGGCTGTTTTCTTTTTTTGTTTTCTATTTCTGCGGATCTCCCACTCTCCCTCCTGCCCCACACTTTGATAATCACTTAATCACGCCGATTTAATAAAAAAAAATGCTGTAATATATTAATAAGTATCACCATTGAGAATAATGGGAATTATTATAATATTAGGAGTCATACTGAGGAGTCTTCTCTGTCGACATCTATTCAAACAGAATGGCTTTTCTTCTCCCTAGTCAGGATCCATACTGTTTTACTCATTTTTTAGCTAACCTTGAAGGCTCCCCCTGGGACTCTGCCCAAACATTTTTAAAACATCCCCTACCATCTCTCTTTGTCGCTTGCCACACTAAAAGACAGGGAAAGACAGATCGAAAAGGATGAGAGAAAAGTAATGTGAGTGGCGTTAGTGAGGTGTGTGATAGCTTTAGAGTTCTTGGATGGGTTTTTAAATGCTACAGACTTCTGACAGCTAAATGGAACCTGAGTAAAGGGTGTGTGCATGTTGTTGTTGTTTTCTTTTTTCTTTTTTAGAATGCACAGTTTGTATCAGGTAGAATCTTTTATAGCACATTCACGCATGTGTGTGTGTTATTTTATTAATTATTAATCAATTATCTTCGTCACACACACATTGTCTCACAGACTCATTCCCGGAATAGACAAATTAGACCCTGGAACACTATTCATTCGTGACCAGTCATTGTTCACTGTAGTCTTACCTCATCCTGATTCTTGGAGGCCACAACTCCCTGCTGGAACATCCAGTGCAAGCAAGGTGATTCCTGTCTTTATGGATTTAAGTTGACTGGGTCAAGCTTGAACTGATAGACCATCTTGGTCAACCTGTCTCATTATCTCATTATACCAGTGTTAAAATTCACTCTTCTAAAATTTGTGCTCATTCATTCATTCATTCTAGGGCTGCCCCCTAATAGTCAACTAAAGATTAGTTGACAGAAGAAAAAAAAAACACTCCACAGGAAGTGGCGGAGTCACTCAGTCTGTGAGGGACAGATTGTTAATGGGGGGGTCCTTGTGGTAATTACAGTATGTCGGACAGGAAATCCAAACTTTGCCTGTCATCCATCGACCTCAAATGTAGCATATCATTTGAAACATGTAAGTTGCAACTTTACATGGCCGCTTGCTCTAACGGTAACCTAGATAAATGTGCGCTATTATTAGGCGCATATTTAAGTGTTTGTGTGCAGTGTGGGAGCTGAATTATTAGCGCGCTGCATGACATGGAGGCGCTAGCGCGATCACTTGCATTTTTTCAACTTAAAATACGCCGTCATTTTTTGTCATACAGATAGAGTAATACATCATTCTAAACTGTAAAGGGTCTTTTATTTGTGTACACTCACAATAACAACAAAATGTTGTGCTTTTGTAAAATAAAGAAGACAAACAGGGTGCGCTTTCTGCCGTCTCATTTTCCCTGAACAGCAGCATGTCACATAAATGAACCAAAGCTCAGTGTATGGGCTAGTTGCCTCACAGACATGAAAAATAAATCTATATAAAGCTTGAAATATGTACTTTTAAATGAAACAATTCGAATTGAATACAAATGCTCTGTAATCCAAATTGTAATCCACATGAAAGGTGCATTTCTCTCTATAGGTGCATCTATATGCTACTGCAGAGATGACGAGTCAGAATCGTCAACTTCATCATTGCAGCCTACACTGACTCAGAAAACACTAGTTTATTAAAAAAAAATTCTCCCTGCTATTTTTTCCCAGACACATTCATAATCATTAGCCTACTTTTGCCAGTGCTTTGCGGCAAGCTTATGCATGTACTTGAGCGCGAGGCATATAGGCTATTCCGCCCCCCAGGATATATTTAATTAATAAAATTAATATAAACGTTAGTCGACTAATGGCTTAAATGAACAAATGCTAGTCAACTAGAAAAATCTTTAGTCAGTGGCAGCCCTAATTCATTCATTCACTCATTCATTCATTCATTCATTCATTCATGATCACAAATACAGTATAAAGAATATATATACAGTATTATTGTCACTGTAAACCTACATTTTTGCAATAATTAGCCATTGATGTCAAAGATATGATGTCCTCTGATATGGGAATCAATTCAAATGCATCATGCATGTTACTGGATGTGTCATGTGATGCTGTTCTAAAAACATGCATGAGCAGTGTGTGAGAGCATGTGCGCTGTGAGTGTGAGTGTGCATGCTTGTATGTGTATTGTTGAACTATGAGGTGATGGAGGCAAAGGGTACGCTCTCCTGAAGCGTGACAGATTTAACCATAAATCAGATGGATTAATACACACTGGCCCAAGGTCTGTGTGTGTGTGTGTGTGTGTGTGTGTGTTAAAACACACGAGTCACTTAGAGCTGGACTTAGACTTCCATCAGTCTCTTGTTCTGCCATCAACTTTGATATTAATGCACTGTACTGAAACCAGACAGAGAGAGCAAGTAAGAGGAGGAGAGAGACTTTTATGACAGCAATAACTTCTGCATATTTGTATAACAGTGACTGGTTTCACACATAATATGATACCGGTAAACATTTACGATATGTACATTTTATATATGTTTAATTTTATACAAAATTTTATATCATATTAATAATTAATGATTTGATATTTAAATATTTATACTAAATATTTACTGTATTTATAACAAATATGACATTTTTGCAGAATAGAATTTTTATTTATTTATTGCTTGCTTGCAGCATATGTTGATTTTTACTTTTGCCTGGCATTTCTGTTTTGTTTAGGTGTGTGAACTGTTTTTGAGACTGGCGGAAATTTGTGTCACACTTGAATAATTTTGGGTCAAATTTTAATCAGCTATTTTCTTTGGCAATTTGCTTTGTCATGTTGCTCTTGGTATTAAAAGGCCTTTATATGGAGTCCCAAATAAATATTTGGCAGAATCCTTCCACCACTTCATTTACTTCCTGAAATTAATTAGATCCAGAAGGGGGAATTTAGAGCTTAAATCGAATCCCCTGCACAAGCATCTCTGTTGCCGACAGCACGCAAAAGATGTTTTTACTATTTTTCATTATGAGTTGAGGTTCTGTTTTAGCATTGTTTTTTGGATTATTATAATTTTCCTGTCTGGCACTTAACCCTGTGTTGTCATGAATATAGTGTTCATTTTTTTTGTACTGGTGTGATCTGACACAGTAACACACACAGTCTTTATCAGTAGCGTTTGATAGCTCTCCTGAGGGACTGACCCAGCGTGCTCTCTGGAGCTTTATTCATGGAAATGAGTCGCCTGGATGTGCCCTAATGTGCCTGTGTGGAACACACTCGCACAGAGGCCTCTCTGTATGTTAATGTGCTGACTAGAGCTAGAAGGTATGATGGTACATAGAAATGTGTCAGCCAGCAGAGATTCTGCTTTATCATTTATACCATGGTAGATATAACCAGGCGGCAGGGTCGAGCAAAATTAAAAATTGAAGAATTGGCTTTTAATTCAATCGGCTTGGCCACAACTTGCAGGAAGTTGAATTGGAATTTGAATAGAAAGGAAGGAATCACTTAAAATACAGTTCAGAGAAATTCAGCAGGCAATAGCATTCTGGGAAATGAAGTGTTCTTCTACCCTGAGCTGTAAATTTATTAAAGCTGCAGTCTGTAACTTGTTTTGGTTAAAAATTATTCAAAATCAATTTTTGAGCAAGTACATAACCAGCCAGTGTTCAAAACTATCTCCTTACCTTAGTCCGATTCACAACAGTAAGCTTGTAATAATGTTTTATAATTTGGGTGGTACTGGTAGGTTTCCGCAGGAAATTTGAGCATGCCACCGTTCATCTTTGCGTCATTACATCACGTCTGTTTACATAAAGAACAAGTCCCAGCTAGTAGGCTATATCATGTGAGGATGCTGCAGGTGGCGGATCATTTATAGCCTTTTCTCACAGCAGCTGGAATAATTAAACTTACCATTTTGATGGCAGATTGTATAGTATGACAAATTAACATTAGAGATTAGATTGTACAGAAATTGGAATCTACAGGTAACGCTAATACACACTAAATACACATAGTCACGCAATGCTGATGTTGTTAACATCAACAATTTGAGAACAAAGTATAACAATAATAATAATTTGCATGGTTTGACGTGATCTGATCTAAATGATCGTTAGATTTAATCACCATTGGCAGCGCGATTTATTGTAATGCTTTTTTCTCAGTTGGTCAGAACAAAAGTGGCAGATTTGTTACTTGTTTAGATGACATTTTCCGGTGAAAATTCTTATTTTAGTCATACTTCTAAAACTACAATCTGTGATTCCGAAGTATAGTATTTAAAGCATTAGATTCATCCGCGCTAAGGAGCCGTGCTGATGCACAACCCATGTAAAGATGATAATTCCGCAAATAATGGCAATTGCAGGTTTCGAACAGAGATGGCGACAAAGAGGTAAAACTTATGGAATGCAGCTTTAAATATGGAAAAATATATATAAATTAATTGTAGATTTCAATGTGTATTTATCTGTAAGTCCCCAGACTTCAAGACTTTTTAGGTTTTGTCAGTCCATCATTCAAAAAGTTTAAAAACATCCTTTTATTTTTCCTTTAAATTACACTTATTTTAGTTGTAATTTATGAATTTCTTTGAATTTCATTTTAATTCTACTTTCTTAAATTCTATATTCATACTAAATATTTTAATATATTTAAATATATATATATATATATATTATTATTATATATGCACCACTGTTCAATAGTTTGGGGTCAGTAAAATTGATCAAAAGTGACCGTAAAAACACCTATAATGTTACAAAAGATTTCTATTTCGAAGTGATGTTATTTATCAAAGAACCCTGGAAAAAGTGTATCAGTTTCCACAAAATTATTGAACAGCAAAACTGTTTTAAACATGATGAAAATCAGAAATATTTCTTGAGCAGCAAATCAGCATATTAGAATGATTTCTGAAGGATCATGTGACACTGAAGACTGGAGTAATGATGCTGAAAATCACAGGAATAAATTACATTTTTAAAATATATTCAAATAGAAAACAGCTATTTTAAAATTCTAATATTGCACAATATTACTGTTTTACTGTATTTTTGATCAAATAAACGAGTGAGCATAAAGCCCTATTTGGACAGGACTAGTTTTCCAGGGAGACGTTAGAGCGTTAGAGAAATTTGTGTTTCACAAACGTACTTTGTGATTTTAATCCCACACATTTCAATTCTCATACAACCTCTGTAAAAAAATCCAGAGCAAATTACCTACTGTTTTTCGGCAAACTCAACGGTCCTCTGTGAAATCTAATCCCATCTAAATGCGAATGTCTGTGACTGCTGATGTTGTCTTATCCTAATGCAAAAAGTGTTTTTTGACCTTACCTGAGCTACTGTCACCAATCTTGCGCACCAAAAGCATGCTTCATTTAATTTCAATATGGACGGTATCCGACAAAAAAATAAAATTTAATAAATAGAGCCAAATTGTGAAAACTGCCCATTTTAATATCAGTGTCAGGTAAGAGTAAGATACTTGTCTAGATTTTTCTGCCCACTTATGCAGGTTTATGATGAACAGCCACTTCTATAAACTCATGTGAAGCTTATTTTTATAATAAATTTGAATTATATCAATAAATAATTACATGACGTCATACGTGATGCACACAAACACAGCACCTGACCTTCTTTAAGGCCCACGTCTAACACACACTCCCTCCTCTGTAATAAACATGGAGATATTAGTCCTGTCCAAATCGGTACATGTAATCACAGACATCAGGTGATAAGAATTGTAACTCAAACGTTGTTTAGAAAACTAGTCCTGTCCAAATAGGGCTAAATAGACCTTGTTCAAAAAAATAAAAAAAAATCGTACAAACTGTTTGTTGTGTATTATATTTAATAGCGTTAGTTTAGCAACACACTGATGTCAGATAAATTGTAAAGAGAATCTTCTGTGCACTTTGTGGCAGTATTTGTGTTCCATGTGCAGTTGCTGCCTTTGTAGAGGGTTTGACAAAAGGAATCTCACCAGGTTGAGGAGCAGAAACGTGTGTGTGTGTGTGTTGTATGTGTGAAACTCCCGATGTGAGCGGACCCTCACAGGGTTCAGATCTGCTCTGACATTTAAAGTCATTTATAGTTGGGGCACAGCGAGTCACTGAAGGGGGTTTGGTCAGATTAGATTATGTTGACTCCTCAGGGGTCTATCAAACGGGATAAACTCGGGATTGCAGGTCAAATTATGCATGGAAATATGCTCACATAAAACATGAGCAGAAACAGATTTGCACGGATCACCCCGAGAGAGACCTAACATCGCCTACATTCAACACTGAAACGAACTCCATTCAAATCAATCATTTATGCTGCTTACACCTTTTCTCCCCTGCAAATGCGGCTCATGGTATTTACCTCCTCCCTGAACACATTAGGGAGGGTACCATAACTCATGCTCTGGGGGGGGACTAACCTTTTTCAATAGCCTATAAACAAATTAGGGCCCCTGTGCTTCAGTGCCTGTGCTCATTAGTGGAGAGGAAACTCAGGCGTTAAGACATTACGGGCACATGGATGAAGAACGGCTTTAGATGGAGATTATGACACAAAGCCAATTAACAGCCTCTTTGATTTACAGTTCAGCCCTATTAATGAAACACCCGCCATTAACACAATGGGTAATGAATTTGAGGCTGTGAATCATGTATCAGAGTCACAGTCATGGAACATGTGCGGTTTATTGCCCGCGTGCGAAGGCAACGCTTTCGACGGGGCTAAGACTGATGATATCTGCGGGATTGTACGTGTGACTAAATGACAATGAGATAACGTAATACAACGCTTTCCTGTTTAACTGTGCTCTTCGTGTCTCTGTCTTATTATTAATCATGCTGGGCAATAAAACAGATTAACAATGAGGATTTTTTTGCTGGTCCAGTCGGTGAGTAGTTTAGATTTTTTTATTGTTCTGTTAACATTTTCAGTGGAACTGAGGCAAAAATATCCTTTGTAACACTTTTTCTCCCCCCGAAGTTAAATGGCTGTTATTGTCATTTCATGTTGTCAGGATACACCTGATCTCCTGCACTGTTGGTATATGTTAAATATGTCTCAAATAGACATCTTTATATCATATCTTAAAGGGATAGTTCACCCAAAAATTAAAATTCTGTCATTATTTACTCAACCTCAAGTTGTTCCAAACCAGTATGAGTTTTTTTTCTGTTGAACACAAAGGAAGATATTTTGAAGAATGTTGGTTACCAGACAATTGACTGTAGCCATTGACTTCCAAGTCAATGGCTACAGTCAATTGTCTGGTTACCAACATTCTTCACAATATCTTCCTAAGTAAATGAGTAAATGATGACAAAAATGAGTAAAAGATTGCTTTTTCAGCCTCTCGCACCATGAGTGTTGCAAAACTGCATGTCAAGTTAAAAATATTCTTAAAAATTGGTTTCAAGACCCCTGCATTCTGCTACATTCTCTTGTTTTTAAAAACAATAATTTGTCCTGATGGTGTAAATGCAACACTGCTGTGCCTAACTGGATGAGTAACGGTTATATCAACTTACCCAAACATTTCTGACACTGCCTCTGAATAATTTATTAATTGGTTATACTAATTATTAATGTTATTGCTCAGAAGTTGCTCTTTTAGAGCTCATGAGATTTAGGCCACCTTCACACAGCAGCAGAATAAGGTTGTCAGTCCTGTATTTGAGTCCTTAAAGTGTTAGTTCACTCAAAAATGAAATTTCTGTCAGTAATTTCTCACCCTCATGTCATTCCAAACCCGTAAGACCTTCGTTCATCTTCGGAACACAAATTAAGATATTTTTGATGAAATCCGAGAGCTTCTAACCTTCCTATCCACAGCAATGTCATAACCAATTTCAAGGCCCACAAAGGTAGTAAAGACATCGTTAAAATAGTCCATGTGACTGCAGTGGTTCAACCTTAATGTTATGAAGCAACGAGAATACTTTTTGTGTGCAAAAACAAAACAAAAATAACGACTTTATTTAACAATTTCTTCTAGTCCCTGTCAGTCTCCTACGCTGTTGACGTTTTAAACACAGTGCAGCACTTCCGGGTTCTACGTCAGAACGCCGGCTATAATAAGAAAATAAGAAACACAAATGAGACAGTTGTTGACAGAGTATAGAAAGATAAACTGAATGTGTTTAGCATAGCTCAGATCTTTTGGTCTTCAGATCAGATAAGACAAGTTCGTATTGAGATTTGTGATGTTTAATTGCAGACTTATCTTGGCAAATCTGAGGACATTTGGAATCTGTTCTAAAACTCTAGAGTTTTTCCTCTCAGGAGAAACATCTGGGTAGCAGAAAATGCTCCATTTGCTCTTAATTTATTGTCATCACTGTCTAGAAGAAACAATTGAGATTTTAGCGATATCTCTTTTGTGATTATTTATTTGCTATGGGTGATCCCACTGCTCATTATGGGTCCAGTTTAGGATGCTGCTTTTCTTTGTTTTTGAATGTGTTTCTCTGAACTGTATATGTGTGTGTGTTTGTTTGTGTGTATAAGTCTCTGTATTGCAGTACAACATTACAGTTGAGATGATAGTAATAAAGTTGGTAGTGTGATGGTGGAGTGGTGACCCCAGGCCCCTATGGGCCCCCTGAGGAGCTTTTGTGTAGTCACAGGGGCTGAAAGTCTATTGATCTATCCAGGGATGGATGCCCTCTCTGAGCTGATTTACTGGCCCCAGCGGCCTGCTCTCCAACAGACCAGGAGCTACATAAAACACTTGACTGCCAGCATCTCTACACAATCACATCTCATACTCGCCCTCTCTCTATCTTTCATTCTTTTTCTGTTTTTTTTTCTCTCTCTTTTATTCGCACACATGTTAGCCACCTATACATGTATTCTGTAGTAATATGTATGTTTCATTAATGTGTATTTCATTCATATACTGTATGCACTAACCAACTAAGTTTTAGGTATCATGTTACAGCAATACAGAGGCATTGGAGAACCATAAAAATACCTTGATATATGAATATGGTAATCATTCAGTACTATAGTATATATACTTCCGGTCAAAATGCTTTTGAAAGAAGTCTCTTACGCTCAGCAAGGCTGCATTTATTTGATAAAAAATACAGTAAAACGGTAATATTGTGAGATATTTATAATCTAAAAGAACTGTTTTAAAATTCAATATATTTTGAAATGTAAGTTATTCGTGTGATGGCAAAGCTGCTCAGCAGCTATTACATTATTCAAATAGAAAACAGTTGTTTTAAATTGTAATATTTCACAATATTACTGTATTTTGGTCAAATAAATACATGCCTTGGTGAGCATAAGAGACTTCTTTTAAAAGCATTAAAAAATCTCACTTGTTCCAAACCTTTGACTGGTAGTGTATCAAAGTGCCATAGTATATCCATTTATTACCACCTTTAGTCCTTTTTTTTTTTTTTTGTAGTGATGGACACAATAGACTTTACGATTCTTTTGTATTTTCTATGTTACATTTCAATAATATTTGTTTATAATCAAAATTCTACATCATTTAATTTCTTGTTTTTAAACAACCTGTCTAATGCTGTCTACACCAGACACAAGCGACACGACAAAAGCAGATAGAACCCATTATAATCACGCTGTCTACACTGGATGCGGCCCAGCACGGAGCAACTCAACACGACAAATTCCAAGACAGTAAACTGATGGCCCTTTCTATTTCTCACATACTTCAAACACATGCGCTACTTCTGACATGAAGAACAAATGGATTTGCAATGGATGCTTTGTCGCATCCAGTGTAGACAGCCTCTAGATGACAACTGTCACGTCCGGTGTAGACACGGTGTAAGACATCCTTAAAGGGATAGTTCACCCAAAAAATGAAAATTCTGTGATCTCATTTCATTCCAAACCAGTATAACTTTTTTTTGGGCGTACCATGGTAAACCCATGATATTCATTGGGATTCCATGCACATACCATATGGTAATCATTCAGTACTGCCTAATATATAAAAATACCATTATATTACATCCACAGTGCTTATTTCAGGTAGGTTTTTTTGTTTATATTGGCTTCAGATCATAAATGATTATTCAGTAACATAAAAGTCCATATGACTCATGCACTATATCCACGTCTTCTGAAACCATGAAGATTATCAGTGAATCACGTTCCTCACACAAAGCTGTCGTGTGGCATCAGAAGACTTGAAATATATATAGCTCATGAGTCATACGTACTACTTTTATAGTGTTTTTTGTACTTTTTTAGAGCTTGACCGATTCTGGTCGCTATTTGCTTTTTTTGTTATGGAGAAGAGCAGCTTGCACATTCTGCCTAACATCACATTTTGTCTTCTGTGAATGAAAGTCAATACGGGTTTGGGACAACATGAGGGTAAGTAAAACAATGACAGAATTTTCATTTTTGGGTGAACTCTCCCTTTAGCCTGTTCACAGATGTTCAGGTTTCTGTTTGTGCTTCATTTTAATCACCTGTGGCAGTCTGACTTAATGTTGTTTTGTCCAGGAGTTTGTGTTTGTGTTGTCCGGTCAGTGTTCAACATGAGTTACATTCTCTGAAATAAAACATTCTACACACTTGCTGAGATGGCCTGTGACTGTGAGAGAGATAGATGAGCCCACAGGCACATTGCTCTTGTCAGTTCTTCTCGACTGTGGGGTGTGTTAATGTGCAGTGTATCAGTCAAAAGCATAATACTGGCCTCACTGAGGCCTAAATAGCATCATCTATCAGCCTGTGCCAGGGAGAAACAGAGAGAATGTGAGTGTCACTGCTTTACACATACTCAGATATAAACGCTCATACATACTCATTACATATCAACACATAGGCTGTGTTTCGATACCTAGTGAGCTGCCTACATAGTGTGCTTCCAAATGCTAAGCAGTGTGACTATGATGCCATCTGAGGACAAATTGAATGTACAATTAGCATATAACGCAATACCATAATATGTCGCGACAGCTGAAATAATCCATCAAAGATGGAGGAATGAAGTAAGAAATGTTTAAAAATATAATTTAAATTAAATAAAATATAATAAATTCTAATAAATATGTTTAAAACATTATAAATAATTTAATACTAAAAAGTATAGTTTAGAATAAATTAAAAAATAATATCTTATATTTATTTATATTATGCAGATAACGCAATCCTGTAATACATTGCAATAAGTGAATTTTTTATCAAAGATGGAAGATGAAATGAGAAGTGATTATAAATATAATTTATAATGAATATAAATATAAATAAAATATATTTGTAATCATTTATAATTGTTATATTTAATATAATTTACTATATTTTAATTTTATTTTAATTCATTTCATATCAAAAAGTATAGTTAAAATTGTTTAGAATAAGTTAGAAAAATATTTATTCGAATTATGTATTTTTGTGCTTAGAATGTCGTTGCATATAATGCAATCCCATTATGCACTGCAACAAGTGAAATCGTTTGTCAAGGCAGTTCAGTAGGTTTTGAAACAGAGCCAAGTTTTGTCTTGCAGATTGACTTTTACACATATTTTAGTCTCTTCTTAACATATCCCACAATCCCTTTATGCTCAGACACACATCACTGACCCAGAACAGCCATTTGTTACCCAGCATTCCCTCTCTTGACCACACACAATGGATCCCTCCACCCTAAAAACAGAGGAAAAGAGAGGGGGAAGTCTTTATTATTAATGAGTGCAACGTAAAACACTTAATTTGCACCGTCTTCAACCAAATTATAACTCACACTGAAAGCAGTAGAATTTGCATAAATCTCATTATAAACAGAGAGCGCAGTTCATAAATCCTCCCATTAATTAGAGGTGTTTTCACCTCTCTTTCACACAGTATTGTGTATTAATAAACGTGTATGTGTGCATGTGGTTTAAGTTATTGACCTTTGTGGTTGCTAGATGGGTCTGGATATGAAAGAGGTGCTTTGTATAATTTGACCTGAACAGCTAGATATATTGATTGCTATAGGGGATACATTTGCTATACATTTATGCATTTGGAAGAGGTTTTTATTCAAAGTGGCTTTTAAAGTATACATTTCATCCCTGGGAACTGAACCCATGGCCTTGGTGTTTCTAGCACCATGTTCTACCCTACCTATTTATGTGAGTGCATTTGAATGTGTGTAAAATACTCTGAGTTCAGAGTCTGAGTCTGTGTGTTTGTGGCTGTGGAAGGGATTCAGCCTGATCTGTTTGTTGGTCTTTCTCATTAATGTAGGATTTGCAGCATTAGGCGTCTGGCGCCGTCAACAGAACTAAAGCTGGAATGAGTCAGGGACCCCCTCGCCAGGTGTCTTCATAAACAAACACCTGTTACACAGACTCCATGTGCATGATGATAGAAAGAGCTTAGAGGATGTCATTGTTGCTTTTGGTTATATTGTAGCAGGTTTTGTGATATTGAGACTGCTCAAGAGAAGGAACATAAAGAGGTGAAAAAAACTCATTTAAAAGGGTTAGTTTGTTTATATTTTGATTAATGAGAGATGTATAGAGAAATATTAAAATAACTGCTTTTCAAGGTCAGAACTTTGCATTGGACTAAAATATCTGGAGGAAGTTTCATTTAAAGGAACAATTCACTCAAAAATGAACATTCTACCATTATTTACTCAGCGTCACTCATGTTGTTTCGCTCTAGTATGCTTTTCTTTCTTCCTTGAAATACTTGAAATTAGATATTTTGCAGAATGTCCAAGCTACCTTTGCAATTTAAAGGCTGAAATACACTACACAACTACACAGTTTTGTTTCCCCGAATTGCAGGAGTTGACACTAGTTGCAAAAAATCAGAAATAGGCCACGTTCACACAGCAACAGAATACGGTTGTCAGTCCTGTATTTGAGTCCTTAAAGGGATAGTTCACCCAAAAATGAAAATTCTGTCATCATTTACTCACCCTCAAGTAGTTCCAAACCTATATGAATTTCTTCGTTCTGCTGAACACAAAGGAAGAAATTTGGAAGAATGTCAGTAACCAAACTGATCTCGCCCCACATTGACTACCGTAGTATTTATTTTCCCTACTATGGTAGTAAATGGGGGGCTAGATCTGTTTGGTTACTGACATTCTTCCAAATTTCTTCCTTTGTTTTTAGCAGAACAAAGAAATTTATACAAGTTTGGAACTACTTGAGGGTGAGTAAATGATGACAATATTTTCTTTTTTGGGTGAACTATCCTTTTAATACGGTTAGGTTTTTTTAAAACTACAGATTATACTTCCGCATATTTGTATCCTCACCCACAAACAGTCGGATCGACAGAGGGTTATTAACAGAACAGTTATTGTAAGAGTAGGTTTATCACTGGAAACTGTATCGTACTTTGTCTACTCTTTAAACAGCATTATGTTAAAAATGGACACTATGGCAACATGACAGCATTTTGCTTCGGTGGAGTTGAGCGGAACTGACAGAGCATCAGTTTCTTTCAGTTTTTTCCCTCCGTTTGGTCTAAAACACTGTGTTCGTAGTCATCCAGTTTGAAATGTTGACTACAAACCCAGAGATTTTTCAGATTTTCCATTGCGGCACTCTCTCCGTATTTACGATTCTTTGCAACCTTTTGCCACTGCCAACAACACGCTGGATCCTTCACTGGAAACTGAAAGTAACTCACTCCGGCTAACCATTTATTCTTTGAATTCTTGGACCGAGGAACAAGTCGACTCCATTATGACTAAAAGTTTGCTAAGAAGTATTTCCTACTAAAGCAAGACGGTATTTGGCTCTTGTAAACATATTCATAGCAGACTGGTGGACTGGTGTTGCCTTGGACGGCAAAATGCCAAGTGCATTATGGGTGTTTTCCTACTTATTTGGCAAAAGGGAAAACAACAGCTTTTTTTCTCTGTTTTCTCTAGTCAGGTAGCACCGATTTCAAATAATTATTTATTAATTTTTTTTGCATTTCTACTGTATAGGAAGCCAAGTTTTATTGAAAGCCCATTTTTCCAGTGGTGAAGTACCCCTTTAAGGGAAATTCAGCTTTTCATAATATGACCCCTTTAAGATGTAATTTTGTCTGAAATGTCATTCGTTGTTTCTGTCTGTGTATTCAGGTACATCCATTACCCAGCTGCAGGCGGTCGATCCAGACGGCGAGCCATTGATTTTCGGTGTGGTCGGGGAAGAGGCCATGCGGTATTTCGCTGTGCAGGAGACGACTGGGGTGGTGTGGCTAAGACAGCCGCTCGACAGGGAGGTGCGGAAAATGATGAGCAAATGGTGAAAGAAATGAATGACTGTCCAACTGGAGCTGACACTAGTGATGTAATGCTGCTGTTTGTTTGTGTGCTTTTGTTTTTGTCTCTTCAGACCAAGTCAGAGATGCAGGTGGAGTTCTCAGTCAGTGACAGTCAAGGGGTGAGTTAGCGATCATCTGTCTATCTGTCTGTCCATCTTTTTGTCCATCCATATATCTCTAAGGTCTATGCAACCATTTATTTTACTGTTCAAAAGTTTAAGATTTTAAAGATTAAAAAAAAAAAAAACTTTTATTCAGCAAAGACATCATATTAGACATATTTAAAAATCAGCATATTAGAATGATTTCTGAAGGATCACATGACACTGAAGACTGGAGTAATGATGCTGAAAATTCAGCTTTGCATCACAGGAATAAATTACATTTTAAAATACATTAAAATAGAAAACAGTTGTTTTAATTTATAATTTTGAACTGTATTACTGTTTATTCTGTATTTTTAATCAAATAATTGCAGCCTTGTTGAGCAGAAGAGACTTCTTTCAAAAACCGACCCCAAATTTTTAAACAGCTGTGTAACTTCCTTTTAAAAAAACATTTAGAAAATTGCCTTGGTGAACTTTTCTTTTCTATTCATAATTAGTATAGGCTAACTCGAATGATCTTTTCTTTTTTTTTTTTTTTTTTAAATCATTTTGGGATTCAGTGTAGAAATAGTAGAATGTTCTCAAAAGCCTCTCCTATTTGATTTCATTTGATTTTTAGGTTGTCAAGGATACAGTGAACATTCAGATCGGAGATGTAAATGACAATTCTCCAACATTTCACAACCAGCCGTATGCCGTTCAAATACCAGAGGTAATGTACAGTACTTTACTTCTCTTCTTAAAATCAACTTGCAGTAGCATTCACTTCGATTTTCTTTCATGATGTGAAACGTCAAACATGACATTGAATGAGAAAAAATGTTAGGTGAGATATTAATCTATTTAGCTAATTAGCATATTCATAGATCCGCCTATACAAAATGAAGCAAGGGTGTAGAGTTACATTCAAGCTATTTTAAGACATGAAGAAATTTTTTTTTCACAGGAAAAATGTTTAAATATGTCATTTTGGTGATCAAAGATGAGCTTTAAAGGGATAGTTCACCCAAAAATGAAAATTCTATCATCATTTACTCACCCTCAAGTTGTTCCAAATCTGTATAATTTTCTTTGTTCTGTTGAACACAAAAGAAGATATTTTGAAGAATGTGTTAAACTGAACAGTTTTGGGGCACCATTGACTTCCATAGTAGTATTTTTCCTACTATGGAAGTCAATGGTGCCCCAGAGTGGCCTGGTTACAAACTTTCTTCAAAATATCTTCCTTTGTGTTCAACAGAACAAAGAAATGTTTACAGGTTTGGAACAACTTGAGGGTGAGTAAATGATGATAGAATTTTCATTTTTGGGTGAACTATCCCTTTAAGGGATGAAATTATTGACTACAGGGGGACTTTAAATGTATTCATTTTTTCAAATATTTTATTTTAAATAATTTCATATATTTTATAATACATATTTCATTTATTCAATTAAATAAAAGATTACAAAGATAAACATTTTTTTTTTTAACAACATGCACCAATGAATTGCAAAAAAGAGAGCAAATATGGTGCGTTTTAATTTTCTGATGCCTTACGATCAGACTAATTTAAATATTCTCGTTTGAATTCCAGAAACAATGTCATAGGTTTGGAATGCGGAGAATGTTTTTGTATTCTCTATTTTGTTATTTTTCTTTCTGTTTTTTTTTGTCATATTCGTCACCCCCAACTGAGATCAACAGAAACCCCCTCACCCTCTCTCTCCTGCTCTGTCTATCAGTACTTTTCCCACTTTAACCTATCCTTCTCTCCTTTTCCCATCATCCTTCTGGCCCGTCCCCTTCTAATCCCTGACATGAGGTAATTTGGTAAAGTAGACAACTCTCTCTCTCCCCAGCACGCACACACTTACACACACACACACACACACACACACACACACACACACACACACACTCACTCACTCACACACTCACACCTCAGCTGATGTTTATATTGTGTGTCTATATACATCCCACACTCCTCCCCACAGCAAATCTTCAAAGCCACAGTTATTTTTTTCTCTTTTCAATCTGTCATTCTGAGTAAATAAAAGTAGGGTGAGAGTGAGCGAGTGTGAGCGAGAGAGCTGTATTTAGCTGATGTTGTTTACAGAGGCTTGATGATTAAGCTGTCTGCAGTTAGAAGGACAGAGGAGGACCGGCATATTTGGCCACTTAAACATAATTCTCGGTCTTTATCAGAACTGCGGAAAACCCAAAGAGATTTGGATTGTTCAATGTAGAGTCTTTCTGAGTCATCTTGTAAGTTGCAGCTTGTATAATTTCTTTTGAAACATGTCCAGGTCACATTTTAAAAAAAAAAAAAAAAATTTTTTTGTTACATAATGAATAAGAAGCTTATTTTAGGTCCATAAAACTTTTTTTTTTTTTGCATTCCGACATTGCTTAAAGTATTTTTTTTTTTCATTTTGTAGTATTTTTTCATTTTGATTCTGAGGTGAATAATGACAAGGAAATGTTTTTGTTTCATTCGTCCTTTTGTTCAGTTCGTCCATATTTGCAGCACTTGCATTCTGCTAAAAGAACAAGAAAAGCATCAAAAAAGATTGCAGAAGTCATTATCATTATCATATTATTCAAATCAAGTAATAGAGTCAATGACATCCTCAAACCTCACTGGTTTCACATGTCTCATATATACACATCATGACTGGCACCACAATTTCATTTGAGAGTGATAGCGGGAAGGAAGATTTTTAAGTGAATTTTGACTATTTAATTTTTTGGCCGAACTGTTCCTTTTTTCTGTTTAGAATGAGCAAGAAAAAAACAGCCCCAGCTCCACCCCAACCACCACTTTCTGTTTTTAAGTCTCCCAGTTTCTGCATTTTGATGGCCTCATTACCTCTGCTGACCTCTCTTGGTTTGTGAAAACATGCTGCGGCATCACTCCATCAATCTGTCACTCAAACTGTATTCCACCAATCAGGGATTATCCTGACATCACCTCTCAGAGTGAGAGGATGAGTGGGAGGAATAGCGTAAGGTGTTAGGGAGAGCTGTAAATGGTTGAATGAAAAATAATGTTAGGGTAAGAATTTCAAGACAGGTTAAAAAAGAGAACGGCTTTCAAATCTGTACCTGAAAGTCGGCACGAAACAGAAGTCGTGGTAGTCTTTTCTTCCATATTGTGACATATATCAGAGTGAAACAGCTTCTCGAACAAGAAAAAATGTAGGGAACGACTTGATTTTATTATTCGGGAATTGATTGGCTGGTTGTGGTTTGCTATTGGTCGATCTCATGTGAGTGACAGGTTGCCCCGCCCTCGTGCCAGATCATCAGAGAAGAGATGTTGCTGCAAAAGGGAGGGGAAGTTATTTTGATGAAATAACTTGCCCCTTAATCATATCTGAATTTCAGCTTCGGACACTTCCTTAGCTCTTGTATACACAGTGGTACGAACCGTAACAATGGTGTTAGTTTTACCGTATCAATTCCAGTGCGAGTCCTCATCCTTTCGAAGTGCAATGGATGAAGTGCATGGATTCACAGTTCAGAAAACAGCTTCTTCTCGACATGTCAACAACACGCACCAAACTCTTCCAGCTATATTACACACTGCATAAAAGGTAATATTAAAAAAAGCATAATAAGGGCACTTTAAATGTTTTTACGGTATTGAATGTATACATATTTCATTAGAATATATTTCATAACTTTCTATCAGGAAATAAATATGAATAATTCAAGAAAATTAATACATTTTATTTTTTATCACAAAACTTGTCAAAATCAATCTGTCACTCAAACTGTATTCCACCAATCAGGGATTATCCTGACATCACCTCTCAGAGTGAGAGGATGAGTGGGAGGAATAGCGTAAGGTGTTAGGGAGAGCTGTAAATGGTTGAATGAAAAATAATGTTAGGGTAAGAATTTCAAGACAGGTTAAAAAAGAGAACGGCTTTCAAATCTGTACCTGAAAGTCGGCACGAAACAGAAGTCGTGGTAGTCTTTTCTTCCATATTGTGACATATATCAGAGTGAAACAGCTTCTCGAACAAGAAAAAATGTAGGGAACGACTTGATTTTATTATTCGGGAATTGATTGGCTGGTTGTGGTTTGCTATTGGTCGATCTCATGTGAGTGACAGGTTGCCCCGCCCTCGTGCCAGATCATCAGAGAAGAGATGTTGCTGCAAAAGGGAGGGGAAGTTATTTTGATGAAAGAAGATAAAAAAAAGAAGATGTGCACAGATAAAACATTTATAATAAATACTGCATTATTTCATAAAAAGATAAGAATTAGCTTTAAAGGTGGTTTAAGCAATTGTCTTTGTCTCTGTGACCAGCAAGAATTAGCATGAAACAATGTTTTTGCTAGTATGACAGTTACTTGTCTCTACAATGTTGTGTGAATGAGTATCATAGGAGGCTGAAGGAAAGAACTGTGTGTGTGTGAATGGGCCTGTAATTGGCAGTGTAATTTGTTGGGCAGTAACTGTGGGAGGTTTCTAATGGAAGGGGAGCAGGTGAACAGCATTATATCTGACAGTTATAAAGCTGCTTAAATTTACTGTGTGTGTGTGTGTGTGTGTGTGTGTGTGTGTGTGTGTAAGCATGCAATTGTGTGCATGTCATTGTTTACTGCACCGTTATTCTCCGATGACACTGCACAGCTGCTGAATCTACAGCGCTACAGCAAGAGAATTTTATTTTACCTGAGTTGTTTGAGAGAGTCTGATTTGAATGTGAACACTGTTTTTGAGAATGCGTTGTAATCCTATTCAGTTTGAATTGAGGTACTGTAGCAAAGAGGATGTAGAATTGTTATTTGTTAATTTGTTGAATTGAATTATGCATTTAAAAAAATACAAAAGTTTGGGGTCAGTAAGATTTTTTTAAAAGAAATTTTTTATTTTATTCAGCAAGGATGTATTAAATTAATCAAAAGTGACAGTACAGACATTTTATAATAATACAGAATATTTCTGTATCAAATAAATGCTTTTGAACTTTCTTTTCATCAAAGAATCCTGAAAAAAACTATAATGGTGTCCACAAAAATATGAAGCAGCACAACTGATTTCAACATTGATGATAATAATAAATGTTTCTTGAGCAGCAAATCAGCATATTAGAATGATTTCTGAAGGATCATGTGACACTGAACACTGTCATGATGCTGAAAATTCAGCTTTGCATCACAGGAATAAATTACATTTTAAAATATATTCAAATTTATTTTAAACATTTATTTTAAATTGTAATAATATTTCACAATATTACTTTCACAATAATACTGTAAAAGGTTTTTACTGTATTCTGATTAAATAAATTCATCCTTAGTGAGCACAAGAGACCTCTTTCAAAAACATTAAAAAAATCTTACTGCCCCATACTGTACAGTATATATATATTATGCTACAGTCTTCAAGATGGACTAAAATATATAATCAATAGGTTAGTGTAATGTAAATAATTATTTCTATCAAGTTTTCTTGAAACTTTATATTAGGCATTTTGTGGTGCTGCATGACAAAATTAAAATATCTTTTAATGGCTGTTAAAGTGCCCCTATTATGCTATTTTAAAGGTTCCTGATTTTGTTTTGGAGGTCTCCTACAATAGGTTTAATTGCATCCATTTTCTCATAATATACACCTCTTGTCTCACAGTGTCTAAAACAGTTTGATAAAGTATTCAGTCCTCTGCTCTGGTTGGTTAGATGGCCCAGTCTGTTGTGATTGGTCTACTGATAACAGTGCGCGTTGAAAACAAAATGCCCCTTAATCATATCTGAATTTCAGCTTCGGACACTTCCTTAGCTCTTGTATACACAGTGGTACGAACCGTAACAATGGTGTTAGTTTTACCGTATCAATTCCAGTGCGAGTCCTCATCCTTTCGAAGTGCAATGGATGAAGTGCATGGATTCACAGTTCAGAAAACAGCTTCTTCTCGACATGTCAACAACACGCACCAAACTCTTCCAGCTATATTACACACTGCATAAAAGGTAATATTAAAAAAAGCATAATAAGGGCACTTTAAATGTTTTTACGGTATTGAATGTATACATATTTCATTAGAATATATTTCATAACTTTCTATCAGGAAATAAATATGAATAATTCAAGAAAATTAATACATTTTATTTTTTATCACAAAACTTGTGTTGGACTACTAAATTGTGAATATTCCCCCAACCCTGAACAGGAAGGGTGATTGTGCATGGTGAAAAGTGACCTGATCCTGTAAAAAATTGTTCTGCTGTAAATTTTCTAGTGTAATATGAGATGATGATGAATAACACTCATTAATAGGCCGCTGTGCATTATAGACTAAGAGTGAGCAGGTGCCTGAAAGTTTATCATCACCCAAAGAGCCGGACATGTCTGTGTGTCACTTTATTTAAAATTCATTCACATTTATGCAAATGCAGGCCATTACACCTTCACTTAAAAAGGATATTTCTCTATGGAACAGCGCCTCCAGGATTTTGTGTTTCTGCGATCACTGAATTTAGCTCAAAATCAAACAAACTCCACAGTATTCAGAGGAGCTTGCATTTTTTCTTACTGCTGCAGATTTTCTGAAAATTTTGGGCTTAGACGCACATTCAGTCAAAGAAAGGCTGTTTCTCAATTCCAAAAACTGAAAGAACAGCCTTGCATTCTTGTGAAGACCAATCTAGAAGGGCTACATTGGACAAACGAAAGTGGAGCGAATCTGCGCTACTCGTTTGAGCTGCGCAGCTCCGAACGTTTGTCTGCTCGGACCAATAATAGACAGCACAACGGGAGCTCAGAGCAGCGAGTTGATCTCGATCACGTGACACCGTTACTACACAGTGCTGGGAGATCCAGTGAAGAGAGCCCTTGAATTTGCCACAGAATCAATAACATCGCTGTGAAATCTTGTGAGAAGCATTCAAATTCAGCGCATAATTCTGATAAACCACAGATATCAGATCAAACCGTGCCAACCTGGAAACCATAAATCACCAACATTCACCATGGATTTAACATAGTAACACTGACAGAAATAACATGTGGCAATAATGTTTTCGAGAGCTTTTAAGTTCTTCACTCAATTTTTCCCAGCACTTCAAAGCTTTAAATATTACCCAATTTGAATGTTATTTTTAATGTGATGACCAAAACATTATTTGTTCATCCTTCATAGGTTGTCCCCATTTATAAAAATAAAAGTTTCACAATATAGGAAAGCAAACACTTATTTAAAAATAAAAAAGACTATAAATTACCACTGTAGTAGATGGCTGCAGAAGAGCACTTTTTGGATTATTAGCCATTTCCACACACTTAATATATATTTTTAATATTTATTAATTTATATTTAGACATTATGACTGATAAGTAAAAAGTAAATTTTACCTGCATCTCTACTCAAGCTCAGTGCTTTACTGAAGAGTTTGATGCTGTGAACTAGATGTTGCACACATAATATCTCTACAGTTTGAAAAAAGGAATTACCTAGCTGTTTTCTCTTTGCATATACTGTATGTTACAAATAGTGAGTTTTTGGATTGGTGTTTTGGCTTACATTTTTACATTTTATGCATTTACGCTTTTATACAAAGTGTCTTGTAAGTGAGTTGAGATCTTTCTGCGGTGGCGAGCAGCCTGTCGTATTCAGATCATTTAGTCTTTTCTCCTGTAGTCTTTTGGTTTCAATCATTCAGGCAATATTATAGGAGTTACTTTGCTATTTGTAGTTTGTCGAAAAGTTACAATTATTATTTAAAAACAAAAACCTGGTAACAAAACTTCCGGATTCCTCAGGCACCCCAGAAAATAGCCTTTTAACATGGTTTCTTTTGTGAAATAATTTGTTTCCAAAAGATTGTTAGAAATTTGAGCTTCTTTAGATTTAGTGGAAGATTTAGTAGTTTGATTAAATTTTTAATTTAGTTGTTTATTGCTGAATAATCTTTTATATATAAACCATTCAGTGCTGAATAAACTACCCTTTAATCCAAATTTTCTTTGACTCGGTCTGCAATCTTGTATTATTGCTACTTTCATGACACATCAGAAAGATTGTAATTATGAAATGTATACTAACAAAATGTTGTATTTACCAGTGAGAAACTCTTTCAGAGTTGGAAGCATGTTACACAATCATGCTGTAAACAAATTAGTTTCCATCATTGTTATCATAGTTACAAATCATTTGCTCTTCATTTTGTTGCATCAGCACAAAAAATGTCCCCCCCCCCCATTTTTTTCATGTTTTTTCATCACTTTTTTCACATTGTTTATGACTTCCAAGCTTGTACATAGAAACTTTGAAGGCAGAATGAATTTTTCATTGTCACAATGCATTCTGGGATTGCAATTAATCTGTACATGATACATACTGTACGATGCACCCTTAGATTTTGGTGAAAATGTGGTGTTCAGTCTTTGTGAAAGTTCTATCTTGGCCACTTACTGGTGTTTGAATCACTGAATGTGATAAATAAGGAATATTTGCAAATATTTTCTTGCTAACAAGATGCAATCAAATGTCATTAGTAATGATAGAGGCCAGTGTTGCATGTCATACAGTGGCAAGCGTAATAACTGTTTTGGAAAGCAGTGTATGGTATTAATAAATATTTTGAAGGGTGAACTCAGCCCTGTCAGAAAAATAAAATATGATATTTCCAAACGGACTATTTTCACTCCCAAACCTGCCAAACATCCAGAAGACAAAGAGCGTGTTTGCCGGCTTTCAATTTACGTTCAAAGAAAAATGGAGCTGTGGGAAATGGAGATTTGTGGTGGACAGTGATGATATGGCCTCTTGATCTGTTTGAAAACTGCCTGCCAAATGTAAAGCAGCGGATGTTTAGGGAAGGGAATTGCTCTCCCCAGCCAGTCATTACAGAATTCACTGCTGGAGCAGTAAACTGGAGGCTTTATTCCTGTCGCTCTCACTGAAATCTATTACAAACACACACACACACACACTCATGGAAGAGAGAGCACTTTCCCAGCATCTCTATGAGTGAACAAGGGAGAAGGGAAAAATGATATAGAAAGTGAGACAGGAAGTTAGCACCCAACTGCTTAGCATTTGTGTTTATACATGCTTAAAAAATAACGGTTCCAAATGTGGGTTTTCGCAGCAATGCCATAGAAGAGCCATTTTGGGTTCCACAAAGAACCTTTCATTGATCAGTTTTTAAAAGAACCATTTTTTTTGTTAGTGTGAAGAGCATTTTAATATTCTAAAGAACCTTTTTCCTCTATAGAACCTTTTGTGCATTAGAAAGGTTCTATGGATGTTAAAGGTTCTTAATGGAACCATTGATGTCAATAAAGAACTTTAATTTTGAAGAATAGTAGTTTCGGCAACCCTGGGGTAATAAGTGACATGCAAGAGAGATCAATATTATTTATTTATTTTATGACTTTGTATATTGTAGAAATGTCGAATTTCCTCATTGCTTTGTCTCTGCAAATTGGTATATATGTGAACATATTTACTGAGTTTGGCCAAAATGATCTCAGAAAGCGGTATAATTAAGCTCAACCTTCATGTTGGGAACACATTTATGATGTCTAAAATGTAGTCTACATCAAGAACTGAGCTTGTGTGTGTTTGTCAGGTTGTTTGTATATGTTTTAAAGGTGTCTATGTGAGGTTTGTGTGCATATATGATGCTTCGTGTGTTTCTGTTTATGTTTGCGTGTCTGTGTGTGTGTGTTGATGGCTATTTAGTGAGATATCACAGATGCAGACTCATCTCGCTGCAGTTTAGCACACATCATTTACACTTCAGTGGCTAATACTAACAATGCCTGCGTCCTGTCCGTCAAACTCTCCCTCTCTCTCTTTCTATGTCCTGTATCTGCTTGAGCATGAAGAGCACCTTTGATTTGTGTTTGCAGTTTTTGGAGTCTAATCTTACCTGTCATACCAGAGAGAGAGAGAGAGAGAGAGAGAGAGAGAGAGAGAGAAAGAGTGTTCCATGGCTATACTGTTTGAATCAACCAAACCACAGAAATACCCATTTAAATTTATTTCTGTAGCACATTTGAAATGTAGATTAGTCCGAATTATGCCATAATCACAGGTGGGAAATGTGGGAAATGCTATGCTTTCAAGAGTCTGATCCATTGTGCAGGAAAAGACTTTAAAGTGAAATACCAAAAACAGTATGTTGTAAGGTTTAATGTATTTGAATTGTTCAGGCTGTTTTAAACAGATATACTACTGTTCAAAAATGTTGGGTCACTAAGATTTTTTTTTGTAAGAAGCTTCTTATGCTCACCAAGGCTGTATTTATTTGATTAAAAAAAACAGCAAAACAGTAATATTGTGAAATATTATTAAAATTGAAAATAACTGTTCTCTATATGACTTATGTAACTTATTCCTGTGATGCAAAGCAGATTTTTAGCATCATTACTGCAGTCTTCAGTGTCACATGATCCTTCAGAAATCATTCTAATATACTGATTTGCTGCTCAAAAAACATTTCTTATTATTATCAATGTTGAAAACAGTTGTGCTAATATTTTTGTGAAAACCGTGATACATTTTTTAGGAATCTTTAATGAATAGAATAGGTCAAATTTAAAAAATGAATAGAATAGTTAGTTTAGAATAGAAGTTCAAAAGAACAGCATTTATTTGAAGTAGAATTCTTTCAAAATTCTTTACTTTCACTTAATCAATTTAATGCATACCTAAAAGCATACTTGAATAAAAGTGTTCATTAAAAAAAATATCTAACTGACCTCAAACTTTTGAATGGTATTGTACATATAATTGCGGACTACAGTGGATATTTAAAGCTCAATACTGATGAGGTTTGGTTCAGAGTAATACTCAGGAATTAAATAGCAGTTGCACAAAATATAATTTGACATTTGAATAAATTCATTCTTTCACTCTCTATGAAATCAATACACTTACAGATGGCAACCTTCATTTTTAGATGCTCTTTTATTTCTGGTATTGAAAGTATATTGTATTATTCATGATTTGTGAATGTATGTTATTTATGTTGATTGTGTGGTTTGTGGTTTTGGTTGTTATATTTATTAGTGAGTATTGGTTAAATTTTCTAGTAATTGATCTATTTCACTCAGAAATGAAGATTCTGCCATAATTTTCTCATCCTCATGTCCTCCGAAACCTGCATGATTTTATTTCTGGCAAGGAACACAAAAAGAGACATTTCTTACACTGCTCTTTCAACAAAAGTATATAGTGACCAAGAGCTGTCAAACTCAGAGAAAGGACACAAAAATCACCTCAAAAATGTTAAAATCATCATTTTTTATGAAGAACAGACTAAAATTTAAGTCATTATTCACTAAAATCCTTTACAATATATGAGTTTATTGTGCATGTTTATTTGTTCTACCCATTTCTGTTTCATTATTTCTCTCTGTGTTTATATTTCAGTCTGTCTCTTTCTCTCTTTTCCTTCATATTCCCAGTATAACCCCTTTGATGTATAATTGAGTCCTGCATCCTATCCCTTTTTTTCCTTTTTCACCCTGTCTTTCCTCTCTTTCCTTGGATATAGAAAGAGATATCAGGACTGTGTTACACGCGCACACACCTTACACAGAAAGTCATTGTGAATCTATCTATCTATCTATCTATCTGTCTGTCTGTCTGTCTGTCTGTCAAAACTGCCAACTACGGTACCAAGTCGGTACTGAAATTTTAAAAATGTGACGATACCATCATTTCGAGCGCTGTTGAGTGGATTCTTAAACAACTCTGATTGGCCAATGTGTTCACGCGCTCAACAGATATGTCTCAGGATCCGCTGATAGACGCCTACTTTCAAACGCTGTGTATCTGTAAGAGCTCTGTGAAGAGCGTCAAAGATGTCTATTTGCAACATGTTTTTGAAGCGTTGATCATTGTAGCCAATCACAGGCATATCTGTTGAGCGCGTGAACACAGTGACCAATCAGAGGTATTTAAGAATCCGCTCAAAATGCTAGGGGGAAATGCTGGTATCGTTACATTTTTAAAATTTCACTACCGACTTGGTACCGTAGTCAGTACTTTTGACAACCCTATCTGTCTGTCTGCCTGTGTGTATATATATATATATATATAGCTCAGTGAATTCAAGCGTGGTACCGTGATAGGTTGCCACCTGTGCAATAAGTCCATTCGTGAAATTTCCTCACTACTAAATATTCCATGGTCAACTGTTAGTGGTATCGTAACAAAGTGGAAGCAATTGGGAACAACAGCAACTCAGCCACGAAGCGGTAGGCCATGTAAAATCACAGAGCGGGGTCAGCGCATGCTGAGGCGCACAGTGCGCAGATGTCGCCAACTTTCTGCAGAGTCAATAGCTACAGACCGCCAAACTTCGTGTGGCCTTCAGATTAGCTCAAGAACAGTGCGTAGAGAGCTTCATGGAATGGGTTTCCATGGCCGAGCAGCTGCATCCAAGCCTTACATCACCAAGTGCAATGCAAAGTGTCGGATGCAGTGGTGGAAAGCACACCGCCACTGGACTCTAGAGCAGTGGAGACGTGTTCTCTGGAGTGACGAATCACGCTTCTCTGTCTGGCAATCCGATGGACGAGTCTGGGTTTGGCGGTTGCCAGGAGAACGGTACTTGTCTGACTGCATTGTGCCAAGTGTAAAGTTTGGTGGAGGGGTGATTATGGTGTGGGGTTGTTTTTCAGGGGTTGGGCTTGGCCCCTTAGTTCCAGTGAAAGGAACTCTTAATGCTTCAGCATACCAAGACATTTTGGACAATTTCATGCTCCCATCTTTGTGGGAACAGTTTGGGGATGGCCCCTTCCTGTTCCAACATGACTGTGCACCAGTGAGCAAAGCAAGGTCCATAAAGACATGGATGAGCGAGTTTGGTGTGGAGGAACTTGACTGGCCTGCACAGAGTCCTGACCTCAACCCGATAGGACACCTTTGGGATGAATTAGAGTGGAGACTGCGAGCCAGGCCTTCTCGCCAACATCACTGCCTGACCTCACAAATGCGCTTCTAGAAGAAAGGTCAAAAATTCCCATAAACACACTCCTAAACCTTGTGGAAAGCCTTCCCAGAATAGTTGAAGCTGTAATAGCTGCAAAGGGTGGGCCAACTCCATATTAAACCCTTCGGATTAAGAATGGGATGTCATTAAAGTTCATGTGCACGTAAAGGCAGGCGTTCCAAAATTTTTGGCAATATAGTGTATATATATATATATATATATATATATATATATATATATATATATATATATACACATTACCTGCCTAAAGTTTTATTCTTAATGTTTCTGAAAGAACTGCTTTTGTTTGTGAACTTTGTTTCGCACTGGTGTAAATCTGGTTTAATGGTTTTGGGTAAATCAACATGATATCCTAATAATTTACACATAATGAACCGAATCAAAGGAACAATAGAGAAGTTGTTGGGGAAAAACTGCCTGAATGTATTATCCTTCCCAGTCATAAGACCATTTCAACCTTTCTCATACCAGTTCTCTCCTTCTTTCTCACTCTTTTATCGCTCTCTCATGCTTTGAATTGTCTTCATAATTGAGGGAGAGTTGAATTTAGTTTAGCTTGAATATTAAGTGAGTCTTTGTTAGCTTTTGTTTCACTCATAAATCTTGTATGTTAAATATTCACAGAGCGCCTCTATCTGCTGTCTGCTGCATACATGGAGTGATTGCAAACGGCCGCTCAGTTTCACACACACAGTCACACACCTGTCCTCAGCTCTATCATAATGTTAAATAATATGAGAGCATTAGTATCAATCTGTTCTCACCACAACTATAATCATGTTTGATGTGTCAAACTGTGGGTGTGTATCAGTGTTTTGGTGTGCATGAGCTTGCATATAGATGTTCGGTTGTGCATTTGAAGTGGGAATATCGATGTGTGTGAGTATGTTTACTTGACAAGTGTATTTGTATACTATGAAATGTATTTGATATACCGTGCTGTGTGATGTTCATTTGTCACACTCTGTTACATCTTTATATCACACACACAGTCATATATATATATATATATATATGCATAGTTCAGTCATGAAACTCTAGAGGGCGCAGGCTGATGGGTTCTTAACGCAAGCCTATGATAATTACAGCATTAACTACTAGGGGTGGGAATCTTTAGTCACCTCACGATCCAATCCGATTCCAATTCTGGGAGTCACAATCCGATTCCAAAACGATTCTTGATCTACTTTTTTTTCCTTTTTTTTTTTTGCAAGTATCAAATAATAAAGCAACGAAACATATTACAAGCAATAAACAAAGAGTGATTTCAGTATTTAAGATTATCTGAATGTTTCCAAAACTGGCTGTGTTTACATTAATTTTGCATATTAAAACCATTTTGAGAGTCGCGCACAGCCGCACTCTTCACACTCAGCATCATCACGCATCTGAATAAAAACTAAGCTCAGAATCGATCCAGAATCGTTGGAGAGAGAATCGCGATTCATTGATGGATCGATTTTTATCTTTCTCTCACCCCTATTAACTACTGGCACAAGCCGATTGGTCCATGTCACATCTGCAGCCAATGAGCTTGTTGCCAGCACATTTAAATGGCTGGTTACATTCATTATAGCAGTTTGCAGTGCGCTTCAGAGTTCCTCTAAAACCCTCCACCTTCCCCAGCTCCACCTGTATAGATCTGCTATGGGTTATTGATATATGCTATTTGTGCAGCAGCACTATGTCTTACAGTAGCAGTCTTTGTATTAGCAGCAGCAAGTTCCTGTACTTGCTCTGCAGCAGCAGCAGCAATAATCTACAACAACAACAATAATCTACAGCAGCAGCAATTCAGCAGCAGCGTAGCAGATCTATTCCGCCAAGACCAAATACATTAACATTGTCATATCCATTACCATGCTAACAATCTTCCGAGAGTTGTCATGGTTGAAATTATATATATATATATATATATAGACATTTATCTAAAATAGAAAGCTACACTACCGTTATCAAAAGTTTGGGGTCAGCAAGATTTTTTTTTTGTTTTTGTAAAAAAAATTAAAGAAATTAATACTTTTATTCAGCAAGGATGCATTAAATTGATCAAAAGTGACAGTAAAGACGTAATGTTACTAAAGATTCTATTTCAAATAAATGCTGTTCTTTTGAACTTTCTATTCTTCAAAAAATCCTGAAAAACATTACAAATCGTACCGATCCCAAACTTTTGAACGGCAGTGTATAGATTCAATCAGACTGCAATGGATAAACCAATTCCCACCGTACATTAATAGTAAAATCAGTTGTTAACAGCATTTCCTATTGACTTCTCACTTATGATTATTTTCAGTATCAACTCCAAACTCTTAAAAGAAAAGATTTTATATAGATCCTGAAAGGGTTCTCTCAGACACTTCATGTATATAACCTTTTAGGGGGTCCATCATGGGATCATTTTATGGATTTAGTTTTAATGAGTTCATTTTGTTTTAATTAATTTTTTATTTTGATTACATTTTATTAATTAAACAGCTTGTAAACATACTTTATCACTAGAAATAAAGCATTAAACGTGAAAGTATTATGCAATAATTTAGGACATTTCTCCTTATATAGAACCTTTTTGGCATAAAGCATTCTTGCATCAAGAAATTAGACAATTGTTGACATTCAGAAAGAGAATAAAGCTGTAACATTGATGTATTTGAAGAATTTGATGAGAAATATTTGAGTTCATACTAAAATATTTGACTTTTGATTGCTGACCTGGAAATATTGGCTAGATTTGAGCACTGTTTGAGACATAAACACTTTTTTTCTCTTTCTATTTGCTCTCCATTTGATCTCATTGCTTTATAGAAAGTCCTACATGATTTATTTTCCTTTTAAGCTTTTTGCTCAAACTCTCTCTTGAGGTGCAAGTGAATTGTGCATTTGTTTGGATAAATATGGATTGTTCATCCCTCACTGAAAATGACATATCGAAAGCTTTAGTCTGCTGTCAAATTGTGAATACGAGGTCAAAAAAACAAGGAAAACTTCACAGTTATGATAAGATTGCAACAGCGTAGTGTAAACATTATGATGCTACCATTTTTTTTTCATTGTTCAAAGCAATAAAATCAAAGTGGTTTATTATCAAGGGTAAAAGCAGCAGTGAAAAGTGAAGACTGGCCCTATAATTAGCGATTTTCTCCATGGCCACACTGGGTCTCCACGACATTGAGTTTAATCAGCTGCTGATAATACAGCTCCTCCGACAGGACCCTTTTCTTATAGACAGGAAATAGACGTCACCCCAAAGAGCAGTCATAAAAAATAAACACTTTTCTTCCTCTGCTGTCCCCTGCTGATGTGAGTATTTGAATTTGACTGTTTTACAATACTGTTTTACACACAACAGTCTCCCACCAACCATGCATGTACATGCTGATCAAATTAGCGATTATAGAATCAAACAAACACATGCACAGTTTGCAAACACACATTGATAATTGTTTTATTGCTGGCAAATGCAACAGTATCAAAAAGTGAATGAAGCCAGAATGCGGAGTCCCTTTGTGCAGTGCACCTTTTGTATGATAATCAGCTCTCTGCCCATTTGCATTTAATTCTATTAAAAACACAATTCACCTGAATTAAATGGATAGAGGGGGAGAAATGAGACCAAGAGATATAGGAGACACACAGAATGAGGAAACGATGTTTATGCGGTAAATTTGTTTTTCCTCAGGAAGATGCTTTCAAAGCTGTTTTGTTGGATTGTGTGACTTCTTTAATGATTTTTTCAGCCAAAAATAAAAATTGTCATTATTTATTATTTACTCTTTTTGAGTTATTATATTTTTGTTTTATTTTTGCAGAATGTTCATGCTTTTTTCATGAATTTTCATTCTATTTGAATGAATTTTATGGTTTCTTCCATACAATGAAAACAATGTACAGTTGTCAAGCTCCTAAAAGGACAAAAAAGTATCATGAAAGTACTTCTGTCATATCGATTACTCATAATTTGACATGTGAAGACACATTTTACCAGGTTTGGAGTTAGTGATGCCATTTAAAGTTTTAATATGCAGGAACATGAATGGGAATAATGGTGAATAACGGCTCAAATTTAGTAAGTTCCTCACACAAAACTATCTGAAGACAAATCATAAACAGTAAACCAATTTAATGATATTTTTATGGTGCGTTTTTTCTTTTTTGGAGCCTGACAGTGTCTTTCCCCCTATTACTTTCATTGTATGGAAAAGAGTTGGGACATTCTGCTAAAAAGTCTCCTTTTTTTCTTCTGAGGAAACTCAAGGGTGAGTAAATCATGACAAAATTTTCATTATCATCTTTCCTGTCTTTTCCGTAGCATTTCTGCATTTTCCCATGTGTGCGTCTGACCCTGGTTTTCTCCCGCTGAGACACAAAAATAGGATGAATGAGAGAATGAAAGAGTTTGAATGATTGAGGCAGAGAAATGGGAGATGGAGGGTTTTTCTTTGTGGCGTCCTTGTGCTCTCACCATGAGGTACCCAAATACCATCATTTTTTTTTCTCTTTGTGCATTGTGTTCTCTCTCTCTCTCTCTCTCTCTCTCTCTCACACTCTCTCTTTTTTTTTTTTCTCTTTCTGTGTCTCTCGGCCTTCCAGGTTCTTTCTTGATTATCTTTCTTCTTAAATACACAGCCCAGACCTTTAGCAACCAGTCAGCCGTGAACTGTGTGGAGTGTGAGCCTATTTGATAGAATATATTTCTTCACACATATATTTCTGTGTCGCTCTTTATGCGGTCATATGTCAATGCATCTGTGTGTATTACAAGCTCAGTGTTCATACACACAGATACTTTGCTTCTGTCAGTGTACGAGGTAAATCAATATATAATATGTATAATTAATTTTTCAAATATTTATAAATTACTATAAATTACATTTAAATAAAATAAATTAAATAATTCTAAAAACATTTTAAAGTAATTTTAAATTATTTAATAAATTATTTAGTTTATTATTTATTATGTAATTTATAACAATTCATAAATATTTAAAATTAATTCATGAAAAAATATTAAAAAAAATTAAAATACTTTGTCATATTAGATTATATTTATTTTAGTTTATAATAAATATTTATTCAATTCAATTCACATTTATTTGTATAGCGCTTTTCACAATACATATAGTTTCAAAGCAGCTTTACAGAGAATGCATGTCAACATTTAAAGAATGCAGTTAGCAAATAATGTAATAATTTAGGTAATTAATTTACAATCACTGTTAGCAATTTATTTGAAGGTAGAAGCAATGAGCTCCTGGAAAAATGAATTACATATTAACAATAATTAGGATATATAGAATTTGTTTATTTATTATTTATTTGGTTAAATGTGCTTACCTAGAGCTGTTTTTACACTTGGTAGTATCTCATTTTCTCTCCCTCATGTTGTTCCAAATGTGTATGACTTATTTTTCTTCCATAAACCACAAAATTATTGTATTGGTAGTTTTTTTTTTTTTTTTAAACCTTGCCACATTGTAAATGGTCATGTAACACAACAGAACCAATGGTGTTTGGTTCCAGTGATGTCAAATGTGGTGCTATGCATCTTCAGTCACCACTTTTTTAATAAACTTAAGCGAGAAGGAGATCTTTGAGATTTAAAAATTGTTAAATTTTGGTGTGCTTCTGTATGATTTCAGAAGACTTAGACTATAGCACATGAGTTAAACTATATTTTTAAAATTCTCTTTTCTCCATTTTGGTAGTCTAAATAACCTTCTATACAACTTTATATACTATAACTTCTAGTGAAGGGAGTCCATTGTTTTTTTTGTTTTTTTTTCTTTAGATTTTCTTAATGTTCTTGCACATTTTTTCTCTAGTTCTTCCTAATCTGTACTGATGCACCTGGATAGGTGAATTTCACTGCATTTTCGATGCAAAACTGGTAGATGAACACAAAGGGCACACTTGAAAAAGACATAATTTTGTGTCTATGATAACCATTGTTTTAAAGCAGTGTCTCCGCCAGCGATACAAATGCTTGCGGATTATGTCACTTCATGTGGGTGGAGTTGCGTCTCATGGGTCGCCGGGGGCCCCTATGAATTGTGGCATACCGTTGCATGTGTGTTCAGTGTAAGTTTTGATTGGGAGAATCAGGAGAGATGGGTGAGAGAAAAGGAATAAAGGACCTCCTGTTAAGAGCCATTTCCATCAGGTAGAGGAGGAGAGCTGTTCTTCTGCTTCATTACTCATCTTTCACTCTCTCTCTCTCTGCTCTGTTCTTGTCATGTTCAGGAAAGTGGATGAGGACAAAACAAAAAAACAGGAGGAAAATGAAATATGAGAGTTAGAATGAAAAAATTGAAAATCAGATCTCGGGCAATTTAGATGCAATGTGTATGAGAATGTGAATTCCGCTTTAATACTACTTCTCAGTCCTCTTTCTTTTTCTCTCTTTTTCTCAAACCCCCTCTATACTTTTCAAACATAGGTTCTATTGACAAATTTTGTAGTTGGAAATACTGTATATCACATTGAGAACATGTATTAAGAAAGTGAATAGGGTCCATTTTGATATATTGTTGACTTTTAAACATCATATGGCCAGATTTAAAGCATGTTTAACCTATTTTACGCTTGACATGGCTGCGTCTGTGTTCTTTTTAATGTGTATATGCCACCAGACTCATGTGTGAGTTACAAATAGAGGCTTTGGTCTTGTAGTATCATGCTTCATTAGGAAGTGCAGATGCTGTTTTCCTCCGCAAGAAGTGACGGTGTTTAAGGTCCACGTGAAGCTGTGCAGTGTTTCTACAGTCTAACAAGTGATGTGCAGGAGGCCGAGCTGCTTTGTGTCGTCTGCAGTCCACAATCAACTCTCTTGTTTTGCTGATGTTTAGGGATTATTGTCCACACACAGGGCGTCGATTGTTATTGATGAGCCCCATAACTGTAGTGTCGTCAGTGAAACTTAATGATATGATTGTTCCTGTGTTTGCCAATGCAGTCATAGGTCAGCCGATGCACATCAGTGGGCTCAGTACATCTGTGCTACAACATGGTGGGATGAAAAGTTTTTTGACAGCTGAGACTTGTTGTTCTGAATGTCCAGGACTGATGTGGTCAGTTCAAGAGAAGACATTTGTTAATAAAGGTCTAGAGAATGAAGGTATTGAACCCTGAACAGAAATCAATGAACAGCATCCTGATGTAGATTAAGACACTTTATTTTCCAGGTGATATAAATGAGTGTCACTCACTGTAGTCGATCAGGTCTATACATACATACATACAGTATATATATATTATATATTGTTAGATATAACTTAGATTAATAAGTATTATAATTATTTGCTTATTTCACTATATTAGTGAGGACATTGCATAGACTTCCATTGATTTTATATCAGGTTAATGATGTTTTCTATCGCCTAACCCAACCACTACCCCTAAACCTACCCATCACAGAAACCATAGGCATATTTTGCGGGTAGGACGGGTTGGACATGTCCCCAGCACTTTTTGCCTGGGCCGATATTGTCCCCACCACTTTTTTTAAACATCTCGGAGCATGGATGTATCTATTACAAAGGAAGCATCTCCAGTTGACTAGCAGAATATTAATTTCATTCGTTTGTGTTAAATAAGAGGCGATTTGGCGCTGGAATGTGTTGTTTTTGTCTTGGTGCTCGTGCACTCTGCACAGTCTTCACACAGACGAGCGCTTCAATATCGCTTTAACACTGTTCTGGAGACTCTCTATTCATTCTGGTGAAATCACAAAAAAAAGCAATGCAAATTTTGTTGTACATTTCTGATATAGCCTTGTATTAGGCTACACACACACACTCCTTTCCCACCCACTTTTTAAAACAAAGTTACGGCAATGACCGAAACGTGTAAAACACTAGATTTAAATAAAAACATGTTTTGGCATATTTATTCGTCTTTTTAACTAGTGAGGACCAGTAAAATGTCCTCACTAGTTGGTTGTCGTAATATTTCAGCATATAAAGTGAGGACATTTGACCCTCACAAGTATAGCCAAACCTGCACACACACACACACACACACACTTATGACTATACTGTTGGTCTGAAGGGCGTTGTGCTTGTGTTCAGGTTGGATAAGGTGTTAAATAATTGATTAGCTCATTTCAGCACTGATATATGAGGTATCTCTCTCTGATGGATGACGGTGGAGTGCAGGACGTAAGAAAGATACTGATGAGAAATACAAGTATGGAGTTTGGTAAATGATTCCATTTTTCAGGGAGAAATAGAGGGGGATGAATCTGTGCGTGTTTGCTGTGAATATGAGCCACTAGGATGCATTAAAATGGTCTTACTGTATATCATCGACATTTGTTAACTTATAGTTGTTGCCGTCAGTATGAAATTCCACAGCATCTGATAGATGTTTATTTCATTGAGTTATTTTCATAACACAAAGTGAGCAGATTGTGAACAAAGGGGAGGATAATGTAATCACTTGCATAATTTCCTTTCCTGATGTAGGCGTCAAATTAAAACATATAGTTCCATTATAATTAGCATAATTTGGTAGAACGCAACCCTCCTCAGGTCCTTTAAAGGGCAACCTGTTGTCTGTCTCTCCATCAATTCTCTTTAAACTCTGACGGTTTGCAGTGAAACTCACACAACTGAGCAGCGTTTGTTAAAGAGTGCGAGTTATGGGGTTGCCAACTCCAGCAAGAAATTAGTGTACTCTTTCAGTTTTTTCCCTTTGGGAAAGTAAGTAACACTCTCCATTTGTTTTTACCTGATAAATGATTTTGTTTTTTTGTTTGTTTTTTGACAGTAAGTAATTTAAGTATGCATTAAATAGATCAAAATTGACTGTAAAGCCATTTATAATGTTACAAAAGATTTCTTTTTTCAAATAAATGCTGTTCTTTTGAACTTTCTATTCACCAAAGAATCCTGAAAAAAATTATGGTTCCCATAAACTGAAGACCGGAGAAATTCAGCTTTACTGAATACTGTATATTCAAATTGAAAACAATTTTAAATTATAATAATATTTCACAATATTACTTTTTTTTATATGTATTTTATACCAGCATATAGTGCAAAATAAAAGTAAATCATTTACTTATGGAAATAGCATGTTGTTTTAATATCAATTATTCATTTTTTTCTTGACATAAAACAGTTTAAACACATTTTGGCATATGACATCATTGCCTCTGTTGTAAAAATAAATGAATGTTAATGCCATACTAAAGTGTCACACACCATTACACACATATCAGTTTAGCTTCTACCCAGATAAATTGTAACACAAGATAATTGTGACTATACATAAATATTTTGAGATGAACAGATTTTAGTGTTTTTTGAAAGCTCACATATGTCAGACATTTAGAAATAGTGATGAACACAAAAGCGTGTAACTGAAAGTGTAGCAGCAGCCAATGTTGTGTGAAAAAGTGTCTGTTGTTTTCTGATAATTTTCCATTATAATCTGTGTTTTAGCTGTTCTGCTTGGATGGTATGGATATAATATACAAATATGTTTCCTAAAATACAGAATAATTCTGTATGATGTGGAACGATTGGCAGCCGACGTGAGCGAGATTAGTAAAAGAGTGAAAGTCAATGAGGAAAGTGACATTTCAAAGCATGAAAAAGAAAGAGAAGGAAAAAAAGCAGAGGGAAAGAGAGGTATAATCATAAGGCCTGTAGTTGGAGTAGAGTGGGCGTTAGGGTCCGGCTGGTGTAGAGCGGGCGTAGCTGTAATCAGTGCTGTATTGTTGGCAGCGGTCGGCCAGCTCTGCTTGTACCCTGCAGGGGTTTTACGGCTTTAGGCTGGCGCACTGCGTGATCTTGCCGCCGCGCCACGTCAGCCCTGTAAATTAGCCCTTTATGGCTGGAGCCAGCCTCACTTTGAGAACGTACGCGCCGTGGACCTGTTCCTCACCTCGTATATCACACAATGTCTCTATTAACCCTCCCAATCAATGAAAACCTTCGGTAAGCAAGCTGCTCACCGCCATTCACTCATACTCAACCTGGCTAAACTTGAACTTTCTTCCAAACCGATATTCACTCCCCCGCTCACCCTTAACGCTGAAAAGGCCAGCTTTTCATACGTGTTTCACAGTGCAACTTTAATCAGCCCCCTTCCCTTGCCAAAACTATAGACATGAAAGAGCTAACGAAAGGACATGCTGAGAGCTGCGATAATCGGCTAAAACACCTTTTCTGTTGTATAAAATGTAAAACAACAGCTGGATTTTTTAGTGTTTAACAGGAAGTCTGCAAACAAGAGAGTATGATTAACTTGTTAGTGTGGTGGATTGTTAAGAGATGTTCAAGCATAAAACGATTTTCAGCAACAAAGCGGTCAGACGTCTTTATTTTAAGTCAGGGCTGGTGATTTCCTGTGACACGAGCGACTACCAATGGCAGTGCAGACAGTGAAGGTCATGTGATATAGTTGAGCATGTTTAAGCATGAAAAACTTTATTGTTGTCCTAAATAAAGTTGTTACCTTTGAAAACACCAAACTGGTTTTTCAAAATTAAAAGATTGTGAAGAAAGGAACTTTAAAAAGAACCGCGGACAATTACGACAATTTGACAAATACATTTTTTTTTTATTTCATTATTTATTTTATTTTGACCAACGATTTCTAAACACCAAATTGGCCTTGTAACATTAAAAGACCACAGAGAATGTAACTGAAAAGAGCCATAACCGTTTACAACAATTTGACAAATACATTTTTTCAAGCAACAATTTGCATGTATTTTCCTAGGACTCTATAGTAATTTTTCACATGGCATTTATGGCTCAGATAATTGTCTCAAAGACTTCTGTGATTGCTATAAGCAAATATGGCTGATGAGAATGCAAACATGCAGTACAGTACAGCTGTACTGTCTACTAGGTATTGTAGACCTCCTCGACAATGACCTGTCGACCTCCAGATTTAATCGCTGTCAGTGTGGATGTTAGTGAGTTAGAGATGTAGCACAGTGAGTGCTCCTTTTGCTTTTGTCTCTCTGTTGTGTCAGGTAATTATCCCTATGGAGACTGTTTAATGCACAAGCTAATGGTCAGTGAACCGGCCACTGTAGATGTGATACAGACCTCTGAGGGCCACTGGATTCAGCTCGTAAACTGGACTAAATGGTCTGTTGTGTGGATTTTGTAAATTTAACTGATATCTGCATTATGTTGTGACCAATATTTGTCCCTTGTGCAGAGTTTTCACTTTTGTGCTTGTGAGGCAAAAATGGTGGGAAAGGAAGCTACATTGAAAGTGGCATATATTGTACCATATATACAAGATGTGTTTATACAGACATTTTAATTCACATGAAATAGAATTGTGGGAAATCTTTAGATATTTGATTTTCTATTCATGTACAGCTGATAGAAAATGAGATACACATTGATTGTTGTGAGAACGATAAGGTTTAAGACAGACCGAGTAGATTTCACCAAACGTTTATTAATTCATTAAGTTAAATTTCCCTAAAACATTGGAATATGCAAATACTGTCATCAGTTATCGGTGCAGAGCGACAGGACATCTGCTGCATATTCAAACTTCAAAACCACATGCGTTCTGTTTAGCAGCAGATGTTGAAAGCTTGACTGTGAAAACACAATTTAACACAAAATGAGTGATGAATTTGCCTCGTACATACTGTCTGATTGTGATCCTAAACCGCTACATCCATTGAGAGTGTGACATCCTTGATTTTACAGATGTTAAATTGACATTTGGTTTTCTTAAATATTTATGTGATTTACATGCGAAATGAACAGTTGAGAAGGTAACATCATTTATAGAATCATTTATAAAAGCATCAATGAAATTGTATTCATCATTATAATTTACTTTTATTCATATACACTGCCGTTCAAAAGGTTGGGGTTGGTAAGATATTTAAATGTTTTGAAAGAATTGTCTTATTCTTACCAAGGCTGCATTTTTTAAAATCAAAAATACTGTAAAACACTACTATTGTGAAATATTATTACAATTTAAAATGACTGTTCACTATTTAAATTGTAACATTAAAAATGTTCTGCACTGAATTAACATGAACAAACAATAAATGACTGTATTTTTATTAACTAACATTAACAAAGATTAATAAATACTCTAACAAATGTTTTGTTCAAGTTAAAGGTGCAATATGTAAGATTGTTACAGTAAAATATCCAAAAACCACTAGGCCAGTGTTATATATTTTGTTCACTTGAGTACTTGCATTATCCCAAATGTTTCCAACTATTTGTAAATCGTGAGAAAATTGCTATTTTAACCAAGGCTCCGGGACGTGTGAGGAGTCGCCTGTCAATTGCGTCATACCCGCATTAACCCTCGCTCTACCTCGGTTTCTGGTTTTATTTTGTAGAAACCATGGAAACACCAAAGACGCTTTAATATATTACACGTTTTAATAGACAAGGGAACAACTGTTTTGATATATTTATAGACAGAAAACTAATTGTTGTTATGTAGCTCAACACGTTTAGTCTTATTGTTTAAATCTAATTTTCTTGGTTTTTTGCGAGTACCATGCTTTACCATGCCTCCGAGAAAAACACTATTTTGTGAAGTAGCTAACATAGCGTAATCAGATGCAGCTTTATTTTTAGTAACAGTAATACAGAATTTTCTCCATCATACAATACGTTTTAAAATGAATTGCATGCCATTTATCAACACAAGCCATCCAGCATTTAATATGATATTCTAAAATCGATCTAGCTTACTGCAGTGCGTCTCAAAGAAGTGTCTCACAGCAGCCGCCGAGCGAACGCACAGAGTAACGTTATAACATAATTTTCAACACTCTCAAATGTATCTAATATGATAAACAGAGCTGTGTTACCTCATACTCATGACCGCAATCGCTCCAGCGGCCCTGTTCAGCTCCCACAACACTCGGTCCTGCTCTGCTTCATACTACAGTAACGTTAATAATCGCATCCATGAACATGATTTCTTCCCGAGTCCTATCCCTATTCTTTTGCACCGTCCGTTGAGGTGAAGACCACATGTCCCAAGATTCCGCGCTCAAACTTGGCGTCATCAAGCTACGCCTTTGTTTTGAATAGGCCTCTAGCGACCTCTAGCGGACAGAAATCCTACATACTGCACCTTTAATAGATAAACTAATGTTAACTAATGAAACCTTATTGTAAAGTGTTACCAACTAATTTATTGTTATCATTATGCTAATTACATTATGTGAATGAATAGCTATTTTTTTTTTTTTTTTTGGTACCCTTTTTTTGTATAGAAGCTAATGACATTATCAGATACAGTTGTACATGAGATCCTAGACTGCTACAATTAAAAAAATTTCAGAAAATAATTGTGTTTTTCTCTGTAGAAGATATAATTTATGCTGATTTGCTACTGAGCTCTTGATGATAAGGATAAAATCCAGTATGATAGAAAAAAGAACAGACTGAAGATGATGGGGGAATCCCTGTGATCCTAAACATTCCTAGTTAATTTGTCTCCTCAGAGAGTCTCTGGGAAGACTTCACATGGGCTAATGAGCTGATAAGGAGTCTTGTGATCATTTAGAAATATGATAATAGTAATTATAGAGCTTGAGAACATGTTGAATAGAGTGTGTAGTTAAACTGTGTGTTTGCACAGTGATCTTGAGTGGAATGTGTTGCTGTTCCTTTTAGTGTTTGTTGTTCACTTCTCAGTGTGAACTTTACTCCATATCTCACTCTGATTCTCGCTTTTGATTTACGAGTATGCATTTGGCAGATACTTTTATCTAAAGTGACTTGCATTGCGTTAAAGACATATGTTGGTATAGTTCATGCATTCCCTGGGAATCGAACCCATGACCTTGGTGTTAGTGCCATGCTCTGCTGTTTGAGCTACAGGAATGGCTCAGTGACGTTAGTCCTATTTGGACAGAACTAGTTTTCCCGGAAGATGTTCACAGGCATACTTTGTGAAAGTGAGTTCGATTTAGAACTCATGAAAGTCATAAGTTCGATTTAGATAAAAGCACCTGCCAAATGCATAAATGTAAATTTGAAGTGAGATTCAGTATGAGATGTGCAGTAAAATTTACATTTAGATAGTCATGACATCACAGACGTTGGGTGATAAGAATTGTAACTCAAACTTTGTTTAGTGAACATGTCTCGTCTGAATAGGGATATTGTTTCACTTTGAATCTCACTTTGCTTCTCACTAAATCTCACTTTCATTTGTCACTCTGAATCTTGCTCCACTTATCACTCGGAGGGTGCTTTCACACCGGCAGTTTAGTTCGAAACGGGGCACGATTCGCATGAAATATTGCTAATGTGAAAGCTGGAGCGCACCGGGGTACCAAACCCGAGACTACCTGTAGGAGGTGTTCTGATTTCAGTTGCACTGGAACTGTGGCACGATTTGCGTGAATGTGAAAGCAACTCCGACTCGGGTGCGGATTTGTTCAATAAGTGTAGTAACCTGCGCATGCATTTTAGCTGATGGCAACGTCATTAGTACAACAAAACACATGTAAGCAGGGCTCCAGACTAACTTTTTTTTTACTAAAAGCACTGTAGCCCCTTACTGTAAATTTTAGGAGCACAAGCAGAAAATGTAGGGGCACACCTAAATCGACCTGCAGTGCAGTTATTCACATTTTCCCCCTTTTTGACTGCATTACTGACAAATGCCTTGGTAATAAATAGATAAATATATAGACTTAACTTACAGAAATTACAATGTGCAGTTTTATTTTAAGTTTGCAAGGCTCCAAATTAACATTTTAGGGCAGCATTATCATTCTTAATGTCTAAATAATATTTCAAAAGCAAAACGATTGAAAATATTTATTAGGCAGTGGGAATGGCAGCCACCTACTGGTTACAATGGTAATTTAATGTCTTTTTTTATTTTTAAATAAGTGTGAGTTTTCCTACATGTTGAAACTTTTAGTTTTATAAATTTTATTCATTTTATAATCTACGAAGGATGAACAAATAATGTTTTGGTCATCACATTAAAAATAACATTTAAATATGATAATATTAGAGTTTTGAAGTGCTGGAAAAAGATGTGTTAAGTACTTGAAAGAATTTTACTATTCCTGCAAAAATTCCATGGTTACAGTTAGTGTTACTACATTAAATCCATGGCAATGTTGTTAATTTGTGTAAATTTGTTAAATTTTTGGACTATAACTTGTTCATTCATGGCACAATGTTTCTCCTGGTTTCCACGTCAGCGCTACTGTTAATAACGGAGAACTCTGCGCCGAATTTGAATGCTTCTCACTAGATCTCAAAGCGATGTTATTAATTCTGTGGCGAATTCAAATGCTTTCTTTACTGGATCTCCCAGCGCTGTGAAGTAACAGTGTTGCGTGATAAAGATAGGCTCGTGACGTGAGTAACGTTAGCTCGCGCCTTACGGCTCGCGAGTCGCGCCAAACCCTGCATCCCAATGTGCATACTATCCACCCTAAATAGTATTGAATATTACTAATGTCACATACTATTTAGGATGGATAGTAGCCTATGCACATTGAGACGCAGGCAAAGAGTCGCGCTGCACTGACATTGGGCCTGACTGATAAACGGTCCGTGAAGCACAAATGAGTAGCGCAGGTTCGTTTTCCGCTTTTATTACGTTTACTTTGCTATTTGATGTTGGGCAACGTTATGGTGGTCACGCCAGCGTGAGTGCTAACAAATTTTGATCAGTGGTGATGATTTACCTTGGATATGAGCAAGAGTGAACGTGCAGTCAGAACGGCAAATGAATAGTCTCCTCAAAAGAGTCCATTTGCAAGCAGAAGAAAGCTGCCTTCTTTCGAGGCACATACAGTAAACCCAAGTGTCAATTACTCTGCTGCGCATAATAGCACCCAATTAATAAAAAACGCAAGATATATTGACTCGTGTCCTGTTTTCTATCATGCACCGTGCACGTTTGTGACGATATAAGATGAACGCAAATGTATCGGGGTTGGAAAGAATCAAGTAAGTGTGAATCGAGACCGCGCCAAACTAGAAACTAGATCTCACTCTTTTTCCTTTGGTGTTTTTGTGTAAACTGATTTTACTTGTGCCACAATATAAGAGCCAGAAAGCTAATAATAAGTATCCTCTTTCTCTCCTCCCATTTCCCTCTTTCTGTCTTCCCGGTTTGGGAATAATCTTCTCTAACATACTGCAGTTGAAAGAGGCTGGGGAGTCCCTGCTGTATTTGAGGTTTTTAATACTATTAGATATGCCTCTCTCTCCCACTCATGCATTCTTTTTCTTCCTTCATTCTTCTTATTTTATATTCTTGCTAGGCTTTTTCCTAACCTCAAATGTTATATTTGAATACAAAATTCTTTCTCAGATCAACACTTTTTCCCCCATAGGTGGCTACAAAAATGTTTTCCGCTCAATAGGTGAAAACAGTCTCCATGGATATGAAAAAATGTCACTGACTTGCTTAGATAGCTAAATCTCACAGTCTGTATTTACATAAACATGATCAAAATTATTCATTTGAACAATAATAAAAAAAAGAACAATAAAAAAACTGCTGCCAGTTTCCTCAGTTGACCTAAAGTGGATTGTTTTTGAGGTGCATGAACTTTAGCTTGGAGGAGCTGAGGGCAGCTGAGCAGTGAGAGTGTGAGAGGACGTTATCAAGTCGAGGCAAGAATACACTGTCCACATCTATCTTCATTCCTTCTTATGATTCCCCTTTTTTTCTAATCCTCTTTTCTCTCTCTTTTATCTTTGTCCTTTATGCCTCTCATGCTTTCTTTTTCTCCAATAGTTTATCTGAATCTTTTCTAATCCTTTCTTTTCAAAGGATGGATATCTCCTGTTTTATTGAAAGAGATAAAGAGTGAGTGCTTGCTGAAGTACAACTTCTTTCTCTCAGGAAGGATCTGGTTTACTGTTTTGGAATAGGAAGCAACTCTTTTTCTCTCTCTTTTGCTCTCTTTCTGTGGCCTAGGGATTCTGGGAGTAATACGGTGACATACTTATATACAAATGGCATATATAAGCATGAATAATGCAGCTGGCTGTTCATAGTCAGCTGTGACTCTCCACAAGTGTTCATGAAGTTGCATTTCCTGTTCCATATAGACTTGAATTTGTCTAGTGTTGATATGCACAGATATACTGTATGTATAGATGGTGTGCAGCCGCTTTGTAGATGCACTACCATTAAAGGTTTAGGGTTGGTATGTTTTTTTAATGTTTTTGAAGGATGTCTCTAATGCTCACCAAGGCTGCATTTCTTTGATCAAAAACTCTAATCTTCAGTGTCAAATGATCCTTCAGAATTCATTCTAATATGCCGATTTGGTGCTCAAGAAACATTTCTTATATCAATGTTGAAAACATTTGTGCTGCTAAATATCTTTTGATCAACTGAATGCATCCTTTCTGAATAAAAGTATTAATTTCTTAAAAAAACAACTAAAAACAAACTGACTGACCCCTAAACTTTTAAACAGTGTATTTATGAGCAAGTTTAATGAAATCTGTCAAGAATATGTCTGGGTCAAATTTTACCCCAAAATCAAAAGAAAGAAAAAAGAAATTATGTTTTGCATAAAGAAAATGAAACCACATGTTGCACATTTCCCACAAAATTCTCAGGACAGCAAAAACATAATAATAATAAATCAAAATAGATTCTAATAAGTGTTTATATATCACAGTAGTATTTCTTTTGTATGGCTTTTATGTTGATAATTAATATATATTACAGTAATGCAGTACAGTAATGAGAACAAGCATTGAAAATAATGAGAATGAATAAATACACTGCTCAAAAAAATTAAAGGAACAATTTTTAATCAGAGAATAGCATCAAGTCAGTTTAAACTCGTGGGATATTGATCTGGTCAGTTAAGTAGCAGAGGAGGTTGTTAATCAGTTTCAGCTGCTTTGGTGTTAATGAAATTAACAAGAGGTGCACTAGATGGGCAACAATGAGACGACCCCCAAAACAGGAATGGTTTTACAGGTGGAGGCCACTGATATTTTTTTCCCTACTCATCTTTTCTGACTGTTTTTCACTAGTTTTGCATTTGGCTAGGGTCAGTGTCACTACTGGTAGCATTAGGCGATACCTGGACCCTACAGAGGTTGCACAGGCAGTCCAACTCCTCCAGGATGGCACATTAATACATGCCATTGCCAGAAGGTTTGCTGTGTTTCCCAGCACAGTCTCAAGAGAATGGAGGAGATTCCAGGAGACAGGCAGTTACTCTAGGAGAGCTGGACAGGGCCGTAGAAGGTCCTTGCAAGGAGGAACAGGATGAGCACTTCCAGAGCCCTACAAAATAACCTCCAGCAGGCCACTGGTGTGAATGTCTCTGACCAAACAATCAGAAACAGACTTCACGAGGGTGGCCTGAGGGCCCGACGTCCTCTAGTGGGCCCTGTGCTCACTGCCCGGCTCCGTGGAGCTCGATTGGCATTTGCCATTGAACACCAGAATTGAAAGGTCCGCCACTGGCGCCCTGTGCTTTTCACAGATGAGAGCAGGTTCACCCTGAGCATGTGACAGACGTGAAAGGGTCTGGAGAAGCTGTGGAGAACGTTATGCTGCCTGTAACATCGTTCAGCATGACCAGTTTGGTGGTGGGTCAGTGATGATCTGGGGAGGAATATCCATGGAGGGACGCACAGACCTCTACAGGCTAGACAATGGCACCCTGACTGCCATTAGGTATCGGGATGAAATCCTTGGACCCATTGTCAGACCATACGCTGGTGCAGTAGGTCCTGGGTTCCTCCTGGTGCACGACAATGCCCGGCCTCATGTGGCGAGAGTATGCAGGTAGTTCCTGGAGGATGAAGGAATTGATAGCATTGAATGGCCCTCACGCTCACCTGACCTAAATCCAATAGAACACCTCTGGGACATTATGTTTCAGATTGCCCAGGAGCTCAGTGATGCCCTGGTCCAGATCTGGGAGGAAATACCCCAGGACACCATCCGTCGTCTCATTAGGAGCATGCCCCGATGTTGTCAGGCATGCATACAAGCACGTGGGGGCCATACAAACTACCGAGTACCATTTTGAGTTGCTGCAATGAAATTTCAGCAAAATGGACTAGCCTGCTGCATCATTTTTTCACTTTGATTTTTTGGGGTGTCTTTGAATTCAGTCCTCTGTAGGTTGATAATTTTCATTTCCATCAAACGATGTGGCATCCTTTCATTCCTAACGCATTACCCAGTCCATATCAGTATAGATATCCAGCATGATATTTTTCCCCATTGAGATCTGATGTGTTTTCGAAGTGTTCCTTAAATTTTTTTGAGCAGTGTATATAGATAAAGAGGGACGTGTCTGGGCATGTTTAATTGTCATTATATTTTTATAAATTATTTTTTAAATACATTTTTAAAAATGATTTTCATTGCATTATTTTCCTAATATATCATTTTCAGACTGACTTGTTTTAGAGTAAAATTTGACCTGGACCAGTTTTTATCAAATTCACCCATTTAGACCCCATCCCTAAAGATAATGTATAAATATTGGGTTAAAACTTGGGGAGCATGTGAAAATGCTAATTTAGCATTTTAGTTTGTGTGTGTTCTCTCTGGTGCTGACTGACTGCATCATGTCTCAGTGACAGCAGGGGTCTGATCATCTCAGACGTGTGTCACTTACTGACAGGTGAAATGACAGAGATAAGAGCTGTCACTCATCATCTGAAATATGCTTAAACACAGCATTAAATAATGCTCATTATGCAAGTATAATTTTATTAACATGTATCATTGTTCTCTCTCTCTCTCTGCATGTTTATAGAACACTCCAGTCGGAACATCCGTGTTCATGGTGAACGCGACAGACCCGGATCAAGGCGTAGGCGGCAGTGTGCTCTTCTCCTTCCAGCCTCCCTCTCCGTTCTTCTCCATTGACGGGGCCAGAGGAATCGTTACTGTGACGAGAACGCTGGACTATGAGACAACAATCGCCTATCAGCTCACTGTTAACGCCACGGTTAGAAAACATACACAGTAGAGCTTTACATTGTCAAATTATTGTGTGGAACTTTGTCAATTCCGAAGCCAAGTAAAACATGTATTTGTTGTGTTGTAACAGGACCAGGATAAACGCCGTCCACTCTCTAGTCTGTCTAATTTGGCAATTACCATCACTGATGTTCAAGATATGGACCCCATCTTCACCAACCTCCCCTACAGCACTAATATAATGGAGGACGCACCACCAGTCAGTACACACACATGCATTCAGTCTTACTTTGTACTTAATTCAGTAGTATTTAAAGGTGCTGTATGTAATTTTTTGACTGTAGTAAAGCATAAAAATACTATATGTTTGCAGATATTTAGGAAACATACTAAGTTCACATACTTGTTTCTCTGAAAAACAATGCTACAGCCAGTTATTTTACTTTGAAATGTGCATTCCGTTTTGGTCTGTGTGATTTCACCCACTGCCAATTTACCGAATAATATTTCGACACCCCGGGTTGACAGTTGGCAGAAAACACAGTCATGGAAGCCAGCAAACTAACTGGGTCAGAGATCGCAGATTCTACCCAACCTAAAAGGAGGGGTGGGGGAAACAACTTCCTCCAATATTTTGAATTTGGACTGCAGTACTCATTTCAACCGCTAGCTGTCAATATCACATACTGCACCTTTAAATGGGTGTTTCAAAATTTGCCCCCCCCTCTAAAAAAATATATATATATTTTTTTTTACAATTAATAATAATTAATTAATTTATTTATGACATTATTTTCATGACAATTAAAGCATTAGTTCACTTCAGAATTCAAATTTACTGATAATTTCCTCACCCCCATGTCATCCAAGATGTTTATGTCTTTCTTTCTTCAGTCGAAAAGAAATGAAGGTTTTTGAGGAAAACGTTCCAGGATTCTTCTCCATATAGTGGACTTCAGTGGGGTTCAACAGGTTGAAGGTCCAAATTGCAGTTTCAGTGCAGCTTCAAAGGGCTCTACACGATCCCAGACGAGGAATAAGGGTCTTATCTAGCGAAACGATCTGACATTTTTTCAAAAAAAAAAAAAAAAAAATTATATACTTTATAACCACAAATGCTCGTCTTGCACTATCTCTGCGATGCGGCACGCATTACATAATCATATTGGAAAGGTCACGCGTGACGTAGGCGGAAGTACCGAGCAAGTGTTTACAAAGCGAACGTGCAAAGACTAAGTCAAACGGCCTTTACAAAAAAAGGTAAAACAAAGATGTCGGACGATTTTGAAGTTGGAGGAGAAAATAAGATGGAGTTTTTCACCCCACCGCGGTATTTCCACCTACGTCACGCGTGACCTTTCCAACGTGATTACGTAATGCGTGGCGCATTGCAGAGCTAGTGCAAGACGAGCATTTGTGGTTAAAAAGTCTTTAATTTTTTTTTTTTTTTTTAGAAAATGACCAATCGTTTCACTTAATAAGACCCTTTTTCTTCGGCTGGGATCGTATAGAGCCCTTTGAAGCCCTTTGCAGTTTGGACCTTCAACCTGTTGGTAGCCATTGAAGTCCACTATATGGAGAAAAATCCTGTAATGTTTTCCTCGAAAACCATAATTTCTTTTCAACTGAAGAAAGAAAGACATAAACATCTTGGATGACATGGGGGTGAGTAAATTATCAGGCAATGTTAATTCTGAAGTGAACTAATTCTTTAAGGAAAAGGTCTCTCTCAAATTCTTTAATAACTTTAATGTGTTTGTTATTTCCATTATTCTCAATTGCAAACCTCGACATGTCATTTTTTTGTGAGATTCATCCAGATGCATTGGCACAAACCTTGTGAGCTGCCTACATAGATAGCATATTTGGGCCTCATAAGCATGTTAGACAGGACGTAATTTTACTAGGTTTTGAGTCACAGTCAGATAATATTTAGATAGAAACAATAAAACAGTAATATATGTAGGAGGAAAAAGTAAAGTAGCTCCAGAGAATGAGGGAGACAGAAAGAGAGAGAGGCACTTTGGCTGACAAAGAGTGATAGAGTGTGTGTTGAGTAATTAGACAATAATTATTGGAGAAGCAGCATTTACACCTGTGAACTCTCGCTGGAGTATTCCTGTAATTATAGTGATAGGTTTATGCTGTGACCTGCTCAACATAAGGGCCCACAAAAGGTTATTCAGCCCGAGATTCATTCCTGTGTCAATTTACTCACTGTGTCAAACACACCATCGCAGGCTCTGAGGACATGTGTTTTTTGTGTGCTTCTGTCTGTGTGGAATTAAAAGTGGAATCAGAGAAGAATAACTACTTTAAAGCCACCTTTACAACAGATCATAAACCAAAAATCATATATTTCCACGGGAGATTTGCACTTACTGAACTGCTGTATTGATATTATACTGAACAACAGTTCAATAAAAAGTCATTTAATATTAAATAACTCATATTTTAGACACAATATTGCCAGTTACAATCACGTTTTTCTGCACTAAAGAAAATAGTTCCTAATGAAACCAAAGCAGCAGCTATATTTCAAAATTTAATCTTAAATTTAAAACGCTAAAGTTTACATAATAAACGTAATTCACTCCTAAGAATGAAATGATGCAAAAACAAAGTTTAAGTCTGTAAACTTGCATTTCAGGCTTAATTAAGTGCAGAAATTTGTGAATAAGAATATAAATATAATGTTTTCAGTACATTGCTGCCTTATAATCAAAAATAACTATATTTTAGTCATGACAACTCTCTGAATAACTTATAAAACATTTTATTATATATAATATATATTTTATTTATGAAGGATGACGGAGAAAAGGGATGCTGCGTTAATTTTGTAATTTTTTTACTATATATATATATATATAGTGTAAAATATCAATATTGCATATTGATTAATTGATTACTTTGGACAGTGTTTTATGTTAGTGGTTTTCCATCCAGAATTAATTACTTCTCAAACTCATCAATCTCTGCTTTTTACCTATTTCTCTTTCTTTCATGCCCATATTTTCTCTCTCCCTCCATTTATCTCTCTCTGGTGTCCATTTGCATGCACATTAACTCAAGAGCGTGTCAGAAGTGAAGCGTTGTGACACAGATCTATCAGTCGTCTCAGGAAGGTCAGGAATAAGAAGACAGTGATGACTTTAGACCAGTTGTCTAAATGTGGCGGTCAGCATCAAGTTCCAAGTGGACATGATTGATTTTGGCATTTCATTCCTTATTTCCTACATCAATTCTGGAAAAGTTGAGGAATCCCTATTAAAAAAAGACAAGAGTCCTTTGTGCTCAGAATTAGACACTCTAAACACGTACGCCCTCAATAACGGCACACGTCACACTAGCATGTTCATATAAAACGATGTTGACACGTACACTTAGCCACACGCAGAGAGCTTAAAGCTTATCTTCCCTCACACACACACACACGCTCGTGTACGAGTGTGTTGGCTCAGTCGACGGGCCTCAGGCTAAGTGACTGAGTGGGTGTGGAGAGTTCTCAAGGCTACTGACATTTACACGCAAACAGATATCAAACACGCAGATCTGTCGTGGGTCATCTGTCAAAACACAACTCTTAACCCCCTCTCCATCTCTCGCTACAACTCAGGTGCGTTGCTCTCGCACAAACACCTGGAGATGGATCCGTTAGCCCTCTCGTCGCAATGGCTTTTTTACATTGTAGAAACACTTTCAAAGCAATAATTCACCCTCAATTATTTACTTACCCTCACATTGTCCCAAACCAGTATGATTTATTATATTTATTTAGTGAAGATAGTGAAGATTCTTAAAAAAATTAGTTGTATTTTTTTGGGTAAATAATGACAGAACTTTTCAGATAAACTAATAATTTAAGAATGCTCCTAAAAATGTGTCAATACTGAAATATCTACTATATATGGAAGCTCTTTCATGCCTTATAATGAAATAATAATGTAACTGCGAAAAATTGCAACTTTATTTCTTATAATTGTGCCTCACAATGTCACTTTAAATCTCACAGTGTGATTTTTAAATGTCACAATGTTACTTTCATGTTACAATTGTGACTTATTCTAAATTGTACACTATAAACCATTCAATAGTTTGGGGTTGTTGTTTTTTTTGTGTGTGTGTATAATATATTTTATACGTTTTCTATGTTCGCCAAGGCTGGATTTATTTGATCAAAAATACAGTAAAAATATAGTGAAATATTTTTACAATTTAAAATAACTGCTTTCTGTTTGAATATATTTTAAAATGTAATTTATTCCTGTGATAAAAGCTGAATTTTCAGCATCATTACTCCATTCTTCAGTGTCACATGATCCTTCAGAAACCATTCTAATATGCTGATTTGCTGATCAAGAAACATTTCTTATTTTTATCAGTGTTAACAGCTGTGCTGCGTAATATGTTTATGAAATCCGTAATATATATTTCTTCAGGATTCTTTGATTAAAAGAATGTTCAAAAGAACAGATTTATTTGAAATAGAAATGTTTTGTAACATTATAAATGTCTTGACTGTCACTGTTAATTTACTTCTCACAATTATTTTATTATAATCAATCATATATCTCACAATTATTTTATTAAAATCAATCATATATCTCACAATTATTTTATTTCTTACTCTTAAATCGAAATTTGCTTCCAAAACTATAATGTAATGAAAACTTTTTATAAAAAATAGTAATGATTTTTTTTTTAGAATACACAGCTACTTTTGAATGCACTGTGGAGAGGTGTAGTTGCGTCATCTACAAGCATGTTATGACTGCCATGCAAACCATTCAAACCTTAATCTCCTGACATGCTCATGCCAAAGAAAGCTGAATCCACCTGCCAAATGGACCAAACTTTAAGAACAGCTAAAACGTAGAGAAAAACAACGTTTTGCAAGAAAAGTGGGGAGGATTTTCACAGCTGTTTGGCGTTTTCTTTTGTCAGGGTGACATTTAAAGGCTTTTTAGGGGCAAACACAATTTGGCTGTCAAGCGCTTGATCTGAAATGGTGCAAGAGAAGAGACACGGATGGAGGGAGGATGGAGGAGTGGATGAGAAGGTGCAGGCCGAAATATTTAAGGATGAGAGGAAAGGAAAGCGATAGAGAGAGACGTGTGCATGATTGAACATTCCACTTGTGTGGACGGCAAGAGAATAGCTCGCAAATTACTTCAGCCACACTTCATCCTTCTTTCAGTCGCTCCCTCCCCGCTTTTGTCATCCATTTCTCCCTCTCTCCGACTCACGTTCTTGCGCTAAACGTGCTATAATTGATTGTGTGCTGTAATAGCAGTAGAGTGTTGGCAGAAATGAAGCATAAACAGCTCTCAGACACTATTAGCTGGATCAATGGCAGATGCTCTCTCACTTTTCTCTGTAAGCATCTGTACGGTTTCTCATTCAGGATCAAAGAGTCCTCTAACTCGGAATATTTTGCCGTTTTTTATTTTTCATGTCTCATTTGATTTGTTCGTTCTTGAAGCTGATGTCAGTGTAACATCCCTCATCAGGCCATTTCCTCAACAGTTGCACTTGAGAAATACAATGGTGCCAAAAAGTATTTGGACACTTAAAGGGTTAGTTTGCCCAAAAAAGAAAATTCTGTCATTCATTACTCACCCTCATGTCGTTCCACACCCGTAAGACCTTCATTCATCTTTGGAACACAAATTAAGATATTTTTGATAAAATCCTAAGGCTCAGTGAGGCCTCCATTGACAGCAGGTTAATTTACACTTTCAAATGCCCAGAAAGGTACTAAAGATATATTTAACAGTTCATGTGACTACAGTGGTTCAACCTTAATATTTTAAAGCTACGAGAATACTTTTTGTGAGCCAAAAAAACAAAATAATGACTTTATTCAACAATATCTAGTGACGGACGATTTCAAAACATTGCTTCATGAAGCTTCGAAGCTTTACAAATCTTTTGTTTCGAATCAGTGGTTCGGACTTGTTGTATCAAACTGCCAAAGTTACGTGAACCATTGAAATTTTGAAACACTTATGATGTAATGAAGCCTCGTTTACTGAAATCATGTGACTTTCACGCTCCGAACCACTGATTTGAAACAAAACATTTGTAAAGCTTCAAAGCTTCATGAAGCAATGTTTTGAAATCGCCCATCACTAGATATTTTTGAATAAAGTCGTTATTTTGTTTTTTTGGCACACAAAAAGTATTCGCATCGCTTCATAACATTAAGGTTGAACCACTGTAGTCACATGAACTGTTTTAAATATGTCTTTAGAAGCTTTCTGGGCATTGAAAGTGTAAATTAACTTGCTGTCAATGGAGGCCTCACTGAGCCATCGGATTTTATCAAAAATAATTTGTGTTTCAAAGATGAACGAAGGTCTTACGGGTGTGGAACGACATGAGGGTGAGTAATGAATGACAGAATTTTAATTTTTGGGTGAACTAACCTTTAAAATGTCTAATTGTCATTGCATTAGACAAAATACAACCATTTAGTTTAAAGAACGACAGCACAAGCACACTTTTCATGCAAAGCATTTTAAAAACAAATTATAAAACTAGAGATATAATGCTCAAATTAAAGACAAAATATTTGGTGCACAAATTTTTTGTGTGCATAATTTCATGTTTCTCTCTTTTATCTCTCTGTGTGTCTGTAGGGTTATGAAGTCCGTAAAATCAGGGCAATCGATCAGGACTTGGGTCGACCACGTGGAATCGGATATACAATCATATCAGGTCAGTCACATCCATCATGATTATCACATTCTAGGATTTCATCCTCATTGACAATGTATACCAAGAGAGCATTGCCTAAGTGGTGCCTCTTTAAATTGGCACCATTATATTACTATATAGTAAGTCAAAAGTAGCCTACCAGTACTAAATTGGTACCAAGTCAAAACAAAATTGTTATAAATCATATAATGATACTAGTCTTTCTGCAGTACAGTTTAAATCAATACACATGTGGGCTACTGTTTGACTAACAGAAAATTGTCATCATATTATTATTTACAAGTATTACTGTTACTTAGTTAAAAAACAGTTGTTTTTGAAATAATGACACATAAAAATATGCGTTTCATGGCATTTCTAATGTTAACTTAAAATTATCTTATTTGGATGGCAGATCACTATTATCTCAAAGTATTCCAATTAGAGCAAATAATCATAATCAGACAATTATACAATGACTTTCACAGCGCTTATAGTATGATTTGAGTGTTGAGTATAGTATGGTTTTTCATGCTCCCATCTGAAAGACAGTGGTCTATATGTGTCTCATTAGTGCTGCTGTGGTGTAAATCTCTTAGGATGTGGGATAGTGTGTGTGTGTGTGACTGAAAGCCTTTGTCGGTTTAGTCCATACATGAGCTTAACACAGCAGGACAAACCTTCCCACAGCGCAACAAACACACACACACACACTGTTACTGTGTGTACTTGTGTGTGTATGGCCTCCCCCGTAGATCACTTTCATTGCTATCAGCATGAGGCAGACAGAGCAAAGGGAGGGAAGGAATGGAGGCCAAGAGACAGAGAGAGAGAGAGGGTTGTGTTTCAGATGTACATTGAGAACCTTTAGTGGCTCAATTTTGTGTTGAATGGGTTTTTTATAGCTGAATACTGTATGAGTATATATATTGTTTGACACTTAAATCTCAGGCCCAGCTAACACCTGATATTAAGATGCATTTTGGTTGATCGGATCACAAGTGGACAACAATAAATACAGGTGTAAATGGGGTGTAAAACGTTTTGAGCTTGTCCACTTTCGACCACTTTCAGAGGTATTCGAAAACACATTCAAACGGATTGCTTTCACAGTGTAAATGCTCATGTGGTCAAATGCGTTCGAACTACACAAAAAACTCTTTTGGGTTTTATATTATGGGAAGCGCACTAGCCAGGCGGGATTTAATCTTTGTTGGCTGAAGTTTGACCCAAGTTTGGTTTGAAGACGAACAATGTACCAAGAACAATGTTCTCTCACCATTCCTGATTTCTAACACGCACTCACAGCGTTCAGTCAGTCTTGCGGCTATCAGAGCAGAAACGAAAGCTGACGCTCTCTGTATGTTTTTCCATCATCTCCGGGTGCGTTCATATGTAAATTGTGTGACCTTATTATAGATCATTAGATCGAAATATCTGAAACATACATTTACCCGCCCATAGATTAACGGCTGACTTTGCCTACAGTGGATGTGAGCATCACGTCAAAAGCAAATAGAACCCATTATAATCAGTGACGCTGTCTACACTGGATACAGTATACAGATGCCCGTTTGGTTTCTGACGTACTCGCGTGCTTGAGTATGTTGACAAAAGGACAAATGGAAGAGTGAAAGAACATTCACAATGACATGTCCAGTTTAAACAGCTCATTTGCATCTCTGTACAGATAGTCACCCTAACAGATAGTCCCGCCCCAAACTCATGCCATTAGTTGAGCAAGTGTTGCTCAGTATTGGTCATGATGCTCAAACATACAGTTCCATGTTTTGATAGCACCAATTTGAGGAAATTCAGCCTATGAATTATATGTTAAATAGGGGGAGGAAGTACTAAAACATCCCAAAAATTACACGCTTCTTCTTTAATTTTTGTATTTATTATATTTTATGTGTTGCAGCGCAGTTTGTTACTGCCACCCTAATTGAGATTAATGTCCACACCACAGGCTCATATAGTTTTCACTGCACATTGTAAATGCAACTGTGACAAAAGGTCACTCACATTACAGTCCTGAAGTATTCTGTAAACACACTGAGGCACAAACACATGAATACATAACACATAAATAAATTAAGCCATCTATAATATACAATACAATGAACTGTTAAGTAACTTGCTTTGTTTTTTTTTTTTTGTTTTTTTTTTTTTTTACAGCAGACATGAGAGATCATAAACCTAAATATATTAAGTTATATTTTCAGGATTTCTTGCCTTTATTTGAAATGACAGTTTATACGGTGGGGAGAGAGGGAAATAGATCCAAGAAGAACCATAGCTGGGAACTTGGAAACATGTTTTTTTTTTTTTGTTGTTTTTTTTGGTATTTAATTTTAGATATAATTATATATATATTTATGTAAATATAATTAAAATACGATTTTACAATATATATATAATTTTATTATGCATACATTTTATTTATTTATTTCATAAAATGTTATTTAAGTGTTGATTGATATACTGTAGGTCTGGTTGGGTTTGGGATATAGCCAATATCTATAAAGCAGGGTGGCAGATGGCAAATAACAATGCTGTTATGCCTTTTACACATAGTCTTTCTTCAAAATTTAGTCTTCCAAGCGTATGGATGGTTATCGGCTAATGGCAATAATCATAAAATAGCCTCTTCAAGTTCCTGTTGAGCAGGGAGGCTTGAAGACATTATTTTTGAGAATCGATACATCAGCAGTGCAGCCTAAATCACATCCAAAATGACATATTCTTCAGTTTTTAGAAGAGAGCTGGGAAGTGGACAGAGAAATCTGATAGCTTTGGCGTTAAATTGTGGAGCATTAATGCAAAGATTTCATATGGAAAGAGGATTGTGTCAATTTCCTCCGAGCGGTTCAAGTCTAATGGTCTAATCAATAGGACAGGGATCCGTGATGTAGGTTAAACATTCCCGCTGGCTAGCGGAGCACTGCTATTTCCTGAACCTGATTCCATACTCCGTAATCATAAGAGCTATTGCACGGGTCCTGACCCTAGATCAGCGGAATATCCCTAGTTATCATTCATAATGGTAATTGCTCTATTAGAATTCATATTGCATGCTCTCTCAAAGCCGTTGTGTGTGAATCTAAAGGGGACAATCAAAGAAGCAGGGGAAAATGGGTAGAGCAAGAGGCAGAGGAAAAGATTTCGCTCTCTTCAGGAGTCTCATGTCGAGTTCGAGATCATATGAAATGGTTTGTTGAGCGTAGTTTCTTTCCTGTGTTAACATCAGGGTTGTGCAGACAGACAGAGAGACAGACAGATAGATAGATAGATAGATAGATAGATAGATAGATAGATGTTAACTGATTTGATTTGAATTGTTTTAGTGTGCATTGCGGAAACAGACTTTTAGAAGAACGTTTATACACACAGAATCTCATTAGAGCAGATTCACTGTTACATTCATCATCATATAATGAATTAACATCTCAGGAAGCGATAACGGCATGTCCCATCAGAACTGAAGAGTGTGCAGTGCGGAGAGAGACAGGCTGATGTGTGGATAGTGTATGTGTTTATGTGGCTAGGCTTCTCTCTGAGCGTTAATGTTGGGTTTTCACACCTATATGCGCATGTGTATGTGTGTATATGTCATTGTGGTGTCCTTTGGGGCTGTGTGTGTGTTTCCGTGGGGACTTGTCCCATTAGTTGAGTAATTAAGATAAATGAGTTTTTAATTGCAGGGTGATGTGTGTTAATGATCTAGAGACTAGAGATCATGCTTTCCTGTTCTCTCTCTCTCTCTCTCTCTCTCTCTCTCTCTCTCTCTCTATCATTTTCCCCCAAAGGTGTGATGACAGTGCTGTTGATGTTATTATTTACTGCCAAATTACTCCACTGTTCCTCAGGCCTGAAACTTCCTCTCTAATCCTGCAATTTGACCTGGAATATCATTATATGATCATGCATGTGTCTTCTGAAGTCAAATCACTACTTGAATGTGAAAATTTAGGGAAGGTAACCTGGTCAAGCACCATGTTTATATTTCTCCATTTAGCAGATTGTATTATTCAAAAGTCACTGTGGTAAAATTATTGCCTTAAGTAGCTTTTATAAAAACACCACCAACAGCAATATGATAAATGCTGAACAATGTTTTCTGAAGAGTGTTTTCTGAGTGGTTCTTGACTGTTGCCAGGGTGTTGCTGTGCAGTTGCTAAGATAAATTATGTTTACATTTTTCCATTTGAAACAGGAAATTGAGATGGGATGAATTATAGGGCATAGAAAGTCATATTTGGAACTCAGGTTTGGAAGAACTTAAGGATGAGTAAATTATAACAGAATTTTCATGCCAGTATTTTTTCCTTAAGAAATTATGAGTGGTGCTTGACCATTGCAATGCAGTTGCCAAGTTATTCAGAGTGGTTTTAAGAACATTAGTGTTTGCTAGGTTGTTGTGGGTGGTTGTCAGGGTGTTGCTATGCAGTTGCTAAGTTATTCTGAGTGGTTTAAGGAATGTTGATAGGTGGTTGCTAGGGTTTTTTGGGTGATTGTCAGAGTGTTGCAAGTTTTTCTGAGTGGTTTCAAGAATGTTGATAGGTGGTAGCTAGGGTGTTGCTATGCAGTTGCTAAGTTGAATGGATTTATGGTTACTACCATTGCTAGGTGGTTGCTAGGGTGTTATAGGTAGTTGTCAGTGTGTTGCTATGCAGTTGCTATGTTATTCAGAGTGGTTTTAAGAACATTAGTAGGTGTTTGCTAGGTTGTTGTGGGTGGTTGTCAGGGTGTTGCTATGCAGTTGCTAAGTTATTCTGAGTGGTTTAAGGAATGTTGATAGGTGGTTGCTAGGGTTTTTTGGGTGATTGTCAGAGTGTTGCAAGTTTTTCTGAGTGGTTTCAAGAATGTTGATAGGTGGTAGCTAGGGTGTTGCTATGCAGTTGCTAAGTTGAATGGATTTATGGTTACTACCATTGCTAGGTGGTTGCTAGGGTGTTATAGGTAGTTGTCAGTGTGTTGCTATGCAGTTGCTATGTTATTCAGAGTGGTTTTAAGAACATTAGTAGGTGTTTGCTAGGTTGTTGTGGGTGGTTGTCAGGGTGTTGCTATGCAGTTGCTAAGTTATTCTGAGTGGTTTAAGGAATGTTGATAGGTTGTTGCCAGGGTGTTTTGGGCGATTGTCAGAGTGTTGCTATGCAGTTGCAAAGTTTTTCTGAGTGGTTTCAAGAATGTTGATAGGTGGTAGCTAGGGTGTTGCTATGCAGTTGCTAAGTTGAATGAATTTATGTTTACTACCATTGCTAGGTGTTTGCTAGGGTGTTGTAGGTAGTTGTCAGTGTGTTGCTATGCAGTTGCTACGTTATTCATAGTGGTTTTAAGAACATTAGTAGGTGTTTGCTAGGTTGTTGTGGGTGGTTGTCAGGGTGTTGCTATGCAGTTGCTAAGTTATTCTGAGTGGTTTAAGGAATGTTGATAGGTGGTTGCCAGGGTGTTTTGGGCGATTGTCAGAGTGTTGCTATGCAGTTGCAAAGTTTTTCTGAGTGGTTTCAAGAATGTTGATAGTTGGTAGCTAGGGTGTTGCTATGCAGTGGCTAAGTTGAATGGATTTATGGTTACCACCATTTCTAGGTGGTTGCTAGGGTGTTTTATGTTGTTGTCAGAGTGTTGCTATGCAGTTGCTAAGTTATTCAGAGCAGTTTTAAGAATGCTGCTACTGTAGGTGGTTGACCAGGTGTTTTGGGTGGTTGCCAGAGTGTTGCTATGCTGTTGCTAAGTTGTTTTGACCCTGGTTGCCAGGGTGTTGCTGTGCAGTTCAATAATTTTACGGTTGCTATATTAATATAGAATTTAACATACATGTGATAAATCAGATCACATCAGCCGGATCTATCAGTTTTATAAATCAGAAGGATTGAAGTTTCAACTATGTGCATGTTTAAACTGCAGCACAACTCCAGGACAAGTTGGTACAACTATGACTACTGAAGCGAGAAGGAAGGTATGTGTGTGTGTGTGTGAGAGACAGAAAGACTTGTGAAGGTCTTCAACGTGCTCTCATGCCTGTAGAATCCATTATAATGTGCCCTGGGAGAACAGTGTCCTGAGTTTTAGCCCAGCAGGGTTCATGAACCACAGTGCTCACAGATATGGCTAACAGCCCCTGCAGCTATGGTGGCTTTAAAGGGCCAAAGTTAAAGCCTCATTAAATCACCCTGGTCTTTCAGAAGCAGATGTGAGCTGCTTTGGATTCAGAGGTCCCGAAAGGAACAGATCTACATAGCCCTGCTATTCCTGTGACACTGAAGCTAAATGTTACCATGGGAACCTCATGGAAAGTTGACCAGCTTTATAGAGACCAGTTCTTATTGATTTAAAATTTTCTTATGCAGGGAACTGGACTCTCACCAGCACTGAGATTCCACCAGGAGAGATTCTGTTGATGTGTGCAGATGCCAGTTTAGGAGCATCTCATAAACTTCAAGAAATATAACCACACACACACACAGACACAAACACACACATATGCACACATTTGACTACTGTGTCGCACTCAGTGGACACCGGACAGCTTGCAGACCCATTTTGCCATTATCACAGAGTTGGATAAGCAAGACGTGATATTCACACACACACACACACACACAAGCCATTAAAATAATATTTTTTAAATATTTTAAATATGAGAGTGTGGATCGCCTGTGACTGACTGTATTCGTCGTGTGACTGCATGCATGAATACGAGACTTTCCTCCTCCAAAAAACGACCCTATAGGTTGTTTTTTCAAGCACCTTATTACAACCTATATTTACGTTTTAAAGTCATGCGCCCTCTAGCTGGCGTAAAAATAATGAGTGTCGTGTTACGTCTGTCGTCATGAAATGACGTTTGACCGTCGTTACCAATCAAAATGCGTGTTCATTTAAATGCAATGTGTGGACTTTTTACACGGTCCCTTACCCACCGTTTGTCCTATTTCCATTTAGCAAAACTTTTTTTTTTTTTTTTTAACAACTACACCTACCCCAACCCTAAACCTACCCTTAGTGATTTATAGTGCATATACACTTTATGAGCACATGCGTTCCCTGGGATCAAACCCATGATCACATGATTGCATATTGCAATGCTCAATTGAGCTACGCGAAACCCGAAATATGACACAGATAAAAGAGTCCAATGCATTAAAATGAAAGTGTCCTGTTGTTGATAGGAGCGCAACTTTAGCAAACGCTCCTATGGGTCGTATTTCATGCATTAAAATGAAAGTATCCTGTTGTCGATAGGGGCACAACTTTAGTAAACGCTCCTATGGGTCGTATTTCAGGGAAGGGACAAACGACCTATATGGGCGTATTGGTTGGAGGACATGTTGATGAATACATGTACCGTTACACACCTGGTCACAAATATAGATGTATATGTAAATATATATAAAATGAAGAAGTATGTGGCCCCCATGTATGTCCACAACATCGAATCTGGCCCCCTTTAAAAAAAAAAGGGTTTGTACACCCCTAAATTATACGCTCGTTCCTGTGATAATCTCTGTCTCTCTCTCACACATTCACACGCACTGAAAGCTTTCTGCAGTACACTCATTCAATGTCTGTGTGGAGTACTTAAAAAGCCATTACCCGTTCACGCACAAGTCTGCTCACAACAGTGTGACCTGTGAAATCCACCTGCAAAGACGTGATATGTGATGAAGACATAAAGAGCAGCTTACTTTCCTTTTGCCATCTAAGTCCGATCTTTAATAGGATCTTATCATGTCAGTTTCCTGTGTTACTCTCAGATGAACAGCTTATTGTCATCTACTAAATCTGAAGTACTTAAACACACAATACAGAGATTTTCACAACAGAATTGAGATCCACAAGCATGATTTCAGTGCTTACAAAGCTGCACTTTCTTAACGTAAGTCTGTCTGCTTAATTTCTACTAAAGCTTTATATAGATGCTCCCCAACAGACATTCTACAGACTTTAAGTTCACCTAACCTCTAATGAAAGGTAGTTGACATGTAGTTGCAAATTAATGAGAGTTAGTTGATATGTAGTTGCAAAGTTACTAGTGGGTAGAATGTCTAAAGTGGACTATCGATATAAAGTGTAACCCTGCAATGAATTCAGCACAAACTGCTTAACATAGAGACTCTATTAAACATATGTATTGTACGTATTTTTTTTATATGTAATTGAAGACTAAGAATTATTAAATGTAAGACTGAAGTTGACTTGCACTGATAGGACCGGGTCACACAGAACGCGTTTTTGCTTTTAAAAACATGAGACGCGGGCCGTGGAATGGGGAAAAAACGCAAGGTCTCGAGATGCGTTTTTTAAAAGTAGAACTGATTTTAGCTTCAGCGGCGCGTTTTTAGAATGCTGTGTCACGCGCGAAACGCTGCAAACACATCCGTCTAGTGCGTTTACATAGAAAAATAATGGAAAAGTAGCGCAGTGGAATGAAAAAACATATTCTGTGTGAACGGCCCCATAGAATGTTCAGCATTCTGGGAGATGATGTCACTGTAACATTTGCATAATGCATTATGACTGGTATTCTTTTCTACATCTATTTGCATATTTATTCTGTGTTTTCTTGCATCTTTTTACCATATAGTCGCTTTTACATTGCTCACATGGTGCTGTTGTGTGTTGATTTTTGTGCAAAGCCATCTGAAAGACAGTGAAGGGGGTCATGCAAATTTGGTTTTCTTTTAAATCTCAAATTTTTGTGGAAAACATATTTTCAGCCATTTATATTACAAAAACATCACCTAGTTCTTATATCCTCACATTTAAGTGCACACGCGACTGAAAGTTCAATATGCTCAATCATCTGTGGATCTTGTTTAAAGAATGTGCTTGACACTTTGAGCAGAGAGATCAAAGTTTCCAATCTATCTCTCTGGGTTTGATTATTCCCCTTGAGACCTGAGCTCTCCGATCGATAGTCAACCCTGTGACCTGGGTTACAATAAGCCCTAGTTGATAATGAAATATCTGTGTGTATATGTGTGTGAGAGGGGTCTTTAATTTCAGATGAGGCTGGTGGTGTGTATATTGAATGAGTGTGTGTGTGATGGCTGACAAGTTGTCAGATGGGTCACTCCTCTAGCCTGAAGTACAGACACCGAACACCTTTTATTCTTCATTCATTTACTTTCACGGTGTCCTGACAGCTGGACCCTTTGCCCTTTAGAATCTGTTCTTATTCAGGAACGGTTCCTTTTTTTAAAAAAAATATTGAAACCGAATGATTTTCATGACGTTCAGTTTAATTGATGGTTCTGGAAAATCTGCATTCTTCCACTGATGTGGACTGAATGCTGTAAAATATGCATAAAATATGCAATATACACACATCAGAGTCACCTTAAACTTTACTGTTATCGTGATCAGCATGCATCTTATTTTCTGTTTGCTGGGCACAAGAATGAACGATCACCTTTCAAGCAGGTCTTTGTAAATGCATCTTTTGTGGTGTATATTTGCTGCCGTTCAAAGACGTCTTTTGATTCACAGATGAAATGCGTCACAAGCACACTAAATCCTTGGAATGGGATTAGGAAAGATAATAATAACAGAAAGGTTGATGCAATAATTGTGAAAATGTTAACGTGAATCACATTTCCACTGTATTATATGGTTTATTTCCGATTTGCTGTTTCTGTTCTGTTCTGCTGAATTCAGAAATAATATCATCATTTCACTATAGGCTGTTTGTGGATCGTGAGTGCAATTTCCAAATATCATCCATTCGTTTATTTTCAAAATTACTAAAACAAATGTTGATGGAATCATTAAGAAACTAGAAATGTTAAGTGGAATCAGAATCGTTAAATTCCCATCCTACTACTGTTCTCTCTGACTCTAAAGAGCTTCGTTGGCTATGGACATGACATTCAATACTGTCAGAACATTCATGGTTCCCTCATGGTTCAGGTGGATGGAATCAATAAAATAGGAGTAAAAAGAGAGAGAGAGAGAGACTAAAATAGACACTATAAATGGATAGTTAGATATCAGGATTTTGGGTTTATTTCAAATAATCATTTGTATGTTTCTGCTCATTAATGTCTGTAAAGATAGTGCTTGTGGCAGTAGGTTTGAATTTTTTGGTTAAGTAGTCCTTGGTTGTCGGAGTCAGGGTTAGCGTTTGATTTCACTGTCAGACTCTGATCTTGCTGAAGAAATCTGAGAGTGTTTGTCACTAATCGGGATTCTGCATTTGTTATGTGAGTATATTGATTGAATTATGTCATATAATCCATAAAACAGCTTTTCATGTCAGATGGAATCAAGTGGTTTCTTTCCTTCTATAAAGTGGGGAAAGATTTCTATTTTTTTGTTTCTTGTAAATGTTTGTCGATGAAGGTGTGTAGTAGGGTACATGAATGGTTGATGGTGTGGTGATTGGGTGGAAAGCCAACATGACCTTTGCTCAGGACTGTTTATTCACTGTGGAAGGTTATGATTTGGTTATCATTTGACTTTTAAATATATTATGATTTTACAGTTGTTGGTAATCATTTTTGCCGCTGTTTTATATATTGATCTAGTAAGTCCTCAACTCCTTGACATTTTTAAAGCATACATTTAGTAGTTTAGAGTATTGTAAGTCCTTGTAAATATACATATTTATATTAAATAATATGTAAACTACAATTTCTATTTTATTTTATAGATTGATAGCTGCTAAGCCTTGTATTGTGTTGGGCTTTTTTAAATTAGGGTTAGTGTTAAGGTTTTATTTTTATTTTATTTTATTTTTAAAAAAATTAGTGTGTGACTTTTAATTATAAACAAGCCTGAAATACACAGGACTCTTATTTTGAAATGTCTATACTATTGCGGGCTGATTCTTTAGATGAGAGAGATAAAATATGCATTCTTACAATCGTCTCTAAAACATATTATATAAAGGCCATAAAGTAGACGTCATCAACTCGAGTTCATTAACAATCTCTTGGCATAATTGTGCGCTATTTATTGATTGGGGATCACTTTGAAGCAGTCTGAACCGAAGCGCTGTTGCGCGAGCCTGTAGAACGCACAACAGCGCCACCTTTGTGACATATCCACCGCGTCTCTGCAGCGGAATGTCAGTGGGAGTAAACAGTTCTCGCGCACAGAACGAACAGGTACGAAACGCGTAGGGCAAGGGGAGATTTTCCACTAGTTATTCAATCGCGGATGGTTTCATTATCTCAGGCGGATAAAAAAGTATAAGAGGATAAAAATAATACAAGCAAAAATGTGTCTCCAAATATACTTGGGCGGCCGTTAATATACCTGGTCGGCCCACCCAAGTAAAGTCTAAAGAATTCAATTAATTATAAAGGGATAGTTCACCCAAAAATGAAAATTCTGTCATCATTTACTCGCCCTCAAGTTGTTCCAAACCTGTATAAATTTCTTTGTTCTGCTGAACACAAAGGAAGATATTTGGAAGAATGTTTGTAACCAAGCAAATCTCTATTTTTTCCTACTATGGTAGTCAATGGGGGGCGAGATCTGCTTGGGGGGAGTAAATGATGAATGCAATATGTAAACAACTAAACTCTTTTGGACACATTGTGCTCTGTATTTTCACATCAATCCATGTTTCTTTGGTTCCATACTTTCTGTGAAACACTATTAAGTTCCCTTGAAACCTGTGAAAGCTGGTCATGTCCTTTTCAAGAGGTTTGATTAAATCGCTAATAGAATAGGTAATAGAAGTCATTCAGGTCAACTATAGGCTTGAATTAATCCCCTGCGCTGTCAAATGGCCGTTTGTCTGTCTCTGTAGAGACAGATAATAATATAAAGATAATACTTTAACTTTAAACAAACATCTACTTCAAAAGAATGATAACCTATTGAAGGTTATCATTCTGTTGAAGTAGATGTTTATTGAATGTTAAAGTATTATCTTTATATTGTGTAATGCAGGCTATTGTTAGTTCAGAAGAAAACATGTAGATTAAACAATGTAATGCAGGACTGTTGAAATGCACGTTTTTCTGACTGCTATATCACCCTGTAACAAAAGAACGCATGCGGAGGACTATCATCTACACATCAGCATGTCTTGCCTGTCTCTGTGGATTCACCTGTATGAAAGCATAATTATAATGAGGGCATAAATATCAGCTCTTTTTGTGCATGTTCCCATGTGAGTGTGTTTGTGTGTATGCATTTACGTGTGGCTCGAATTTATCAGAATGTCACTCGAGACTCTCTGATGTCTTTCCTAATGCTCTGAAATTATTCTCATTACATAGACGCTCTCATAACGCAGTGCATTAGCCTGGAGGAATCACAATCTTTTAATCACCAAACCCCAGAACATATCCCAAACCCTCGAACAACATCCCCACAACATTAGCGCTTTCCTGTTGCTTTTGTGCAAGTGGTTGCGAAAGCGGTGCACGTAGGTTCACGGTGATTAAACTTTGACGGAGAGTGCGTGTGTGTGTGTGTGGTGAGCGTGAGAATCGTTTGTCTCATCACACACTCGATCACACACATCAGATTATGCACTCGTCTTTCTCTTATAATAGCTACACATGTTTGAGTCCCTCTCTCTTCTCTCTTTTTGTTTTTCTGAGAATGAGGCGGGCAGAATTTCAATAAGTGTTGACTGGTGGTCCGGAGAGACTGCTGCCTCACTCACACATGCACAAACACAATGTGAATATTTTATAATGTTTTAATTTCAGTCTTTTTAACAGAATGTAGCTGGTTTCCATTCGTAGGTTTTGCATAGCCAGACTTTTAACTAAGACTTTTTAGACAGTAAAAGACTGTCTAACTGACGATCTAAGGCTATATATATATATATATATATATATATATATATTGTATAGGAGCTGCATGATTCTCGATAAATTGAGAATCACAATTTTTTGTTTGAAGTAGAGATCACAGTTCTCCCACGATTCTGAATAGACAACTAAAAAAAATTACACTTAATTTTCTAGAGGTTTGGAGTCTCAGACAACATGTAAATTGCTGCATTCTATAAAAAAATATATATATATATATATATTTCTGTCATGACAACTCTAAGAGTGTTTGGCATCATAATTGAAATGACAGTGTTGATATATTTGGTCTTGGCAGAATAGATCTGCTACGCTGCTGCTGCAGCAGAGCAAGTACGGGACTTGCTACTGCCAATACAAGCACAACACGCTTCTGTGAGCAAGTAAGACATGCTGCTGCTGTACAATATAGCGTACATGAATTACCCATAGCAGATCTATACAGGTGGAGCTGGGGGAGGTGGAGGGTTTCTGAAAGCGTGCTGCAACTGCTACAGCAAATGCTAACCAAGTATTTGAAGGTTGAACAAGCAAGCTCATTGGCTACTGATACAGCAGGAACCAATCAGCTGTGTTCTATAGAGAATGATGTGATTGCAAGTAGATTAAGGACCTCTTAGCCTGTGCCATCTAGAGTTTCAGGACAGAACTTTGTATTGAATTCATTTGAATTGACTATATGCACAGAGCGTTCTTTAGAACTTCCGCAATAATATAAGCCAGCTGAAAAACTTCCGGTGAAATGTCGCATGTGTTGAGCATCAATAGTGTAATACTTAGTTTATAAGAATATAGTCACTTAAATAGTCAGGCATAGCATTAATTTAGTTATTCAAACAATGACAAGTTATTGTTATCAAACAAGTTATTAAAAAAATAAAATAAAGACGTACCTCAGTGTTCCTCCTCACTAAATTCAAATCGATAATCAGTTTTCACACTTTCGTGTGAAAAAAGGCGTCAAAAATGTAATATTTATTGTGCACTTTAGTTAGATTCATTGAATAAAATATGAGTTTTCACAAGTGTGCCAAAATCATTGAGCTTGCGCTGCACTGACTGACAGCTTCTGTGGTTACAAAGGGAAAGTACGATGCTCGCTTTCTGTGTAATTCATTCACAAGAAAAGTTTTTTTTTTTTAATGAGATGAACAAATAATGTTTGTGGTCATCACATTAAGAATATTAAACATTAAAAATAACATTTGAAGTGCTGGGAAAAAAAGCGTGTGCATGTTTAATTACAGACACGGCATTTCTTAAACGTTTCCAATAGCTTCGTCTTTATTGCAATCAATAAAACTGGTTTATTGGCAAATTAGGTAAATGTGATAACTGTATTAAAATATGAATACAACATTAAAAAGTCAACCACTGATGGTTTTGTGTTGATTTACAGCGAGTACAGAATGATCAGCTAACAGTTCCCCGGAAATGCCCAAGCTGGCTTAACGACAACCAGGAAGTAACCGTGCATATGGTCAATTAATTAAAAAAAAAGGTTTGAATGAACGATTCACTGGCTCGCTTGTAAAGACTTTACTTGTTTCATTACTGGATGAATCAGCATTTGAACGAATCTCTTGAATGAATGATTCAGCGACAAACACATTTTTTAATAATCACTTGTCTCCACCTACTGGTGTAACGATGTAATTGATACAATCTTTATTTGAAGCGTCAATGTCCGCTGCCTTCACGTTACCGCAAATGTCTTACTTCCCACTTCTGAAGTTGTGATTATAAGCTTGTCGCATTCAAGTGCTTTGTTGTCAGAAACAACAGGAATCATGGAGGACACCAGGTTTTTTCTTGCATATTTATTGGGAAAGTCTTAAATTTTCGTCTTAAAGCGAAAATTATATTTAACTCCCATTCATTGACAACCATGGCATATGATTCAATAAATGTATTTTTCAACACTTTTTATTGATATTTTCAAACCACAAGTCATTTTTGTAAATTCAACAACCTCACAAGCCTCCACCATGAAAAAAATCAAATGTGTGTGTATATGTATACAGAGTGTATGCATGTGTGTGAGTTGTGGTTGCTTTAGCTTCTCATTTTCCAGCTCGCTACTAGCGGTAATGTGAAAACCCCAGCAAAACACACACACACTCCACACAATCCACTGAATGAAAAAGTTAATTCAAGCATCTTGAAATAGTGATGGCTGCAATACTTGAAGGACTTCAGCTCTAGTAGTTTCACTCGATACACACTTGCTTACATACAAGCATTTGTTTGTGTGTGATCCAGTGTGTAGAGGTTTGTTGCACCTGTCAAAGAGGAAAAGAAAAAAAAATATGAAAGAATATATAGTATACACTACCATTCAAAATTTCAGCAGGGATATATATATAATGATTTATAATGTTACAAAAGATTTCCATTTCAAATAAATGCTGTTTGAATTTTCTATTCACCAGGAATCCTGATAAAAATGTATCACAGTTTTCACAAAAATATTAAGCAGCACAACTGTTTTCAACATTGATAATAATAAGAAATGTTTCTTGAGCAGCAAATCAGCATATTAGAATGATTTCTTATGGATCATGTGACACTAAAGACTGGAGTAATGATGCTGAAAATTCAGTTTTGCCATCACAGTTCATATCAGTTGTTTGGCAAATCAGTTTCCGAATAGATTTGTCACACGACTTCCCTGACCTCAGACAAACATGTAGCCCCATCACAAACTCCATTGGTGAGTTTTATGCATTTGTGTTTATGTGTGTGTTTCCCTTTAGTATTAATCTGTTTGTGTTCTGACAAAGGTCTGTATCTAAGGTTTAGAAAAATGGCTGTGTGAATTGTGTGTGTTTGTGTGTATTGGCGAGTCTAGTCCTACACAGGTGTGGGTGACAGGTGAGGGCGCAGTGGTCCGTATAGCCGACGGCTGTCACAGTATATTGGCAGTTTGGTCAAGCCACTGAAGCACACAAAGCAATTTAGAGCCATCATGGCTGCTTTGAACCCTCATGGATGACCAGTCGCAGAGCAGCTGTCACTCAGCACTCTCTGTCACACTGATTGGACGGCGACCAGTGAAGAGGCGTGCCACAATGAGAACGACCTTTGTTCCACCTGCAATAGATATGCAGCTTTATAAGTCTGGTGATTTATTTATGCCAGATTTTGATTTTATATCATTCCAAACACGTACATGTCTGTTTGTCTTTACAGACGTGTTATAGTTTCACCATTTTCGTTTCATGCAAGAATGAAAGAAGGACACAAAGATGAATAAATGGTGACAGAATTTTCAGTTTAGGGTGAAGTAGGTCTTATTTCAAAAATATTGACAAATTACTGAGAAAATATAATTATGCACATTAAAATCATACAATTAAGCAATATAACCAAAGTCCCTTTTAAGAAAAGTCTGTTCACTCAGCGGCCATATTTACAATGCCTCCGGGCAGCTATTTCAGGCATTCAAGACCAAGTCCTATCTATTTGAAAGGCGGAATCCTGAAATCGCAAAAACTGCTTGCCAAGCTCACAAATAAATGACATTTTTGAAATCGTCAACAAAATCTGACATGAACTATCCCATAAATGTTGTTTTTTTTATGGTCATATAGTGTTAAAAAAGCTCATTTTTCAGGCTAGACAAACCAATGCGCATGTGCAGTCCTAAGTGCGAGTCTCAGGATTCAGTGGGAACCAGAGCTTCTAATGGCAGCTGCAATGACACAATGACTTTACCAATTAATGATTGGCTCTTTTACTTAGAAGGCAGGACGTATTCCACCATTTTGTGCATTGCAGTTTCTCCAATTCATAAGTAATAGGAGCGAACCATCTTTCTATATCTACACTGTGTTCCAAATTATTATGCAAGTGACGTATCAGTGGGATTTCAGTACAATAAACATTCAGATTTTAGTTTTTCAAAGAAAGTGTTTGTTTGTTTTATTTCTCCATATCTTTTTAGATAACTGGTATCAATCTCAGACAGGTTTAAATAGACACTACCATTCACTACCATTAACAAATAGTTTGCCAGGCCTACTTAGGTAAATGGAAACCCTACTTAAAGATGTTGTTCCACATTATTAAGCAAGTCACAGTTCTCATGCAATATGGGGAGGAAGAAAGATCTTTCTGAAGATGAAAAGAATGAAATGGTGCAATGTCCTGGTGTCTCTGGAGTCTCAAGAACCTCTCCATGCAGGCTGTTAGTTGTGCGTAAAGTTGCATTTCAGCCACCCCTAACCAAACCTCACAAAGAGAAACATTTACAGTGGGTGTAGAAATACATTTTCAAACAGTTTTATTGCTGTGGTGTTTTTTTGCAGAATGTGATAGTGCATAGTGCATTGTATTTCAGAAGGCATTATCCTTCTTTTTATACCAAAGCTAAAAATGGCCAGTTATAAACTCCACATATCTTGATGAAGTCATTTCGACATCCTCAGAGACCCTAAAGGGTCCTTCCATCTCACTTCCCAATATTCCAGCCCAAATCATCACCCGCCAGCTCCCTGCTGACGTCACAGTCTTGTTGGAACGTGGTGGCCACTCACCAACCATCCAGAAATCCATCCATCTAGACCATCCATTGTAGTACGGCATTCGTCAGTGAATAAAACTATTTAAAAATGAGTCTTCATTTATTTCTAAACCCACTGTAAATGTTTCTCTTTGTGAGGTTTGGTTAGAGGTGGCTGAAATGCAACTTTACGCACAACTGTCAGCCTGCATGGAGAGCTTCTCAAGACTCCAGAGACACCAGGAGCTTCAAATACCTGTTTGCTGCTCAACACCGGCTTTTTTTTTATAGCTGTCCTTTTAATACAACTAATTTTTTGACAGAAATTTTCCTTAAAAGTTCTGCTGTGCTCTAAGTTACTCACAAATCTTATGATAGTTTGATAATTTACATTCACTTCTCACACAATATTAGTTGTTTTCATGCCTTTTACGTAACATTGCACTATTTCATGCTTTTCATCTTCAGAAAGATCTTTCTTCCTCCCCTTATATTGCATGAGAACTGTGACTTGCTTAATAATGTGGAACAACCTCTTTAAGTAGGGTTTCCATTTACCTAAGTAGACCTGGCAAACTGTTTTGTCTGAGATTAAAAACAGTTCTTTGAAAAACTAAAATCTGAATGTTTATTTTAGTGAAATTCTCCTGATATGTCCCTTGCATAATAATTTGGAACACAAAACAAGTGTATAGTCTTTGATATAACACAAGCAATTTGCAGGTAATCACAACCATGATAATATTCAGACTAACTGGACGAATATAAAATTGTTTTTATACAACAGGTTATGAACAAAAATATATATTTTAGACACAATAATGCCACTTTCTTTGTTTTTGCTTCGCTACAAAAACAGTTCTAAACAAAGCTGAAGCGCATCTCCCACCAACACACAGAAGTGGTGTTTCGATCCTGAATGAATCAGTTGTTTGAATGAATTGGTTGAATGAATGACTCAATAATCATTGGTCCCCTAATCTCACGTAGCCAGACCTTCAGACTGATGGCAGAAGGTCTGGACTTTATCGCAGCTTTCATTGGCATGTAATGCAACCAATTCATGTAATGCAACCAATCACAGTTCTTATGTTCCGCGTCATGTTTAGGGGAGTGAAAATGTAACGTCGATGTCCCTACAATAACAGACCAGCGTGCATCTAATAAATTCATTCAAGAACGTTGTGCAAGTTTACTGCAAAAATGGAGCCGCGAACGTCACATACTTTTGAAAATCCAGCGTTTAGTTGATCCTGGAAAGCGCTCATTGTCACAGTTGTAAACACAACGGATTTCTTCTTTCACGAGGGGGTTTGGCATCACAGCATTTGTTTCCAGGCGGACCGTTAAAGAACGCGACACACACGTCACCCGGACATCCTGTAGAATTCAACTAACCAGATGATGACTTCGAAAATCCTGAAGTGTTTCCAGTTAAGTGTGCCATATGCATAGTCTCAGCCTCAGACGTCACGCCCACAGACCGTTGGCTGAACGTCTGAGGCTGAGACTATTGGTCACCTGTTACGAAAGTCATTTGTTTTGTTCTTGAATGAATCGGTGTTTTTGAACAAATCATTTGATTGAACGACTTATTGACTTACTCATAAAGACTGTGTTAGAATGTCACATCTGCGGCTACACAAACATACACAGTAACATTTGCCAGGATTGTCCCCTCAACAGCTTTTTTTTCTGCCCTCATCTTCTCTACACCTTTTGCCCCCAATCCTCCATAATTACCCAGAAGGCTGTGCTCCCTCCTCCGCCTGAAGTGGCCCCACCGTCACCCCATTCTCTGGCCAACAATGGACTGGCATAGGCCCAGTACGCAGAGACTACAGACAGGCCTGGCTCGGGGTTAATCTCCTGTGCCCCAGCCTCTGTCAACATGCCCACACTCTGCCCTCGTTTATTGCACAAACGCAGTGCGCTCAGACACTATTACAGCAGACCTGCGGCAGAGAGAGTGCGTATGAAGCTGTAAATATGTGTGCCAGGGGAAATGGGAACTGTGGTGCTAGTTAGCAGGTGTTTGTTCCAAAGGATCCAAGAGGAAACAATGATAGGTATGTGACTCTGTTCATTTGTCAAGCACTGGAGCTGTTGCCATGAAGAGGAAAATGCAGGGCCCTAACATTGAGAGGGGAGGGCTGGTTTTTCCCCAGACCCCATAAGAACAACATTCCCATTCTGTTTCATTTTCAATTATTCCCCTGACATAGCATGATTGTTTTTCATTCATCCAGCCTTTTATCAGTGATGTGAAATTGATTTTCTGTCTGACTATTTTTAAGCACGCTCAAGTGCGCCACATGCAGTTTTGTAGAGTGGTACAGCATGGGACTTACACCGTGAATCCTAATCTTAACGTTTTCTTTAATTTATGATTGTTAATATGTTTTAGTTACTGTAATTATCTCTGTTTACCTTTGACTGTACAGTCATTTTTATATCAATATCTTGCCTGCTTAGTCTTTAAGATATACCTATTCATTATGATGAAGAAAATGGGTTTTAGTTTTTTTGCTTCATCAATGAAAATACTTCCATACATAAATTTCACAATTATAAGGCCATCCAGAGTATGTGATTTTGTAAACTTAGTATGAAAGTTATTGGTGAAATATGATTTGTTAGTAAAACGTTTGCTTTCACACACAAATTTGCGTGTGCACACTTAGTGATCGTGAATGAGACCCACTTGTTTATGTTCCTGAATGAATCATTTGAGTGAATGTTTCAATGACTCACTCATTTGTTTAGTTTCTGAATGTTTTGAACTAATTGGATGAATTAATGACTATCCTGAAGTATCGATACTTTCGATACTGATGTTGTATGGAAAGGATCGATTCTCAGATAAAAATATCAATCCAAAGGTGTCTTTTTAAACCAGTCATTTTTTCATTTGGCACGAAATTCAGTGGGTAAATTAAGCTTTTAAGTGGAAAAATAAGCGAATGTTAGCGAATAATTGTGTAGTATAGAACTTTCTCCTGCTCAACTGAACATACAAGATGGAACCAACCAATCACAGAGAGCGTTCGCTGCTGACGCTTCATTCACGATGCGTTTCGGAAACGAAGCTCTGAACAATGCTAATTAAATGACAGAGAAACAATCGGGAGTTATTTCAAAATTAACAAATTGAAAGTGTACACAAATGTTCAAAATGTTGATTAATACTTTTAATACTTAGCAAGGATGCATTAAAGGGTAACAGTAAAGGGTTTTACATTGTTACAAAGAAATCTATTTCATATAAATGCTGTTCTTTTAACTTTGTTCATCAAATAGTTCTGAATAAAATATATCATGGTTTCCACAAAAATATGAAACTGCACAACTGTTTTCAACATTGATAATATAAGAAATCAGCACATTAGAATGATTTTACAAATCACAAAATCTTTTAGTTGTCATTAAAGTGTATTCAGATTTAGCATATTAATGATGTATTCACCTCATAAATTATGACACACTGCTCTCCCCTACAGGAAAGTACATGTAAGTTCAAGTGAATGCTAAAAAAAGTAAAAAAAATCGCTATCAAAATCAGCGATACTGACCCTATATTTACTTGGTATTGGATCGATACCAAATGTTGCAGTATCAATGACTGCTTTATAAAGACAGTCGCATGTCGCCACCTACTGGCATATTGATGTAACCTGTAGCAGGGGTATCTTGACAATCCCCACTACTGAGGAAAAAATAAAACAATCTTTTAAGCATTTTAAGGGTTGTACGCACTCCAGGCTTGATTAGAACAGATATATCCACCTTATTCCTTACGAGCCTACTGCGTTTTGAATTATGGGTGGCACTTCTGGTTTGGGGAACTTCCATTCAAAAAGAATTCAAATCATAAGGTTGCCCTACAAATAAAGCTTATCCGTCAGTTTGAGTAAATGAGCTGTCAATTTTCCTTCTTGTTTTATTTTCAGACATCATGAAAATAACGTAACGCTTGGTATTTTAATTTTATCTGTCAAAATGACGGAAATCACTTTGAAATAGTATCACGCAATGCTGAAGTTAATGAACATTTTTGATTAAGGCAATGTATTTAACATAATACAGAGATATTTAACCCGCTGTGGAAAGAATCTCGCTTTTGGGATTATTCATGGTCTGTTGAAAGTACCTTGTTGATGCTTTTACATCTTTAAAAGTCCTTTTAATGCTTGATGTTTGAAGGATGAGTAGAATAATGTCATCTCATTGTACCCAGTTTAAAAAAAAACAAAAAACGTATTATTGCTTCATAGAGCGAGCCTTTCACTGATTATTTACAGCTTAACGGAAGTTATACCCATAATTCGGGCAAAGCGTCATGGGGCGTAGGAATAAGGTGGATAAGTCAGTCTTAGGCATCAAGCGCTATATCACTGGTGAGCTAACGCATGTATTTTGTCTTTTGATTTTATTTTGAAATCGTCCCTTTTGGGCATATTTCAGCTGACACTGAAACCCACCCCCTGCTGCATCTCCTCTCCTGCTCGCTAACAGCCTAATGAAATTATTCCCTAATTCACGCCGTGTCCACTAATTTGTTGCCTGACTGACTTGATAGATGCGACAAAGCGTGGCTATCAGCTGCGCAGGTTCGCTAACCCATAACTGTGAGCTAATTTGCGTCGCTCTGTTAGCATGGCTAAGATCAAGGCTGGTGACGCGGCTCTTGTAGTAAATCAGTCTGAAACAGAGAGATAGCAGGTGCCGCGGTAACAGAAGCTGAGAACAGTGGAGTCTCATTCCTCTTCTTTAACGTGAGGTTCAGCTAAGCTCAGACGTGCACATGATGGACTGTGACTTTAATTGATTTTACAGCGCCTTCACAAACAGAAGGTAAACAAGTGCTGTCTGGGAGGCAAAGTGTCAACAAACATAGGGCTGCGGCTTTAGATGAGGAATATTTGTGGAAACCCCTGCAACATATGACATATATTACATGGATGGAAATGTAGATCAGTTCTCAGCCGGATCTGTATTTTACATTGGATCAAGTGGCGATTATTTTAAGGCAATAGATGCTATTTACACTAAGTGCAAATGGCGATAGATGCTATTTACACCATGTAAAAGTATCTGTTCATTGCAATAAGAGTAAATAGTAATTAGATGCTATCTATACTTTATATTGGCAGATACTATTTGCACCTCAGTATTTTTGTACATTAACAGGATGCAATAATATCATAAGTGTAAATGATTATATTTATTAAAATGATTAAATGGATGCTGCCTTATTGGGAGAATAAAAACCCTCCCTACACCTTTCCCTAACCCTACCCAATAAACACTTTTAATATTATTAAACACTCGTTCGCAGTTTATTTCCACTTTTAGAACATTATTTTCATTTTTATTGAAAAATGCGAACTCGGCAAAAGGCGGATTCGAACTTACATCGGTCGCTTTAAAAAGCCAGGTTTGTGAGCCTTACTTGCTACTGCTACGCCACTGAAGACATTGAGTTCCATGCGTCTTTTTTAAAACTTGATTGGCCCAACCAGACATTAGTGGGCGGAGCTAGTGTAAATAGCATTTGCCAACAAGGGACGCTATTTGCACTTATTGTCATACATTTATTGTATGTTTATCGTATGCCAAATTATTACCATAACAAGCTGAATAAGAAACATGTTTATCCTTGCAGGTGTACCCATATTTAACGAAATGTAGTTTGTAGGGCCAATTTTGACTTAATGTTGACTTAATAATATAACCTACAATTATGAAGGTTCAAAAATACAGTAAACATAGTAATATTGTGAATTATCAATACAAAATTAAAAAAAAAACTGACTTTTGTTATATTTTAAAATGCAGTTTATTCCTGTGACAACAAAGCTGAATTTTCAGCATCATTACTCCAGTCTTCAGTGTCACATGATCCTTCAGAAATCATTCTAATTTACTCATTTGCTGCTCAAGAATTGATATTGTTGCTATTATTATTAAATAAATAAATAAAAAGTAGTCCATATTATTTTTAATTTTTATTTATAAAAATATTATATTATATTATAATATTAAAAAACAATATTTCTGAAGGGTTGTTGATGAACAGACTGAAGATTTAAAAATTACTAACAAATCATTTTTATTTCATCTAATAGATAATCATTCAATTCCATTAAAGGGCATAATTAAAGGGTTTCCCCAGCAGTCTCCAGCTGCTGACATGTAATTTAACGGCAGCTCTGTTTGGCTGGCTGCTCATGCTCTGGTGTGTTGGTGTGCTTGTCTTAAGCTGCAGTGGGTGAGCTCTCTTAGCTGCTGGCTCTCAGCAGGATTAGAGTGAGTGAGCTATCTGCTCTCCTGCACAGCTCCACTCACTCACACTCGCCTCTTTATTCTCTCCATCAACTTCAGCTGAGCTTGATTTCTCTAACAGAGTGAATTCTCTGTGTTATCACTTTGTGTGTTGATGAGATGTCAATCTCTGCAGGGGAGAGTTTTTGTTCTGTCAGGCAGAACGCAGCATCGTTCTGGTCTTCTGAAGAGTCTGCTTATCTCACGCTAATATAAGCGCCTCTAAATCACAGCTCTTGTCTGCTGACTGTTACTAAATTATTAAACTGCCTTTTGTTGCCTCTAGTTGAAGGAATAGTTTATCCAATGATGAAAATTCTGTCATTATTTACTCACCTTCACTTCAGTATTTTCCATGAAAAATGATTCGTGATTATGTCCGTCAAGCTCCAAACAGAACAAAAAACACCATTAAAACACTATGAAAGTGATTCTTGTGACTATATTTAAAGTCTTCCAGATATGATAGCTGTGTGTGAAGACCTGACCAAAATTAGTTATTCATTAATAATAATCTTTCCCTTTGCCAGAGCTCATAAATCTCATTTACATCTTCAAAAAAAAAAAAAAAAAAAGAAAAGTCATTGTTGCCTATTGGTTCTTGCATATTGGTTTTGCATAACCAAACCTGATATGCCAGTTTTATATGCTGAATCGAAAATCTGAGAGCTGACACGGAGGGGGAAAATCTTTTGTTCATCAACAAAGATTTAGAAATATTATATTATATTATATTATATTATATAAAACTTTCTGGTTCTCGAATCTGATTGGCTGAGAACCGTGCAATATTGTAGTGATAACAGCACTCCTACCTTTTCACCGTTTGTATAACTCCGCTTGAAGCTGCTGACATGGCGACCGAGCAAATCCACCGTATTTTTTTTTTTTTTTTTTTTTACAAATACTACACTTGTTGTACAATGAACTGTAGTTTTAAGAGTTTTTTAGGTGAGAATGTAGTTGTTTAGACCTGAAATATGTGACTCATATTTAATCAATATTTTACAATTTGTTTAGACGTTTTTCAGAGATGTGGGCTCCAGGCTGTCAGCGGCCGTTTAGTGCTCGTGTACCCGCCGAGAACAGCTTTATCTCGGCCAGTGTTTCAGGGATTTGCCCCTGGCTATAGTGGTTAAACATGAGATATAATTCATTTTGGGTACATTAAACAGGCAATCTTTGGTCTTATTAATCTATTACTTGTTCCTGAGCAAATCGAATTGGGCTATGTTAAATTTAATAATTTAATATTAAGGCTATATTTAACTTGCATCCTGTAGAGCGCTGCTTTTGTATGTTTGACTGAATTGTAGAATTGTGTTTATTTCCTAATGTCATTTATAATGGCTATTGTTGTTAATTTAAATATTGATGTTCAATAAATATTATTTTATATAAATAATATGTTGTATTTGGTATTGAGAAAGGGTCCATTAGTGCGTAATATGGATTGAGTGAAAGTTACATTAATACACCATTAGATGGCGGCAAACTTTACGAGTGAATGAGTCAGCCGCAAGAGACTTTTAAATTGGAAGGGACTTTTGTAAACAAAGGATGTTGTTTTAGTTATGGAAAATTCCCTTAACTGTAAAAAGGACAAATACAAAGATCGCTTTCCTCAGTGAACATTCAAACAGATTTTTATAATGGACATAATATTATGGACATTGACCTGAAGAATGAATGTTATATCAGACACAGGTAATGCTCGCTCAGGCGATCTCTCTCTCTCTCTCTCTCTCTCTCTCTCTCTCTCTCTCTCTCTCTCTCTCTCTCTCTCAATAATACTGTACAAAATACAATGAGTTTCAATGGAGGGGCTCAACATTCCTTCGTTACTAGTTCTAAAGTGACGTTTTAGAATTACTAACGGAGCCTTGGTCAAACTGTCAACTTGAGATTTGAATCCATGGCGGAAGGAAGTAGTTCTGCACAAAAGAGGGTTTTAATGACACTCCGTTGTTTTTTCTTATTTATTTACACACTCATACCGTCGAACTGTTGTATAAAAGTAATATCACACTCGTAGCCGTGCAATATGGCTGTATATCAGCACGCTGTGATTACCTACGGCACTCGGCAACTTGTGGGATATTGCTCATATATTATATTATATATATTTTTATAAATAAATAAAAATTTGAAATAATATGGACTATTTATTTATTTTTATTTATGACTAAATAATGACAATTTAAATTTTGCGGGTGGCCATATGACTTTTAGACATTTTATCAACTTTGTGTGATGAGAATATATTTCAAATCAATAAATTCTCTCCTCAATGCTAGGCTTATAATTACTGCTTCCTCACGAGTCACAACCCCTCAGAAATAAATCAGCGTCTGCTCCTCACCTTAAAAAATATATTTGCATTGCCAGATAAGGATTATTATCATTTCAAATCAGCCTACTCTTCAACGGTCTTACTCCAGTGAACAGCCAAGCATGCTAATTTTAATGAATCCATCAGGTCAGCGTGGCTCTCAGCTGCACGTTTGATTTCACACTGGGCAATTGGGAAAGTGAATTAAAGTGTGTATTCTAATTGGCCACCGATGCCCAGAGGAGCCAATATATTCACGCTAGCAGACTCACTTGCATACACTCGGTTCAAGCACTCTCAATCAATCTGGGTACTCCTATTGTTTGATTTCCATTACGCAGATGGTTCAGATTGCTATTTGAATGTATGAATCACAACTATCTCTGCAGGGCAGTTCCAAATCGCTCATGCATGCTCAACAAGCTCTGTTTCAATCCAGTGCCAATGCAGCAGTGATGTGGCTATGTCCAATTTAGCATAACAATAGTGAACACCTGAGATGAGATGGGCTGAATGAAGAACGGAAGTTTGAGAACCTGGGAAGGAGGTAAAGGAACATAGTGATGAGGTGGAATAGAGCGATAGGGAGGTGGAGGAATGTAAGAGTTTGGAGTTGGAGGACAGGGTCTATCATTCGATCAATCAATCAATCAATTGATCGATCAATGTCGGTCGGTCCTTCGGTCTGTCTTTTTGTCTGTCTTTTGGTCTGTCTATCTACAGTGTTTATACGTACGTCGAGGCGTGGAGTAATGGTTAGCTGAAGGTTGTCGGAATGGGCAGGTGGACAAACAAAGTTGTTTGGATTTACATGGGAACAGGGAGGTGGAGGAATGTAGGAGTGAGGAGTATTAGAGAACGAATCGAAGGGGTGCCGATGATCTTTAGTAATACATGATTGTATTTGATGAGAGCTGTACAGAGGTGAGATCGTCTATCATAAAGAACAAAATAAAACTGTTAGAAGAGAAGACAGATTGTGTGTCACTCTGTGTGCCATCTGCAACTGCTGGACTTAATTAGTGTGCAGTGAATAAACACTGCAGCTGTGGGAGAAGGACAGAGAGAGAAAAGACATGAAAATATAATGAAAATAATTACTGAAATATCATATAATTAAGGAAAGTGAGGCGTTAATGAGATGAACAGTTTATCGAGGGAGTATAAACTGTTTTGAGTGGAGAATGAATTAAAAAAGAATGGTGGATTGGATGGCGAGTCAGTGTAGTGCTCTTTTGTAGCCCTAAAGTTTGGGCCACTTCTGCCGAGCACTGAACTAATTACCCAAAACTAGCATGATATCTCAGGAGTAATGGATTAATTAACAGGGCCGCCGTTTCCAGTCTGGAGATATTATTTTCTTCTATCCCAGACCAGGGAGAGGTCCAGTCCCAAACCTCACGCCTGCTCTCTGCCAGACAAGGCAGGGGAGGAAAGATTTTATTTCCGTTTCTTACTCTTTGTCCATGTCTGGTGTTTCAACAAGTATTTTGTTGACCCTAGTGCTAAAGTATGGTCTTTATGACCATGTTTCAGAGGTTGAATTCAGCAGTGTGTAAGGAGCTTGTAGAAAACATTTCTTTCAAAATCCAGCAGTTGTGGATGGTATGAGCGATATCTTATAGCACAGTATGTGTAATATAAAACACACACAGTCATTCTAATGCTGGTTCTCTGTGATAATTTATTATGAAATAAAAATTCACCTTATCTGTTTTGTAAATTCATGTTATATATTGTATTGTGAATGATAAATCCATGTATACATTTCATTTTTAATTTTTTTGACTTTGTAATGTTTAATGAAAATGTCATAATTCAATCTTCCGATGAAAACGACAGATTTCTCTCTGACTTCTCTCAGACTTCTCTCTCTTTTCTCACTAATCATTTAGTCCACTTAAACCCCGCCCCATTTTAAGTTTAATCTCAAAATCTAATCAACATCCGATGGATAGAACCAGATCCCTGTTTCGATAATCTGTTTCACTTGGCTGTGCTGTACAGTACGCTGTAATATGAAGGAAAGGTTTGATCAAAAGAATTGATTCATGGCTATTTTAATAGGTTGGATATAAGGATGACAGTCGGTGTTGGGAAAAGTTACTTTTAAAAGTAATGCATTACAATATTGCATTACTCCATAATAAAAGTAACTAATTGTGTTACTTAGCTACTCTTTATGGAAAATAATGTGTTACGTTACTTTTGCGTTACGTAAGCTGGGCTTGCTTGTTTGTTTTTTAATAACAAAAAAAGTTTTGGCAAATGTAAAGGCCATTTTATACAAGAAGTGAAATGAATATTGCTGCCTTCACGGGCTATCGGAAATTTGATAATTCCCACTTCTGAAGTCGTGATTACGAAATGGGAGGGCGTTCATGTGCAGTTTTTACCTAGGAAATTTTTACTTAGGAAACTGAGGGAAAATCAAATTTACTCCTGTACAGTAGAAGGCGCAGCTCAAACAAAACTTTCAGATGAATAGGATGCAGGAGAAGAAAGTTCAACACTCTTCAGCAATAAAAACAAAACAAAAAAAAGAAACACAAATGTCATGTTTATCTGAAGTAATTTTTGTTTATTTGTTGAACTGGTTATCGAAAGGTCATCAGCAAAGACATTAGTTAATACATAAAATACATTTGTATTATTTAACATATATAATTATTGCAGGTTTGCGTATTATTCTGTTTTCATTCATTCTGAGGAATACTGAATCTGTTTTTGTTCAAGTGAGATGAGGACATGCCTGCTTGCGTTACTTATTTGAAAAAGTAACTTAGGTATTTTGTTGTAAATTTAAAAACAATGCATTACTCGTTACTTGAAAAAAGTAATCTGATTATGTAACTTGTGTTACTTGTAATGCGTTGCCTCCAACACTGATGACAATTATGACGAAAATCATAATAACAGTCTATATGATAATATAGTCATTGACGGAAATCCAATGAACAGATGGTTAATATATTACATAATGTGGTACAGAATTAAATTGAGAATGCTTTTAAATTACAGTTGAGATCCTGAGCAAAATTTAAATTTGTAGGATTGAAATGAATTGAAATTAAAAAAGAAATTAATGTAACTAATTGTTGTCTAGAAAGCGAAGCCTTGAAGTTTATAGGCCTTACAGACTGATAGATAGATATATAATAATAATTTTAGAATCCTGCCCTCTTGTTGATGTGCAAATTTGTAACATTGTTGGTATAAAGTTAAACCAGTGAATTTGTCATAACATCCAACCCTAATTTATATGATAGGAATGATCTAATGACTACTTTTAAATCCTTAGCTTAAAGCTGACGATAGGGACATTCCCACTGGAACAGAGGTTAAGTGCCCTGCTCTAGGGCAGAATGGTGATTAGGGAACTCAACAACCCTCCGCTTCGCTGACACCTCTAAGGATTTTGACCTACAACCTTTGAGTTTGGGCTCGGATATTTAACCACTTTACAATCATGACCTTCCAATAATTAAAATATCTTAATGCTAAAAAGTCAAAGTGTAATGAGGGTACCATCTCCTGGGTTTAATATGGCAGAATTCAGTGCAAACAGAAACATCTTTTGACCCAAATACTGCTACAATTATTCACCTTCCTTTTTCATTCTGTTCATCAGGTAACACCAACAGCATGTTTGCTCTCGACTACATCAGCGGATCTCTGACAGTGAGCGGACAGCTGGACCGGGAAAACCCGCTGTACTCCTCTGGATTCACCATCACAGTGAAGGTGAGACTCAAAACTAGTGGTGGAGGTGCTCATATGGAATTATAAATGTGTGTTTGAGCTTCACAAAAGGATTTGTTCAATTTCAGCTTCTAATAGGGTTGGAAATCAATAGTCTTGTTCATAAACGGTTTTGTTAACAATTTTTGAATGTCTGCACTCAAACTCAGTAGTACCAAAAGAACCGTTTATTGATTTGATGAGAAACTGGAATCATTCAGTGGAGTTGGAATCAGAATAGTTAAGTTCCTTAAGCTCTTAAAACCTTTTATTATAAGTCTTTCAACCTTGTGTGAGATTCAAATCCACTAATGCATTATTAAAATCTATTCTGTAATGTTTCAAGGTCAGTACTGATTTTAAATGAGGAATAAAATCAAATATAAGCAGATTTGTTCTGTTTCCAGAAATTCTCATGTATAGTAGTTCTGGTTAGTCTCTCATCCCCTGCACTGGACTCATTGGGATCTCTGCCAAATGCAGTATTGATTCTACTGTAAATGTTTGCAGAGTGTGACTGTAATTTATCGAGCCATTTACCCACATTGAGTATATCAGGGTCAGCGTGTGAAAAGGTCTCACTGACCCTGGAGCTTTAAAAACATTTTTAATTATCATTTTGTAGCTATTACAAACATGCAAAACACTTCAAATGAACTGAACTGGACTGGATTTTCTAGGTTTGCTGTGCATGTTAATGTTTTATAAGAAGCATGCAACTATCATCCACTTCTAGGTCACTAATTAAATACAAATAAGTATTTTTGTGATGCTTATGTCATGTCGTTTACAGATGGTCAGATGCTCTTTGGATCACTTTTTTTTTTAAAGAATGAACTCTTTTCTTTAATGACACAAATCTATTAGTCTGTTAAACCCTGTTAATGTTGTAGCCAGTTGGAATGAATGACCATATGACAGACACTAGCGTGTGTGTGTGTGTGTGTGTGTGTGTGTGTGTGATGTCATTGTTATCTCAGTGTCCCGCTGGCAGTTCCAGGGCCAAACTCTGGAGGGGAGAGAGAAAGAAAGTGTGTCCCTATAGACCTCAGGCAGGAAAGCTCTTTGTTCCAGTCTCTCCATCTCTGAGAGCTCAGTTTAGCAGAGGCTCCTGAAACACACACACACCTTTGCCTCCTCTTCAGGCATGAAGATGAGAGAGAGGCAGAGGGAGAAAAAGAACAAAAGAGAAGAAGAGCAGACAGACTTTAGACCTTTTAAAATAATTCTGATAAAGACCATATATATAAAGTTTGGGTTTGAGTTATCATGGTTTCCACAGGAAATATTAAGCAGCCACAGCTGTAGAAGAAATGTTTCTTGAGCACCAAATCAGCATAATAGAATGATTTCTGAAGGATCATGTGACGTGATGTGTGTGTGTGTGTGTGTGTGTGTGTGTGTTTCAGCAACCATTATTCTAGTCTTCATGTATGTATATGTATAAATATACAGTATATGTGTGTGCACACACACACACACATATATATATATGTATATATTCCACTGATGTGCAGTAACAGGTGTGCATACAGCTGAAATACTGTTTACTAATGAATAATCTTCAGACACCCCCCAAAAAGAGCTGTTTTAGATTAGCACTTTATTCACATTGAGCTGGAAATGTCCAGAAAGTGCTGTGTGTGGGATTTTGTTTCCAAAAGCTTGGTGGAGATTTGAGCCTCTGTAGATTTCTGTCATTATGTCTCTGGATTTGACACAGATGTCATGATAGCCATCATTATCGCCTCTGCTCTGATAAGACCCCATTGAACTGCTGCTGCTGATTGTAGATTTGCACAAACCCTAAATTCGGCAGTGCTTTATTTTAACTTCCAAAGCACAACCTCAGTGACAAATGTATGACCAAAAATCATTATGAATTATGTAACAGGACCCAGTCTCACTAGAACTATAGCCCATTCTGGCTCTTTCTCAAAGGATAAGTACAAAATAAGTATAAAATCATGCAGTACTGAGACCATCTGTTTTTGTGTTTGTTTTGAATGCACTTTTTGTGTGAAGTTGTTTTGTACAATCAAAACGTGTGTGATAATTCTAAATCAGCAGGTTTTAGAGCAAGGACTATTCTTTTTTATGAGGATGATTCACTGAAGTTTTGGTCACTGTCACGTTTAAATGTTCACTGCCTCTTAAATGCCTCGGTGTCACGGTGGCTGTAATAAAGCGCACAAAGAAGTAGAGAAACAAAAACAGTCTTTAAAGATAAGTTCAAAAAGGGAACATGCAGGAGAATCTCACGAGATATAAATCACAACCAAACATTGATGATACCGGACAAAGGAACAGAATGAAACCCAGGGCTTAAAGGTGCGTTCACGCCATATCGTAATTACTGTAACTACGAGATTCTGGCTCGTGAAAAGCGTTCACGTCCTCGTAGAGCTTGTAATTACAGTTTGTAAGCTGGGAGTTTTATGAAAGCTCCCATGTGTACCACGTGGCCACTGTACCACCTGACCGCTGTAGATTCATTTAGGCGTTGATAGTGGTGCCATAGAAACGCATAATTCCCAGTCCGAGGACGTGAACAGTTCTGAACATAAAGTCACGTGTTGTCGTCTCAAGATTATGGTAACTATGCGGTGGCATGAATGCAGCATGAATACATGGGGAACTTAATCAAGGTGAACAGAAACAGGTGTGTGGAAACTAATTAACAGCCAGGGAAACTATCTAGGAACTATCCACACAAACATGGGTATTTTCAATACCTTCTATGCGGTTTGGCCGTTCATCCACACGCAAACGTAGTATCAGGTCACTGAAACTGAACCTTTTTGAAAACTCCTGCCAGGGTGAAGATTTTCAGAAACTCCGGTTGCAGTGTTGTTGTGTAGCCAGTGAAACTGGAGATTTTGGCTTGTGACGTTGGAGTGTGCGCTGTTATCTCCTTTGTTTGACATCAGATTGTGCGCCACAATCTCCTTTGTTTACATAAGGTGAGTTTTTTTCAGGCTTCTGATTGGCCAACATGGCTTTATGGTTAGAGTTATATCGCCACCTGTTGGTTTGGCATGCTCTTGACAGCGCTTCATAGCGTGTTTTTGCGTTTTCATTTTTTCACGTTTTGCGAGATTTTTTTTAAACGAACGAGGAAAAACTCAGTTTATAAAAATACCCGTGTACATGTGGACTAGGCCTCATTCAGGCAAAACAGGAACAGAACACAGTAAAAACAAAACCAAAACAGACTATATACGTTACAGCCTCTTTCTCTGCCTGTAATATTATATATAATCCTGTCCAAACAGTTTCATAAATGTGTTTTGGATTCTTCTGCTCTATTTGCAGACATAAACTGCACAGCTGTAGTTCTCTAAATTGAAATCAATGATTGCCACGAAAAGTAAATCTCAAAACAAAGCAAGCGCGAGAAAAATCTCCCGAAATATTCATATGTTATAGATTTTCATTATCTATTTCTCACTCCTGAGCCTCTGCTCCTTTATATATATACATTTTTTTCTCTTTACTATTTTATCTTACTCTCTCTCTCTTTCTCTCTCTCTCTCTGTCTCCCTCCCTCCCTCTTATTGGTGGCATTATTGATTTGGAGTGAAAAGTAATAAAACTAATTTCTCAACTTCACAGAGCTTGGATAGGCTGGAGTACATTGGGCTGGAGGTCAGTGCATTTATTATATGGAGGGATAGAGAAGAGATGTGCAGGGGGGTGTTAAACGACACAATTCGCATTTAACCTGGACCTGCAGCCTCACCGCACCTCCATCCTCCGTTCACCCTGCATCCCTCCTTCACAAAACACCATTATTCCTTTTGATTTCTCTGTGAGTCCAACTCCATCGCTCAAAAAGAGGAGGAGAGAGAAAGAGAGGAAGGGAAGAAAGCAATTGTTTCCTGTCGATAAGACGTGTTCATCCTAAATCTTATTGCCTGTGACTGTCTGGCCCCCGTGTGCCCCCACTTATGGCAGACCTGTGGGATTTCTCCCAGAATCCTCCCCTCTGATTTAATAAAGAGGCAGAGCTGAACAAATGGAGGAGATTGAAGACTAAACGTTAATGCTGCTTACTGCCAGATTCCCTCTATTATCACATCCGTTCCTCTCTCGTTTCGTATCTTTACTGTCTCTCTCTGTCACTCTCTCCTTTCTTTTGCTTCTCCTTTGCTTTTCTAGAGCTACTTATAATGTTTCCTCACATTAGAGAGATGGATTATGGTGTTGTGTGTCTGCTATGGTTTTGGGGAACATTTGTTTTTTAAAAAAATTGCGGTTTGATTATCGCTTTACTCAGTTGTAAATTAGTCCACAAATAACTAATTAATGGTAGAACGTTCCACAGGTTTCTGCAGAACATCTCGTCCTCTGCTACCTGCGTGTTTGTTTATGAAATATTTTGATGACATTTCAAAAACTGCCCATGTTTTTTTTTTTTTTAATCACACAAGTTTTGAGGGGCATGTGAATGGGTAGATTATTTGATTTGATAATTAAAGGGGGGGTATCACACAAAGTTTCTGCCAATCTCATGTTAATCTTGAGTATCTATAGAGTAGTAGTGCATCCTTCATATTTCCAAAAAATCTTTAGTTTTATCATATTTATAAAAGATACATACGCTGTACCGGGTCTTTCCGTAAACAGCCGAGCGCCTGGAGGCGTGCCATGTGAGCGGAGCTAAAGAGTGATGAGCTAAAGAGTGACGAGCACACGCAGCTTTTGCGTAGCGATCATCTGCAAGCTATCAATGGTCAGCTAAACAACTGTATTTAAACACACACAATACACCATCACATTATCCATGGATAACTTTTGAATCACTATAATGAATATAGCGTATAGTGAATGATGAATAATGAATTTATGAATTCACTACATTCGTGTTGTTTACATTATATGCACTTAGGCGCCTATTACCAACAAAACAGACATTTGAAGCAGTTTTACTCACCACCTGCGGTTCTGACTCATGACCGGGATCATTGCTGCTGTGACCGCTCCATCTTTCAGTTTCAAACGATCTGTAAATCCAGCGTAGAACTGGGCCTTGTTTATAAAACCATAAGCGCAGATCCTGAGGGCTCGAGCAGCCACGGAAAAACACAAGATATTCTCCATTCATTTTAACCAAAAAAAGTGATTGCAACTATCAGTTTCTATGGTTATTTTAATAACAAATATCGAGAGCGCATCAATGTAATGCGTGAGCACAAAACTCTCAGCTCCACTGAACACTGGGTTCTTTGGGAAGCAAGGTTATCTTTCCCTCACAACCAAAAACACACTTCTTTGGTGACATTGTTGATTTCGTGAAGTCCTGTGACCTGTGCAGCGCTGCCGACGACTTCTGTAAAGCCGAATGGCCGTTGATGGGCGTGCTCTTGCTCTCTCGCTCTGGTCGACGTGTGCGCGTGCGCTCTTCTGGGAGAAGTGCCCGTACAAGGAATTCCGACCTTTCTGATGTCACACAGGCACATACTCGAAAAAAAGACCGCGAAATTTATGAGGATTTGGAAGAGTGGCACAGAAATACTCCGTCATACGTCCAACTTGTGTTTTGAAACTTTGGCCATGTTTAGCATGAGAATCCAACTCTTTAACAGTGTAAATAAGTCAGAATACATGAAATAGCATTATACCCCCCCTTTAAATTGGATGATTTTTGAAGCCAAAAGTCTTTTGATGGCTGTGTAAAATGTTGTGACATGATTTAAACTAAGGGTGTGTTCACACTTGCTGTTTGGTTCTCTTGGTTCTTTTGGTCTTTTGGAACATAAAAGAAAATATATTTAGTTCGCTTAGTGTTCACACTGTCATTTTTAAGACCGAATCTAAAGATACAAAACCAAAAGAATCGGCTTTTATGATGTATATTTTGTGACGGAACTTACCAAACATCCAAAACAATGTTGTGTGCTAGGCTAAATGCGCTTGTTGTATGTGCGTACATATAATGCTATTTTTATCAGCTGAGAACTCATGAAGAGCTTATAAAATGTGTAAAGGAGTCAAAACAGCATCAGGAATTCTTCCATTACACACACAAACAAAGATCTGTTGCAAGAAGATGCAGTTCCGACACCTCTACCAAACTGTAATGGGCAACATAGCTCCTCCGATGAGAATAACCAGGTATTCTGTCCTTTATAGGGTTGCATCTTGTGACATCACGTCCTGTTTTTGGTTCATTTAGATGTCTTTGGTCCATGTTGCGTTCATATTTCAGGCGAACCACACCAAAGTTTGTTTGGAAGCAGGGGTCTCGGTCCGCACCAGCAGGGCGTCCCCCCGGGAACTCGATTTCAACCGAGGGGGACCCTCTGTATATATCTTATATTACATAAACAGTCTCTCCAGAAAGCACTTGCGATAAAATGAACAAATCCTAAATGATCACGTTTGCCAGCATGTTTTGAGAAGGATCCAAAGACCATCTTGTTCTTCAGTGGAAATAAGAACATCTTCACATGATTAATGTCACAAAATCTCTGAAAATAGTTCTTACTAATTGTGCATTGAAATTGTTTAAAATCTTAAAATGTTCTCTTTATTTCCAGTTCTCCAGATTTCCCTTGCAGTCTCCTTTTGACCCTGCTGTACAGTATATATTGGGATTGCAGACATCATATTAAAAATGTCTTTCTGTCTCTGTGTAGGCAACAGAGCTGAATGACGACCGCACACCCACATCTGCCACCGTCATGACCACCTTCACCATCCTGCTGATCGATAAAAATGACAATCCGCCCAGATTTAACAGCTCTGAGTATCGGGTCCTTATCACCGAGCTGGCGCAGGTCGGCTTTGCTCTGCCTCTGTACATACAGGTCGAAGACAAAGATGAGGTGAGACATACACACATACAAACTTTTAAAAGAGAATATTTTCCCCTCACATGATTTCATGATACATATTAAATATTCAGATGGACAAGTATGTCTATAGCCTGTGAGTATATTGACTTTTGTTTCTTCCTGAAATTCCTTTGAGTAAAAGAAGCTGATTGCAGAAACTTCTTTGTGGTTTCCATGAACATGACATTTTCTCCAACATAGATTCTTCTGACGTCAAGAACTCTTGACCGGTCTCACTGCTCCCCTTCATGGCAGTAGCTTCGAAACAAGCTCGAATCAGTCAGATGTCAACCTTTCTCACCTGCTCACCCCCTATCAGTCATGCTTCAAACTAGTCACTCTTCTGAATCTGCTCTCCTGGCTGTAAAGTGCTCAAGTCAGCAGCAACATGCTCACATAACTCCATGCTAATTCTTTTCAATCTGTAAGCAGTTTTTGACACTGCCATCCACACATTTTGCTAGCAGAGATGGGCATTTCATAGTCAGCACTTATAGTTTTTGTTGTATGTGAATTGCAGGTCCAGGTCAGTTGGAATGGCTGACTTCCTCACCTTGATCCCTCACCACTGGGTTATCATAGGGCTAGGAATTTTCACAATGTATTTGCTGGCGATAAATGTGACCTTTTTACTTTACTAGCTCAGAAGAAACAGAGCAATGAGGGTCAATTACATGATGCTTGGGTATATATATATATATATATATATATATATATATATATATATATATATATATAGTTAAACCAAAATTTATTCAGACACCTTGAACATTTCATTCATTAATACAGTTTTTCACTATAGTTTAAAAAAAATGGTAATAAAATATGACAAGATCTCAGAGTTAAACTGTGTCAGAAAAAAATAATCTTAATTATGTCAGATAACACAAAACATGGTCAGGTCAAAGTGTCTGAATAATTTTTGGTTCCAAATTTTTATCAGTTTTACTGGTAGTCCACTGTATGAAGAATTTTTGGGTATAATATGTCACAGTTTATTTTGCTATCCTCACTTACATAAATGAACTATAGTGTCCTGCACCCACTGGTAAAAATATATTAAAAAAATTAAAAAAATGTCTGAATAATTTTTGGTTTGAATATATATATATATATATATATATATATATGTATATTTTTTTTTTTTTTTTTTTTTTTTCCAAAAATACATAGTCACTTTTTTATGAAGAGCATTATTTATTTATTTTATATTATAATACATTTTGATATTAAAAATGACAGTGATATGACTGCCCTGGTATTAGAAAGATAATAAGAAATTAATAATTATAAGATAATTATAAGAAAGAATTCTATGAAATTCCTCTAGAATTCAGCTATATGAAATAGTTTGGCATTATCCTTCATAATTATTTTATTACTATTATTCATTTTATTCTGAATAATAATAATAATACAACAACAAAACTGCTTGTTTCTTATTATCATGCTCGCTAAACGTCATTTTAAATTTAAAATGTCAAGTTGTGGCACTCAAGCAGTTTTCTTGAAATGTGTTGGGTAACAAAATTTGTGGCATGTATTTTTAGCAGTGTATTTTTTGAAGCGTTTGATTTGTGAACAAGTAAGTGTAAAAGCGAAGTCATGAGGGAGAAATATTTACCTAGGCTGTGTATCCAGTTGAGAGCTATATAAATGTTATGGCTTGTGAATATTAATGTCTGTAGGGAACGCTAGTCAAGGTCCTGATAAAATGTGCAGGATGTTTCTTGCTTTCATGAGCATCATTTGCTGTGTTTGACACATTTTTGAATTAAGGTAATTCATTTTTATAGCTTTTATACTGAAAAGCTTAGAACTTGGAATCCTATCCTATCTGTTTAGTAACTAACCATGGTAATTTCACTTAGGAAATAGATATTTTTCAAATCTCAAGTCAAGAATTGAGATAGGAAGTTTCTGTAATACTGCAAGAGAGGGAGACACACTTACTGTACACACATAATATTTACTGTTATGACAGATGTTCATTGTTCTGACTCTAAATTCTGATTGGATGAAACACGTTCAGATCTGCTATAGAATGTTGACCTGCTTTAATCTGCTTTAACAAACAAACAAACACACTTTGACATACATCCATGGTCTGTCACATGCCATCTACCACACCAGGACCCTGTTTAGGGTTTAATTTACTTTTGAGTAGGTGAGATACCGCAGCAAATTATCACTAACCAGCAGAATCAATTAGAGATAAGAGCGGCACGAGTCAACTCGACATTGATTCCTGCTTCAAATTACTGGAACAGAGTGTGACAGATGAAGAGAGAGTGGCATACTAACATATTACTTACTGTATACTGCATACTGTTTTTTATTATTTTCTTTTTTTATAAAGTAAGGCATAAAGTAAGGCATAAAGCAAGGTGAAACACTGAAAAAAAATCTCTTATGCTCAACAGGGCTGTGTTTATTTGATAAAAAATACAGTAAAAACAGTAATATTGTAAAATATTATTAGTTTATTGTCCCTTTTGATCAATTTAATGCATCCTTGCTGAAGTAATCATTTATTATATATAATCATGAAAATCAGAATTCAGAGTCTGAATTATCCATTTTATACTGCTTATTCTGGCAGATGTTATCCAGGTATTCTATGCACGCAGGAAATTTGCATACTGTGCACAGTATACATATATTATACTCCAGAAATAATAAGAGTAGTATATTAGTATGCTCTTAGTATGCTCTCTGAACACAGCTGGATAATTAAAAAGAAAGGTGGAAGTCAAGTGTGTTATCACCATCAGTCAGTAACTCTAACATTTTACTGTCCTGTCACTTTTGATTGGCAAATCAAAATTATATTAGTCTTACTTCACCTTTCAGTCTTTGAGGGCATAAAAACAGGTCCTTTTTTTCTTTTGAGCAGTGGGCATTTCGTCTCACTCAAGAAATACAGCACCAGCTATATATTAGAGGCATTTTCAGCTCTCTCAGCACAAGACTTTCTAAACACACTGGTGAGTAGAGATGGCAGCTCTTCAACACAGTGAGGCTTGACTCTGATCCTAATGTAAGATGAACAACAGTCTTCCAGAGGGTCTGAGAGTTCAGTAACCACCTCAGCCTCTGTGTGCATGTGTTTAAAGAGGCTTCTTGGGCTCAAGCCGGGTGTTTATTTGGGGATTGATGTTTAAGCTGTCCTTCTCTCTCCTTTACAGTTCTCTCCCTTAGTTACTAAACAGATAGGATAGGATTCCAAGTTCTAAGCTTTTCAGTATAAAAGCTATAAAAATGAATTACTTTAATTCAAAAATGTGTCAAACACAGCAAATGATGCTCATGAATTGCAATTAATTTAGTTTGTAAATATATGTGTATAAATATATATACACTTTTATATATATATATATATATATATATATATATATATATATATATATATATATATATATATATACTTTTTGCTCACCAGCCACTGTGGCTAGTGGTTTTCCAAAGTTACTAGCCACTCAGCATTTTCACTGGCCACAATTTTGACATTGATACCATGGGGAAAAACTGCCATATAGATATTTTTAATATTATCTCATAATTTGGCAGCAGGTATATTATGCTGCTGTCACTTTAAGACCTGACACATGGATCCATTATACTGTTACACATGCAATAAAACATAAATGACTGTGTTTAGATAAATATTTGCCAAGAACGGCATGTTGAAATTATGTGTATTTGACTATTTAAGCACAATATATAAGCAGCGAAAAACAACTTGATTTTGTACTGAGAGGCGGCTTTATGCTTGCGCACTTTGGGTGTGAGCACAAAATCTGCAGGAATGAGTAAAATTATGCGCAATACACACAATCCCTCGCCAAAATTCAAGCCCTGTAACTCCAACAATATTCATCCGGAGCAAATGAAATGAGCAAGTAAGGGGAGGTGGGTGTGTGTGTCAACTTGCTGTCTGAGAGATAGGAGAGCGAGAAAACGCAGCTGGTATCGTGTCTATTCTGCGGAAAATGAGTATTTGCAAGCATTTCAGATATTTCAATATCGATATTTATGTATGTATGTATGTATGTATGTATATATATATGTTCAATATGTTTTAGAATATATATATATATATATATATATATATATATATATTCTGAAACATATTGAACATATTGTATTATATTATATGCTGATGCATATTGAATATATATCAATATTTTCTGGTAGGAAAATTCCTCTATTGTATTTTTTTTTTTTTTTCCAGAATTTTCTTTTTAATTAAAAGGGATAGTTCATTCGAAAATGAATATATCATCATTTACTCACCATCATGTTGTTCCAAACCCAAGAATATATGATAAAAGAATATCAAAGTATTTTATTATTATTATTATTTTATTATTATTATTATTGGCATCTCTGCGACACATACTTACTAACCCTGTAAGTATGTGTCTTACCATATGTGTTTTACGTAGAATTTCTTACCGTGTTTCCAAACTTTCTCTGTATGGTTCATCTTCAAACTTTCCTGCTGATGTGTGTGTGACAGGCAGCTTTTATCTTCTCTGTAGTGGTTCAGGCAAATGGACGGGCAATTACGCTTATGGCCAGTGAGTGTTGACATCCCTGCATATTGGATGGCTCTTTAAATAGCCCCCATCAGCTACAATGGCTCTCTAAGCGCTCCAAACAAAAACAAGGGGTTATTTTAACTGCCGATGTAATTCCGTCATCGATCTCGAGCGTCGTCCTCTGTGTCGCCTGCGTTCCGAGGCTTTTAAGAGCACAAACGTGACGAGAGGTTTCTTCTCTTCTGGAGTGCTTGACAGTTAGTGGTTTTGATTATGGATAGAGATGTGTGCTGGATGGTTTGCCTTTACTGTGTGTTGTCATCCCGGTAGAAGCTGTCAGGTGGATCTTTATAGTAAACGGTTTTGGGCAAAAAGAGCTGGGTTTTTGTGTGTGGTCAGGTCAGTCAAGGTTTAGGTTTGGATTTGCTGTGACCACTGTGCACATTAACCAGTAACTATTTTGGTTTTTAGGCAGTTTCTAGGTAGGGCTGGGACAATACATCGATGCATTGCGAATCGAGAAATGATTCTGGATCGATTCTGATATTTTCCGTATGTATCGTGATTCTCTCTTTAATCGATTCTGAGCTTAGTTTTCAAAAGCAGATGGCACTGCGTGCTTTAGAAACAGCCGTACTCAGCTTCCTTCCAGTTCCTTACACACACCACTGGAACCTTCTATAAAATAATCATTCATAAAGTTTGAAAAGGTTGAAGCGAATTACAAGGGTGTTTGCAGCGGGTTGTTTCCATGAATCTCGCGTCATAAAAGCATTCTGATGTGTAAGTATATTGTCAGGCTCAGCCGAATGCACGAGTGCTCTTCTTGGTGAGCATTTGAGCATGCGGTTAAAAACTAGCCTAGAGCGTTGACATCCGTGCTGTTAAAAACTCTGCTGTTAAAAACTAAGCTCAGAATCGATTTGCGGTGCGGTGCGTTTGGAAAACTATCAGAAATGATCCACGAATCGCGATACGTCGATAGTATTGTCCCAGCCCTATTTCTAGGGTGTTCTAGCAAAGTCCCTTTAAGATAAATCATTTTACTCGGCGGCCATCTTTGAAACGCCTCTCGGGCATGCAAGTGCAGCTCATATCTCTTTGAATGGGGAAACATCAAATTCTCCAAAGCTGTTTGCCAAGCTTTCGATTAAATTTCATATTTGAAATCACCAATGAAATCTGACAACAACTCATGTTCATGACAAAAAAGGCATTTTTCAGGCTAGATCAAGCTAATGCACATCTGATCCTAAGTGCACGCCTCTATAGGAAGCGCGCGTCTGACTGTTTCTATAGGAACCGAAGCTTCTAACGGCCACTGCAGTGACGTGATGACTTTATCAATCGGCGATTGGCTCTTATTTAGAAGGCGGGACTTATTCCGCCATATTGCGTGTTGCACTTTCTCCCATTCAAAACAATATGAGTGACGCATCTTGTGTTATTCTATAGTCTTTGGTTCTAGGTTGTTGCTATAGTATAGGGCATTTTTAGGCAGTTACTAATATGTTCTAGGTGGCTGCTAGGATAGCATAGCATACAAAAATTTGATGAGAAATTAATCTCTGATGAGAAATCTTTGATTTCAGTTTTTTGAAAGTGCCACAGAGTCATATTGTTTACTTCTGTTGCAGGAATCAACCAATTAATCATTTGCTTGTAGTTGTCTATGCATATTAAGACAAGATAGGAGAGCGCGTTTTAACGGGAAAAATTATACATATCACCTTAAAAGCTATAAAACCACTCCAGTAGTCCATTACAGCATCTCAGGCAGCGTGCTTTCAAACGGATGATCGTTCAGAGATAATGAGGTGTTATGTCAGCAACTGCAGTCTGTGTCTCTTCATTAGCATTAAGGTTAATGCAGATCAGAATGAAAGTCAGGATTAATGATTGTGTCAATCCGCACGACAATCAGCCGGCAGCTAGCTAGTTAGTTTGTACAACAACAAACTTTTAACTCTTAAGAAAAATAGTGTTTGTTAGGTCACATTTGCATGTGTAGCTTTGTGTTTACAATCGTTTGCAGATCATAAAACAGGATGATTCAGAGAAGAATATCTGAACAAATGAATCTCTTGATTATGCGTGTATATAAGAGTATATGACGCAAACTCTTTTTGTCTCTCCTTATCTGTTTAGTGGCCGTTCATTCGGTCGGACTTCCCTCAGCAAGGCCTCCGGCTCTTTATTCACCTCCTCAATTACAGCATCCGGCCGGAGGAGTGGCGTGATGGAAGGATTTTCATAACTGAGAGATATAAAAGAAGTGAATATCTCAGATTAACCGAGAGTGCTGGTCTCTTTAGCGAGGGCTAGTCTGTGGTTATCGTCCTTTATTTCACACGCTCAATCTCTCTCCATTATTTTCTTGTTCGTTCTATGTTTTCCATTGTAAGGAAACACCTCGGGTTATATGTTTATTGAACTCTGAAACTATTTTCTCTGTCCGGATCAATTCACCACGTTGCAGTCACAAACGGCTTTGCCTGCAAATGGAACCTGGCGGCGGGATGTGTGTGTGTTTGTGTTAGCAATGTTCTTCATTAAGCATTGTGCTTTTATTTGTATGTACAAATATTAGCATTGAGCAGTAGGGGAGACCGGGGAAGTTGAACAAGTATCTGATTTTTGATTCACAAATACTCTTTTCTCTAGCAGTGTTTTTTTTTTATTTTATTTTATTTTATTTTATTTTATTTTAATCCTGTAAACTAAATTCCAAAGCTATCATATGTTTGTGATTACTGTTGGATAAAAAACAGTGTTATTTTAGTATTATTTATATACCATTATAGTACAGTTGTGCTCAAAAGTTTACATACCCCTTGCAGAATCTGCAAAATGTTAATTATTTTAACAAAATAAGAGGGATCATGCAAAATGTGTTATTTTTTATTTAGTACTGTCCTGAATAAGATATTTTGCATAAAAGATGTTTACATATAGTCAAAAAATAGCTGAATTTATAAAAATGACCAGTTCAAAAATTTACATACCCTTGATTCTTAATACTGTGTGTCATTACCTGGATGATCCATGACTGTTTTTATGTTTTGTGATGGTTGTTCATGAGTCTCTTGTTTGTCCTGAACAGTTAAACTGACCAACGTTCTTCAGAAAAATCCTCCAGGTCCTGTAAATTCTTCAGTTTTCCATTTTCCATTTCTCCTTTTGCATATTCGAACCCTTTCCAGCAGTGACTGTGATTTTGAGATCCATCTTTTCAAACTGAGGACAGTTGAGGGACTCAAACACAACTATTAAAAAAGGTTCAAACATTCACTGATGCTCCAGAAGGAAACGCGATGCATTAAGACCCGGGGGGTGAAAACTTTTTGAATTTGAAGATCATGATAAATTTTACTTAATTTGTCTTCCAGGAAACATGTGAGTATCTTCTGTAGCTTCCGATGGACAGTACTAAATGAAAAAAAATAGATATTTAAACAAAATAAATTTGGACATCTTCATCTTGTTCAAAAGTTTTCACCCCCTGGCTCTTAATGCATCATGTTTCCTTCTGGAGCATCAGTGAATGTTTGAACCTTTTTTAATAGTTGTGTTTGAGTCCCTCAGTTGTCCTCAGTGGAGGACAACTCCACTGAGGATTGTGGATCCTCATCCTTTGTGGATCTCAAAATCACACAGTCACTGCTGGAAAGGGTTCAAATATGCAAAAGATGCTGGAAAACTGAAGAATTTGCAGGACCTGAAGGATTTTTCTGAAGAACGTTGGTCAGTTTAACTGTTCAGGACAAACAAGAAACTCATGAACAACCATCACAAAACATAAAAACAGTCGTGGATCATCCAGGTAACCACACACAGCATTAAGAATCAAGGGTATGTAAATTTTTTAACGGGTCATTTTTATAAATTCAGCTATTTTTTGACTATATGTAAACATCTCTTATGCAAAATATCTTATTCAGGACAGTACTAAGTAAAAAATAACACACATTTTGCATGATCCCTCTTATTTTATTAAAATAATTAACATTTTGCAGATTCTGCAAGGGGTATGTAAACTTTTGAGCACAACTGTATTTTTTAATATTTTGAATTTATTATTATATTTTCAGTTTTGATTTTAAAAGTTTTAGTAATTTGGTATTTTTTTATTATCATCTAATATTTGAATTGGTATTTTTCAGCTTTATTCAATTAATGAAAATTATTTTTAATAGTTTTAGTTAATCTCAACACTGATAAACAAGTGAATACAATAAAGGCAAGAGTCAAGTAAATAAGTAATGTAGATTTTAACTTAATAATAAAGTTTTTGCTGTTTGATTAATTGTTTTTTGTTTCAAAATTGTTTTAGTATTTAAATTTAGCTGAAAGCCTTGAGCTGTTGTGACAACTGTTTCCCTCGTTAATAGTTGTGAAAAAGTTATATATATATATATATATATATATATACACACTGAAAAAATGTTTTCATGATTTGTTAACACAACATTTTTTCTTTTGTCAAATCAACTTCAATAATTAATGTGGTTCAGATAACATAATATTTTGAGTTTCTGTTGATTAAATCAATCGTCTTTATTGTATTAACTCAGATTTTTAATTTCAATTAACTCAAAATTTTAAGGCAACCAGGTAACTTACTTTTTTAAGTTAAACCAACAATTCTTTTTTTACAGTGTAGAGTAAAATGTGTGATAACTAGTTCTAGTCTCCCATATTGCTCCAATATCTCTATTTTTCTTTTTTTTCTTTTTTTTTTTTTGTCTTTATTATATTTAGGATTTTAACTCTGATACTCTTTTCACACTGCTTTTTTTTATAACATTAACATAACATTAATTTTTAATTTTTATATAATACGTAATATATAATACTGGAACAATGTTCAAGACTCAGGGAACAAGGAAGCTGGAACCAGCAAACGATCACCATATAACTTTAATAATAATAAACATAAACAACAAAATTAAAGTAAAGTGGCAGCCCCTCACAGATGGATGCCGCATATAAACATAATAAAACACAACATAAATGTCCCAGACCTGATCCTCTCTCGTCCTTCTCTTTCATCACTCCTCCTTTCATCCTCCCGGACTCGAGACCAGTGTGGCACGCAGGTGACGCTTGTTAGCCACCAACCTCGCTCTGCTTCCAAGGCTCTCGGCCCCGCCCTGCTTGCCACAAATACCATATTAATTATCAGATGTATTTATTGAAACATGTTGAACCGATTGGCATTGATGCCCTCTCGTACTGGTAAGTCGCAAGCTGAATAGCTGAATTACTCTAATGACACACTCTTTAGGAAGCTTAACGGCCAAATAAAAAGCACATTAAAACCGTTGCAATATTCATAATGTTGCTTAATTTTATATCACCAGAAAAATAACTGCGAATACATCCTAAACATTCATTATATCACCCAGCTCTAGCAAATATACAGTACTAGTATACAGGGTTTGCAGGTCTAGTATGTTGGTTTGTCAGTGCCTGTGTGTGCACGTGAGATCAGATAAGAGCAAAACCCTCAACCCATCTTCTCCTTTTTTGTGTGAGAGAGAGATTACGGCAAAAAAAAAAGAAAGAGAGAAGGAGACTCGAAGAGATGGAGTGATTGTAGAGACAGATAAGTGTGGACTTAGTAGAGATAAGCAGCAAGTAAACACACACAATAATCAATCACAGATTCTTCTCACCATGCTCAACATTATTGCTTTTTGAGTGTGTTTGTGTATGTGTATGTGTTTATGTTTGGGGGGGGGAGTGAGTATGCACTCCTCACTTTCCGTCTGAACTATATTCCACATATTTCTTCTCGTCATGTTGTTTTGACAGCTCACGCAACTGTGTGGTTTTCAGTCAGCAGATCTCACCATCACTGTAACCACCAGCTGTCTCACTCGCGCATTAGCATTGTGTTTAATCAGAGTGTGTGATGCAGCATGTGTACAGTATGAAAATTGCACTTTCTAAGATAGTGATGAGTCATCATTGAATTTACTTCCTGCCATATGTCCTGTCTTCCCCTCACCGGCCTCACGGAAGAGAGAATGACACTAATGAGGGACTTCCTGTCATCTCTCCATTTGCTCGGGATATCTCTGTACCTGTAACAGCAACAAGAGACAGAAATTATTATTGCAGAACATTTTATTACTTTATTATGTGAGGTTTGAAGTTTTATTTTGAGTCCATCCGATAAAATCCCTGTCAAAACACACACACATTTGTTAGAGTGACGAGAGAGGAACTTTTTGCAGGTGTGATGTACAGTGGATGCTAAATTTGGATTTTTTTTTATGAGACTTAAAGTTTTCACTCATGATTCCTTTAAGCATCGACATCGTCTCAAATTGGGAGAAATGAAAGTAGACACAAATGAGTCACATGAAATTAATATTGACAATATTTTCTATGGATTATTTAAGGATTTATTATTAATGATTTATCTGTGCACATCATTATTTTTTTAAAATTCACGTGCCCTCATAGACTTTAATCAAAATAACTTCCCCTCCCTCTTGCAGCGACATCTCTTATCTTCTATGATGATAAGGCGAGGGCGGGGCAACCTGTCACTCATGTGAGTTTGACCAATAGGAAACCACAACCATCCAATCAATTCCCCATGGTCAAATCAAGTTCTGCCCTACATTTTTTCTTGTTTGAGAAGCCGTTTCTTTTGAATATAGTACTTCACAACAGGCAAAAAAAGAGTATCGCAACTTCCGTTTCATGCTGACTTTAAAATGAATGTAGATACTGCCGCAAGGGCGGGGCAACCTGTCACTCACATGAGATCGACCAATAGCAAACCACAACCATCCAATCAATTCCCCATGGTCAAAATCAAGTTCCACCCTACATTTTTTCTTGTTTGAGAAGCCATTTCATTCGGATATACTTCACTATCGCAACTTCCGTTTCATGCTGACTTTAAAATGAATGTAGATAGCAGCTGATTGCAGACTTTGACATCTGGGCACAGTCTGAGATGATGTTGAGATCTCTTGTGAAATTTTTGACACTAACAAGGTTTTTTTTTCTTAGGAGAAACACCGGAGGAGGAGAAATGTTTGCTGCTCAGCTCTGGACAATGAAATACGAAATAAACAAATAATAATGGTGCAAAATGACTGTGTCTGTCTCTACAGGGGGTGAACAGCATGTTTCAGGTGGTCCTGACAGGAAACAACTCTGAGCACTTCAGCATCTCTCCCACATCAGTGCAGGGCAGAGCTGACCTCCGCGTGCGTGTGGCCATCCCGCTGGACTACGAAACCATCAGGAGCTACAGCTTTTCTGTGAGTGTAGAAAACACATATTCATTCATACAAATTTACTACCCAAATCTCACTTATTTAATCATTGGGTGATCTCATCAGTATTTATAGGTGCCATTCAAAAGTTTGGGGTCGGTAAGATTTTTAAATATTATTGAAAGACGTCTCTAATGCTCACCAAGGCTTCATTTATTTGATGAAAAATACAGTAAAAACAGTAATATTGTGAAATATTATGACAATTTGAAAGACCTGTTTGCTTGTCTATTTTAATACATTTTAAAAAGTTATTAATTCATGTGATGGCAAACCTAAAAAAAACTTTCCAAATCATTCCAATTTGCTGATTTGGTGCTCAAGAATGGTCACAAATACTTACAATACCAGTATATAAGCAAATATGTATAATATACATTAGGCAAAATGTGTCCTAATACCGAATTTAATATGAGATGCAGATAACATTACACATTACATGAACAACAGTAAAGCTCTGTCTTTTCTCAAGTGCAGTGGATCTGTGCCCTTTTTATTTAAACATTTAGAATACACTGAGACTAGATGATCATGCTTGGGTAGTGTTTTTAGGGAAATAAACAGATTTAGAATGGGGAAAACGAAATACAAATCGATTATTGGCAGTGCTGTCATGCTGCTGGAGTTCAGCTGTGTTTTTGCAGTTGATTTAGTTTAAATGACTGGAGCTGTTCCCTACAGCGATGGACTTACTAGCTGAACTGACAAATGACTGCAATCTGCACCAGCACAAAACACTCAGAAACTCTTGTAGACCCATACAAGAGATTCCTTCAAACAGGCACTCCCTCAACCAGTTTGTAGCCTTGTTTCTTGCAAACATATGTTCTAATTCATCTAAAAGTCATGACTTTAGTGAGCTAATAATACATTTGGAAACTTAAAAAAAAAAAAAAAAAAAAGGAATTTTTTTGATGGCATGATTCCATCTAATCATGTCAGCAGTGAAATATGGAAGCTTGTTTTCACCACTGAATAAAAAATAAAAAAGGTAATTGTGACTTTTTATCTCACAGTTCTGACTTTTTTCTCAGAATTGCGTGATGTACTTGCAATTGCGAGAATTAAAGTCAGAATTGTGTGATATAAAGTCGCAATTACGTGTTATTAATATGTGAAGAGTTTGGTTCCAGAACGCTATAAATCCATTTTGATTAATTTGAGTAAAAATGTGTTTTCTTTACCAAGAAAGTGGCAAGATGAAAACCACTATTTTTTGTTTCAAACTTTCACATAGCATCTTTTGGTTATAAAAACAGTAAAAATTCAAATCTAGATTTTGATTTTCAAAGGTTTATTATAAAAACGGATTATTTTTTCCCCAAAATGCAATAAATCGATGACACGTTTTTTTTCAAAATGCAATTAATCCATCAATATAAAAGTTATTTTTCATATTTAAAATACACAACAAAGTAAGTTGATTCCACATATATGACAGCCTCTGAACTTTGTCAATACTAATCTTATATACAGGCATTTGACTAAAAATACATTCAGTCGTCGCTCCCAAAATGAATTCAACGAGTCATCTTGTTAATGTTATAAATTAATTATGTCTCCGTTTGTCATTACCGATTAAAGAGTATCTGGCGCCACCGCACGGGTAAAATAAACACATTTGCCGAGTACATTGGAATTGATTGCAACTACCCAGGGGTGTCGCTATACTGGTATGACAAAGTAAAATATAGCTGATAAATCCTTGTCTGACAGTGCAGATTTTGACAATCATGTTGTTGTTGTTTTCAGATGTTTAAAATCAAAACTAGCAATGCCAGATTTGAGAATTAATCATTCTTGGTCAAACGGCTTTTAAAAACTATTCATGATTCAGTGTTGGGGACCGTGACAGAAGTTTGATGCTGTCGTGGAACAAGGAACAGCGACCGGCATTTTTCCTCCTCCCGAGTGCCTCATCTTAATCTCCTCACGTAAATGATTACATTCCGATGGCTTACGTTTCTTCCCCACCGCAGAAACCACCACAGGTTCATCAATGCCGTCAAAATGATTCATTTTTCTGTTTTTGTTGATCACAAAGTACAAAGTAGATAAGGAAAACTAGGATACCGGGTGTATTCAGAGCTCCGCCATTACTGTTCCACTACAATGCGTGGAATGGTGCGCTGTGATTGGTTGAGCGGATATATCGCATTCTGTAGAGAAGGGAGACTGGCGTTTGTCGCGTTTTGGAAAGAAAGGGAGAAAACATGACAGAATAACACGACGGATATCGCATTTTGCGCAAAATTAATAAATTACTTTTCAATACCGACCAGAAACAATACTGATTTTGGCGGAAAGTCAATTTTTAAAAAATGGCGTTTATCGCGTTTTGGAACCAAACTCTTCATATATATAAATATATTTTTTTCTCAGAATTGTGAATTTATACCTCACATTTCCGACAATTCACTACATCACAGAAATATAAAAGTCTCATAAAAGTGATATAAAACAAACACTTTAGATTTAAAATATTGGTTCTGCTCCAAAACCTAGGGAAACCTGCTGTTTAGTGCCTATGTAGGCAGCTGTCTACTAAGGGAGCATTCTAACTGAAATGTAACCTCATGACTGATTTGAAACGCTTGACATTGGCAACAATAATATTGTCTGTACAGTTCATAGAACACACAAATACTATGTAAAATAGTTCATTTTAATTAGACAATGTTTTTTATTGATACTTTTCAGTACTGAATGAAATATAAGTTTTTTTTCTATCTTGGATGATGCTTTAAAATGCATCCTCTATAGGTTTTTGGTGTTATTTTATGTGATGTTTTGATGCTGATGGTGGCTGTGGTTACATTTCTGCTCTTTTCTCCAGCTGTATGCCAACGAGTCTCTGTCGGAGCATGTGGGGTTTGCTCGGGTCTTCATCGACCTCATCAACGAGAATGACAACAGGCCGATCTTCAGCCAGGCACTTTATAACATCAGTTTACTTGAAAGCACCGCTCCTGGAACATCTCTACTGCAAATAAAGGTGAACACACACACCAGTTGCTTTCTCCAGGTGTATTAGAACTACATGATGTTGCTTGTAACATTGGTAAAGTAGGGCCTTCAGTGATGTGGAATTTACAGTATAACAGCAAATTTTGGATGAAATCAAAAGTAGGCTGTACAGACTAGTGGACTAGATATGACTCAAAGTGAGACTAGTAATATGGACTAGTGTCTGTGAATATTAAGGCACAAAAAGACTGCTATTTAAATATGATGTTCTGCGTGTCTCTGTGTGGTTTTATCTACTTCGCATACTCAAGCATGCATTCAGCGTCTGCCATCTCACTATTTGAGGACATGAAAACATGAACATCATCTCCAGAGCTGCTCTGAGAGTCACTTCACAAGCATTTCACCATTTCATTTGAAGGGAAAAAATAACTATTGTCATATCATATATATACACACAGAAACTCAAAGGTCTTCACAACAACCTGTCAAAAGTTTGGCTTAACTTGAATAAATTGTGACAGAAATATATTACTATTGTACAGTGGAATGTACTTCTTAAAATAATAATAATATAGTTTTTAGGGAGTATCACCCAATTGTCTACCATGTAAATTAATAAATTAAAGTTTTATGAATTCAGTTGATTAGAAAACCATGAAACCATTGAAATTGAATCCAGAAAAATTCAAACAAAAACACAGAATTTGGGGAAAATAAAACAGAATTTGGGGAAAAAATAAAACTCATTTCATAGCCTAGACCCTAAAAATGTAATAAATTGTTTTTAAAATATATGTCAAGATTTGAATTAATTACACATGCTTTTTGACTACTAAAATTTGATTTAACCATTGAAACAAAATCCAGAAAAATTCAAATTGAAAAAAAAAAAAAAGAATTTGGGGAAGAATAAAATGGAATTTGTTAAAAAAAATAAATAAAAATAAAACAAAACATATTTAATATTGCCCTGGTAAAGTTTCCCTCTGTGTCTGTCATGCCAACACCATGATTATACATTAGGATGTTTGGATTCTCATCTACAACTCTTTGACATCCATAAGATTTCTCTCCCTTTCACAGTGTCACGTCATTTATTTGATTTCAGCACACACACTGTTTCCAGAGCGCTGAAGGTCATCCCACACTATAGGAGTATAAATCACTGTGAACAACCACATGCAGCTCATAAATTCAGCCTATTATCACTCTCCCTCTGTCACTCTCACTCATGGATGTTATGGAGATCAATACTGATCGATACGCAGTCTAGGCTCTGGATTCAGGTGCTGGACGGGTGTCTGTGCAAGCAGATGATGGTGCTGTTGGGGCATTTGTGGCCTAATGGTTAGAGAGTCAGACTGGTAACCCGAAGGTTGTGGGTTCGAGTCTCAATACCGGCAGGAAATAACTGAGGTGCCCTTGAGCAAGGCACCTAATCCCCAATTGCTCCCAGGGTCCTCCGGTTGTGTGTGTCCACAGTTTGCAGTGTGTGTTCACTACTCACTACTCCTAATGTGTGTGCACTAATTGAATGGGTTAAATGCAGAGGACAAATTTTGAGTATGTGTTACCACACTTGGCCTTCACATGTCACTTTCACTTTTTCATTTTCACTATTTGTTGTGAAAAGCCGCTTAGAACTTTTAAACAAAACCTTTCTGTTTAATATTAAAGGGGTCATATCATGACGAGTCAAGTTTTCCTTGATTTTTTGAGATCAAAGAGCATTATGTACTATATGTGCATTATGTACAGAACTTCCTCTGCAGTCCAAAAGGAGCATTTATTGGAAACAAACAATAACATATTCAATGGCAAAATTTGGCCCGTGATTAGGATGGATTTGCAATGTAGATTCATAAGGTAATAAAAATGCATATTATTACCTCATTGCCAACATTAGAAAAGACTGGTTGATGTTTCTAAATCTCTGATCATTTTGGTTGGACTTTAAATGCTTTAAATGTTCCAACTCTATGAGTGGACTTCAATAGGAAAAAAAAGAGTATGACCTCTTTAAAAGGGCCAAAGTGAAAAACATGATTTTTTTGCTCTTTTATACCTCTGAGGTTAGCCAATCAAATGCAAGACAGGCACAATTTGCATACAAACAGCTTAAAGGTAGGTATGGTAGTTTCATAAAAGGGTTAGAGAAGGTGAAAAATGTAAATCATGATGTTTTGAAATACTTTGACTAACATTATAAGTGGGTTCAGAAAAAATGAAATGATAAATTGGATGTCTCTTTTACACATCTTTATGTTTATGGGTGTCCAATTCACATTAAATTAATTTTCTTTTTTTGTTACTGTAATTTGGGGAGGAATTATGTTAATTTTTTATGAAAATAATAACACAATGTAAAATAAGGAAACAAACAAACAAACAAACAAAAACATGATGGTCCTAAAATAAGTTTCATTAAAATTTCATTAAAAGTGATTTTGGGGTGAGCACTGAAGTTCAGAAGTTTGGGGTCAGTAAGGTTTTTTTAAAATGTTTTAGAAAGAGGTCACCAAGTTGCTCAGCTAGGCTGCATTTATTTGATCAAATATATGGTAAAAACAGTAATATGTGAAATATTATTACAATTTAAAATGACCATTTTATATTTTAATATATTAAAAATGTAATTTATTCCTGTGATTGCAAAGCTGAATTTTCAGCAGTCACTTCGGAAATCCTGAAAATGTTAATATTCTGATTTGCTGCTCAAGAAACATTCCTTATATATTTATATCAAGTCAAAACAAAATTTATTCAGACACCTTGAACATTTCATTCATTAATACAGTTTATTCACTATAGTTTAAAAAAATGGTAATAAAATATGACAAGGTCTCAGAGTTAAACTGTGTCAGAAAAAATCTTATTTATGTCAGATAACACTTAAGCAAAACATGGTCAGGTCAAAGTGTCTGAATAATTTTTGGTTCAAAATTTTTATCAATTTTACTGGTAGTCCACTGTATGAAGAATTTTTGGTTATAATATGTCAGTTTACTTTATTTTGCTATCCTCACTTACATAAATGAACTATAGTGTCCTGCTCTCACTAGTAAAAATATATCAAAAATATCAAAAGTGTCTGAATAATTTTGGTTTGACTGTATATATATTCTCTCTCCTCTTCCTCTCCATCTCTGATGAGACATTCGTGTGTGGCAGTGAGTCCTTTATGTCGATAAATGCTGTCTGCTCTTTGTCACTGGCTCACTCATGACATGTAACAGCCTGTAAAGTCAATAGAGTGGTAACTTTACCCACAATGCCCTGAGGAGAAGCTGAAACACAGTTATGTGGCAGCAGCCTTACGATTACTCACTGTTCTCTTTTTCTGTTTTTTTTTTTTTTGTTTTTTGTGTAGTATCTCAATTCTCTCTTTTCCTCACCAAACATCAACTTCAAACAGCTGCTATAAAGAGCTTTAAACAGTTGGTTGATTCTTGTGTTCTCAGATTCTTAATTTTCTTCACCTAAATCTTTAACACTTTTCTTCTGCAGCATGCAGTCACTGTTAATTCCTTCAGGAATTGCAGATGTAGTTGTGTCTGTACCTCTTATTTTGTCTCTGAGGCTCTGTGTGTGTTAAACAGATGTCTGGGCTGCTGCTAATGTGCTGCTGGTAACTCACTTGAGCAGTTTAGAAGAGAACACACACACACACACACACACACACACACACACACACACACACACACACACACACACACACACATCCATATGTTCCAACATATACATTTACATACCTGTCAGATAGATGTCAGCTCTGACTCATTATGATGGATGCTCTTTTTTCTCAAATCGTTTAAACTATAATTTCATTTCTAGTTGCACTCAGTAAATTTCGTTAGTTGTTTAGCTGACCGTTTTATATATATATATATATATATATATATATATATATATATGTGTGATGTGATCTGCGAAAGCCCATCAGATGGTGAAATTTTACCTACCAATACCATATGAAAGCTGGATTCGATCCCTTTCCAAATCTGCTTTTACTTCTTTCATAGCTTGTCTGTAACAAAAGTTATGGTTATCTGAAGTCGGCTGATTGCTCTAATTTTCAGGAACGGAATTCTGAGAAAAACAGGTTTAAATAACTGTCACCCCCATTTTTCAAATAGACATGAAAATGCACTATCCAAACATAAATGGTTGTAATTCAAGAATGCTTTGGAATATAGACCTAAGGTTGGTCTTGTTTTAAAGAAGACACTAGTCAGATTGTTGTAGAAGTGAAATAAATTATGAAAGTGAAATAAAAAAAAAGTTATAGAAGTTTAAGTTTATAATGTAAAAATATAATTGTTTATGTTTTATAATAATATATTACAAAGCATGTTTTACTCTTAAACTGCAAGAAAATAAAAGCCAAAAATGTCAACATTCCAAATTTTAGGTTGAAATATTTCAAAAATGAGCTTTCAGTCAGATTTTGTTTGGGCGTAGTACCAAACTTTTTCACTAGATGACACCCAAGCTTTATATCTGACCATTTAAGGGAGCCTCCATTTATTTGAGTGATCTGAACCATATATTTCCATATTTTCATATATTTTATGAAGTAGACATCCTATTCAGAAGTAGTATAGGCAGTTTGGCAGTATTTGATTTGAATTCAACCTCTAATAAACACATAATTAGAACATGTGTGTTCATTATAGCGCCGTTGTTCTCTTGTGCTTCGCCTTCTCACGATAACGTTGTATTAGAAAAAAAAATCTTTGCGTGCCGTAGTTTATACAGGACTGGCGGGATCATTCTACGTGTTATGTGGTTTATTTTGATAGGTGAACTGTCTTTGTAGTGTTAAGAGAGGGAAAGCTATATGGCCGTTTTTTTTTGTTTGTTTTTTTTACCTCCGCTGGGTGTGTTCTTAAACAGTAACGTTAGAGAAAGACAACCTTGCCACTATAAATCGCTATTTTTCTGCACTTAACAGGTGAATTTTGCTAAGATATTTTCAGAGATGATAGACAAGATGTTATAGAATGATAATTTAATGAAAACCCAATTTTGACAAAAAAATGACATTCAACCTGTTTTTTGACTTTACTGAAAACGTTCCATCGCGACATCCGACGGGTTTTCCCAGATCGCGTCACATGTATATATATATATATATATATATATATATAGACGTAGACAAAATTGTTGGTACCCTTGATAAATATGATCAAAGATGACTAAAAATAAATCTGCATTGTTTATCCTTTTGATCTTTAATTCATAAAATTAGCAAAAATCTAACCTTTCATTGAAGGAAAAGAATTGAAAGTGGGGGGAAAATCACATTATGAAATAAATGTTTTTTCTCCAAAACACGTTGGCCACAATTATTGGCACCCCTTGAATTTTTTTATGAGTAAAATATCTCTGAAGTATATTCCCATTTATATTTACTCTTTTTTTAGCACACCACGGTGATCATGAACATGAAATTGTCCAGCCATGACTTCCTGTTCCACAGGAGTATAAACATGAGGAAACACAAAGGCCAAATTCCCACAATCATTCATCACAATGAGTAAAACCAAAGAATATAGTTCTGATGTGCAGCAAAAGATTGTTGAGCTTCACAAAATAGAAAGTGGCTTTAAGAAAATAGCTAAAGCATTGAAAATCCCCATTTCCACTATCAGGGCAATAATTAAGAAGTTCCAATCAACTAAAGATGTTACAAATCTGCCTGGAAGAGGACGAGTGTCTAAATCGTCCTAATGCGCGGTGAGGAGGAAAGTTTGAGTGGCCAAAGACTCTCCAAGGATCACAGCTGGAGAATTGCAGAGATTAGTTGAGTCTTGAGTCTCAGAAAGCCTAAAAAAAATTATCAAACAGCACCTACATCCCCACAAGTTGTTTGGGAGGGTTTCAAGAAAAATCCTCTGCTCTCATCCAGAAACAGTCTCCAGCATATTCAGTTGTCAGACAAGACTGGAACTTCAAACAGGACCGGCTTCTATGGTCAGATGAAACTAAAAAAAGATCTTTTTGGCAGCAAACCCACCAGATGGGTTTGGTGCATACATGGATAAAAAGTACCCCATGCCCATGGTTAAATATACTGCTGGATCTTTAATGTTGTGGGCCTATTTTTCTGCTGGAGGTCCTGGACATCTTGTTCAGATACATGGTATCATGGATTCTATCAAAGACCAACAGATAAAAAATCTAAACCTGACCGCTTCTGCTAGAAATCCAATAATGGGCCGTGGTTGGATCTTCCATCAGGACAATGATCCAAAACAAACATCAAAACCAACACAAAAATGTGTCACTGAGCACAAAATGAAGCTTCTGCCATGGCCATCCCAGTCCCCTGACCTGAACCCTAAAGAAAATGAGTGGAGTGAACTGAAGAGAAGAAGCACCAACATGGAGCTGGGAATTCTAGAGATTCTGTATGAAGGAATGGTCTCTGATCTCTTGTCAGGTGTTCTCCAATCTCATCAGGCATTATAGGTGAAGACTCAGAGCTGTTATCTTGGCAAAAGGAGGTTGCAAAAAGTATTGAATAAAAGGGTGCCAATAATTGTGGCCAACGTGTTTTGGAGAAAAACATTTATTTCATAATGTGATTCCTCCCCCCCCCCCACTTTAAATTCTTTTCCATCAATGAAAGGTTAGCTTTATGCTAATTTTATGAATTAAAGATCAAAAGGATAAACAATGCAGATTAATTTTTACAGTCATCTTTGATCATATTTATCAAGGGTACCAACAATTTTGTCCACGTCTGTGCATATATATATATATATATATATATATATATATAATGTATAGTGTATATATCTTTATATACACTATATATCCTTAAAAGATATAGTGTATATATCTTTTTTATTTCAAAAGTTCTATTTAGTATTTCTAAGTAAAACACTTTCAGACACATTAAGCCAAGTGCTGGAGCAGATCACTCTGTCAGAGCTGATTGTTCTTTAAATGCTGTTTTTAGTCTGTCTTTCAACTTAATCTGTGCCCGGGAACCCAGCCCAAAGAGCTTAGAGTCTGAGTAGCTGGATTGTGGGCTATGAGTGTGTTTGTAAGACTGCTGGAGACACTTTCTCCCTTAAAAGAAGAGCTCACAAACCCAAAGGCCATATCACTCCACAGATCACTCATCTCTATGCCACTAATGCCACCAAACAGAATTAAATTGAAAATTGAATGGCCCAGTTGCTATAACATTGGATTAAAATAAGTCTACCTGTTCGTTTGATCCAAGTAGTCAAGGTTTGGCTTGTAAGTCTGGCCTAGTTAGCACCTACTTGTAGATACCATCACTACACCATTGTGTATAATAATTATATTTGCATTTTTTGGTACTTCTAGTAGCATAGGAATTACACTATTTTACCGGGACATATCCTTAACCTGTTTAGCATTTTTTTCCCCGAGGTCTGTGAAAATGATCACGTGTTTTTGTGCCAAAAACATAATTTATTTTTTTCATGATCACTTTCCAACCTCTCATCGACCTTTAGAATCAACTGTACCTTTAAGACATCATATGTAAATGACCACTGTTATGCTAAAGTTTTCACATCTGAAATGAGTTACAACACAGAGTGCAGGTTTGCTGTCGGGTTCACTCTTTCCTAATGCTAGGATTGTTCGGAAAGATATGCAGAGCCTTGGGTACTACGCAGAGCACTCTTATGTTTTATTTCAAAAGAGCAAGAAAAGCCTTTTTTCTTACATTTTTCAATGACATGGCCACTTTAACACTATTCCAGACTATACCACCCCATAAATATAGCCTCATTAACCCTTAACGATCACATATTACCTGTTCATGTGATCTGACTTGTGAATCTATGCTGTCTGTCTTTTTAACATCGTCATAAAAGCTCTATTGTTTCATTAAGTGAGTTTAGTGCTGCGATCCTGCAGCACGGACCCCGTAAAATCAGCAGCAGACTCACGGCTCAATGGCATCGCCTTTCATGGTGCGCCATTATTGCGCAAGCTGTTAAAGCAGGTGGGATCCAACACATTCACTGTGACGTGAGTAACGTCAATTAGTGAGTAAGCAGGTGTTTACCTGGTGGTGTTTCCCCAGCTGTTTTTGACTAATGTATCTCTAGAAGCCCCATCATTAAAGTTTTGAGAATGTAGTTCTACCTGTGTGGTTTTCAAATTGGTCACTTGATTGGGCACATGATGCTGCTTTAGGCATCTGCCTGTGTAGGCAGCACGGAAACACACTAGTTTATTTAACAGAACCTCACTTTGCAGAACTACAGTGTCTACAGTGTAGTTTCAGCAGAAACATTGTATGTAGCCATCGTAAGTCCAATAGGATCACAACATTCAAAGTATTTATTCCAGTTCCATCCAATTGAGGATCGTATTCATCACGCCGGACTCTGCAGAAAGTCACCAACTTTCTGCAGAGTCAATAGCTACAGACCTCCAAACTTCGTGTAGCCTTCAGATTAGCTCAAGAACAGTGCGTAGAGAGCTTCATGGAATGAGTTTCCATGGCTGAGCAGCTGCATCCCAGCCTTACATCACCAAGTGCAATGCAAAGCGTCGGGTGCAGTGATGTAAAGCATGCCGCCACTGGACTCTAGAGCAGTGGAGACGTGTTCTTTGGAGCGATGGATCACACTTCTCTTTCTGGCAATCCGATGGACGAGTCTGGGTTTGGCAGTTGCCAGGAGAACAGTTCTTGCCTGACTGCATTGTGCCAAGTGTAAAGTTTGGTGGTGGGGTGATTATGGTGTGGGGTTGTTTTTCAGGGGTTGGGCTTGGCCCCTTAGTTCCAGTGAAAGGAACTCTTAATGCTTCAGCATACCAAGACATTTTAGACAATTTCATGCTCCCAACTTTGTGGGAACAGTTTGGGGATGGCCCCTTCCTGTTCCAACATGAATGTGCACCAGTGAGCAAAGCAAGGTCCATAAAGACATGGATGAGCGAGTTTGGTGTGGAGGAACTTGACTGGCCTGCACAGAGTCCTGACCTCAACCCAGTAGGACAGTTTTGGGATGAATTAGAGCGGAGACTGCGAGCCAAGCCTTCTCGCCAACATCACTGCCTGACCTCACAAATGCGATTCTAGAAGAATGGTCAAAAATTCCCATAAACACACTCCTAAACCTTGTGGAAAGCTTTCCCAGAAGAGCTGAAGCTGTTATAGTTGCAAAGGGTGGGCCAACTCCATATTAAACCGTACGGATTAAGAATGGGATGTCATTAAAGTTCATGTGTATGTAAAGGCAGATGTCCCAAAACTTTTGGCAATATAGTGTACCTCTGTGAGATTTGTTCATTTGTCATGTAAACTACTCACAACTCACAATTGCCGTTTCTGTTTTTTTTTTTTTTTTTTTTTTTAAAAACTTAACCAGAATTGAGTTTATTTAGATGTAGAACCGTCTCTTTACGACCACAACACACAGTGTTGACTTTTCAAGTGCACACGCAAACTTTGCCTCAGTGCCAGGCGCAAATCAAACAAGAGCGTGAAAAAACACAGGTGCCGAGTGAGACTCAGTAGTTCAGTAACAGTAGATATACGAAATCGCTGAACAGTTGGGTAGATACAACATGATTAAATGTGGAGATAATTAAAGCAGCATCAAAACTTCAAAAAATGAACACATTTATGAACATCGCCCTCAAATGTGAGCTCATAATATAAGGCACAAATTAAATGTAATATTTATCTGTAATTTAATGCACAAATAAATGCGAGTCCTGCTCATTTGTTTTAGAAAACAGGTGCCATTTTGCATTAGTAGGTAGAGTACACTGGATTGCATTTAAGTGTGTAAAAAAATGACAGATTTCACATTCTGGCATTTGTTTTATGTGCTGCTGCCTTTATCATATTCACATTGTTGCACATGGGGATTCCACTAATTTAATGTGAAACATTCAGTGTTTAAGTCTTTGGTGGCAAGTTTTTGAAGCAGATTGTACAGTCTAGGATTAAGGAAAAAAATGGTCAGATTCACTCAGTATTACTTGATCTATTCCACCACTACCTTAATTACAATTAAGTACAATTAAATTATGTTTTGGAATCAAAGTTCAGAAGGAACACGTTATAATGATCTACCCAGTTAGCATGAGAGGAGGCCTATATATACCTACTGTAGCCAACTCACCTATGTTCCTCGACAGTTTTCTGCATCCCTCCACCATCCTGACTCCTCACTCTCGGCTAGTTCCTATCCCAGCCAGGAATATGGGGGGAGTACTCTGGGTTCAGGCCAAATTCCGAGCTCAGAGCCCTCCCCTCGGACAGCATGCCAAATATGCATACTCTGCATATTTACTCTGATTATTTGTAAGTGTGAACTGTATTCACTTGTGTTGTAGGCACTAAAACAGTCCTGTACTTTATAGTCAAACTCATTTTTTATGTTTGAATAATGAACATTTCTGTGCCACCCCAGACTGGTTGATGGCCCCTGCCTGGCCACCCCTATGGAAATATCCTGGCTCCGCCACTGGTCACATGATCCGTCTAATATGCTGATTTGCTCTCTTGTTTGGCACTTGACAAGCGTTGATTTTTTTAAGAGTGAGTCATTTGTTCTGTCCACTTTATAGTTTATAGTGCACTTTTATAGTGTAGATTCATGTATGTTTTATTTTGTTTAGTGTACATCAAGTATATAATTTGTTATCACCGAGTCATAAATCTTATACTGAGGGAAATATTTTTACACAATGTGTATCACTGACCAGATGCCACTTGGCATTCATACATGAAGTGTGACTTTAGTGTAGTTTTTGTGGCCATTGTTGTTTAAATATCTTTTTTCAACTTAATTTATATTGTGCTTTATACTGTACAGATTGTTTAAAAGCAGTGATAAACAGGAAAATAACAGTCAGGCAGACATTAAATATGAGACAAATTCTGCTGAAACGCAGCTCTACAGAAGACAATGGTTTCAGGTTTTCAGCTCAGTTCAGTTCAGTCATATGTGTTAAGTTAATCAGTTATGAAATAAGTTCAATTCAGCTATAAGCAGCTCTACAGAAGACAACGGTGTCGTTATTCACTCTGTCAGTTCAATGTTGATTCAGTTCAGTTCAGTAACAGTATCGATGTTGCAAAATTCATCAATAACGAAAAATGTAATACAGCTATAAAGCAGCTCTGCAGAAAACAGTTATCATCTTGCTCAATTCATCTCAAATGTGTCAGAAGTGTCAGTGCAGTCAAATTGTTAATGCAGTATTACTGATTACTAAGTATCTTTTAAACCCGAACTAAGCAAGTTAAATGCAACAGTGACAAGGAACCCAAACTCCATCTGGAAACAGAAATGGAGAAAAAGCCTTGGGAGAAACTAGGCTCAGTCAGGGGCCAGTTCTCCTCTGGCTCAATGAAAGAACATGGTATGATTTAATCCAGGCTTTAGTCAGATTATGGATTGATATCATTTTAATTTTTTCTTCTATAGTAATTTTCTGTTATATAATCTTACCCGTTTTGTCTTATTCCATGGGATGTTTTTTTTTTTTTCTATCAATTTTTTGAGCATAACTCTCTCTAATAAATTTATTTTCAAACAGGCATTTTTTGCAGTGTAACACAAAGTTGTGGATCACAAAACCCCATATACACTTAGCCTATTGTGTGTTTGATAAAGCATTCGTACACACACAGAGACATTGTTTAATATTTATCAGTGATGGCAGTGGTTATCATTATAAATATTTATAGTGATTTAGTTTGTATGTGTCTCATGAGATGAGGGCAGCTCATATCTGCTAAATTGCTTCTTTGTTTTCAGTCTGTCTTTTGGCTGTGGTTTGTTTGCATCTCTCCATGTCCTATTTATTATTTTCACTTGCATTGATACACACTCTTTTCCTTCAGCCATTATAGCACTAATGGGTTTCTGTCCCTTTGAGTGTGTTTGTGTTTGTTGGTTCATGGTTTGAATCTGTGTGTGTTTGGAGTGTGTTATTGTGGATTATGTTTGTGTTTTCTCCTTGAGTTGTGGGGTTTTGTTAGTGTGTGTGTGTGTCTGGTCCTGGTAAACCCTACCTACACAAAAATAGTATTACCAGTCATTTTGGGGGACATTTTTTGGTCCCCATGAGGAAAACAGCTTATAAATCATAAGTGATTTTTTTGAAAGTGATCTTTTATGAAAAAGTAAAAATGCAGAAGGTTTTCTGTGATGGTACTAGGGGTAGGGGATAGAATATACCGTTTGTACAGTAACAATCTAGGACTTGCATTACAGTTAATGAAGGATCTATAGTTTTAACATAAGTGGTCATATTTCTTTATCTGGGTTTCTGTTCTCAGTTTTCTCTCATCATTCTTTGCTTTCAGTCTTAATTTTCTTCCCTTTAATCATAAAGAGCAAGAAGGAGGACAGTCGCTGATGATGGTCTGTCTATAAATTATTATAGCTGCTGGCTAAATACAAACCACATATTCATGTTGCCAAATCTCTCTTTCTGTCAATTCTGGTATAGTTTGGCTGTGGTGTTCATGTCACACTCATTTTAATCCCTCTTTTTTGTTGTTGTTATGGCCAAATGTGAACGGAAAGCTGATCTATCTCTCTCTCTGTCCACAGCACATCTCTTCTTTCTCCTCCCTTTCTTCCTCTCTCTTTGAATCACTCTTTTACTCATTTTCTTATCACGGTCCTCCAGTTTGTTAAGACGTTCATCGTGCGTGTGTGTGTGTTTAGTTAATTGCTGTAATAGGTTTATTCAGTAAACAGTTGATAAGACTCAGACATCGCCCTGAGGCAGCACTTGTCTTTCCTGTTGTGTGATGATTTTTGCATGGGAAAAAAAGTATTTTTTTAATTATTAAAAAAAAATGACAATTATATATATATATATATATATATATATATATATATATACACCGATCAGGCATAACATTATGACCACTGACAGGTGAAGTGAATAACACTGATTATCTCTTCATCACAGCACCTGTTAGTGGGTGGGATATATTAGGCAGCAAGTGAACATTTTGTCCTCAAAGTTGATGTGTTAGAAGCAGGAAAAATGGGCAAGCGTAAGGATTTGAGCGAGTTTGACAAGGGCCAAATTGTGATGGCTAGACGACTGAGTCAGAGCATCTCCAAAACTGCAGCTCTTGTGGGGTGTTCCTGGTCTGCAGTGGTCAGTATCTATCAAAAGTGGTCCAAGGAAGGAACAGTGGTGAACCGGCGACAGGGTCATGGGCGGCCAAGGCTCATTGATGCACGTGGGGAGCGAAGGCTGGCCTGTGTGGGCCGATCCAACAGATGAGCTACTGTAGCTCAAATTGCTCAAGAAGTTAATGCTGGTTCTGATAGAAAGGTGTCAGAATACACAGTGTATCGCAGTTTGTTGCGTATGGGGCTGCATAGCCGCAGACCAGTCAGGGTACCCATGCTGACCCCTGTCCACCACCGAAAGTGCCAACAGTGGGCACATGAGCATCAGAACTGGACCACAGAGCAATGGAAGAAGGTGGTCTGGTCTAATGAATCATGTTTTCTTTTACATCACATGGAAACAGTATTCCCTGGTGGCTGTGGCCTCTTTCAGCAGGATAATGCGCCCTGCCACAAATCAAAAATGGTTCAGGAATGGTTTGAGGAGCAACACAACGAGTTTGAGGTTGACTTGGTCTCTAAATTCCCAAGATCTCAATCCAATCGAGCATCTGTGGGATGTGCTGAACCCGGAGGCTCCACCTCAAAACTTACTGGATTTAAAGGATCTGCTGCTAACATCTTGGTGCTGGTTCCACAGCACACCTTCAGGGGTCTAGTGGAGTCCATGCCTCAACGGGTCAGGGCTGTTTTGGCAGCAAAAGGGGGACCAACACAATATTAGGAAGGTGGTCATAATGTTATGCCTGATTGGTGTATATGGCCAAAAAGGCAAGCTACAGGTTTTATTTTAATTAAAAATATATTTTAAAAAATACATAGAAAAACAAAAAGCTCACAGGAAAAAGCATACACTGCATACAGACCAATCTTACCCCTAAAAGAAAACCTTTTGCTGCTTGAGAATATATATATATATATATATATATATACACATATTAAAGTAGCTTTTTATTCATTATGAATCACCTTTCCTTTTAGACGTCCCCATAAGGATGTTTAGTCCGATTGTAACTTCTGGAGACATTTCTCAGCTAATCTCAGTAGATTAGTGAGGCCCTTAGGGTCTCAAAGTAGTGTAGGCCTCTATGCATGTGTGTTTTGGCAGATTGCTCCATTGGATTAATGTGTCACTAACAGCTTAGTCACAGATTCACTTTGACCGCCGAGACTAATACTCTCTCTCACACACTCTCATCTGAGTGTCCTAATAAGTCGAATTTACTCAAAACATTTGACGAAACTTGTTCCATCAAATTAATTAAGTAGTTAATGATGTCTCTAAAAACTTGTCATTAAGTTCACCTAATGTGTTTTTTGCAAAGAGTGAACTATATAGCTTAAGCACAGTTAACTAATTTCCGCTCAGTGTTTCTGCTCAGTTGATTGTTTCTAAATCATTGACTCTAAATTAACATGAACTAAAATATAATCATCATATTAATTATATTATGGAATATTATAGCAATTTAAAATATCTGTTTTCTATTATAGTATATTTTAAAAAGTTGTGATGTCAAAGCTGAATTTTCAGCATCATTACTCCAGTCTTCAGTGTCACATGATCCTTCAGAAATCATTCTAATATGCTGACTTGCTGCTCAAGAAACATTTCTTATTATTATCAACGTTGAAAACAGTTTCCAAAACTGAAATATTTATATTGTGTTGAAATATTTTCTGTTGCGGTCATGGCTCAAATTGTTGTTGGGTGTGTGTGGTCTTACAGTGAATGAAAAGAGTCTTTTTCGTTCTGTTGAGAGTCTCTTGTCTCATCTGTCACAGCTGGATCTCTATTGAAGGTTTCTCCTCACCCTGGTGTCACTTTCACTTTCTTTCACACTGAGATGTTGTCTGACATGTGTCAGTCAGAGAGAATCGTCTTTTAAGGGTTTGGTCAAAACTATCAGGTGCACATTCAGGCCTGTCTTCAGGCCATTACTCTGCTCTTTCACTGAAGTTTTAGTGTCTTTGTGTTTCTGTTGGGCTGCTGTCTGGAGTTTCAGGTGTGTGTGTCTTTGCACAGGAAGAAGGGATGGAGGAGATAGAGAGATGCTATCACCTCTGTCATCCTCTCTCTGCTCTGATCCCTGTCTATCTCACCTGACCTGCATTAAGTCTCCTGTCATCGTAGCGACTGTTGTCACACTAACACCTGGAGCCCGGCACTGTCATCACTGCACTTATGGGCCTGTCAATCACACGCACAGAGAGAGATAAACAGAGAGAATTGTGAGGGCAGAGACTGAAGAAAGGGGAGGATTTTGTTTGTGCAAAAGGGCATGAAGGAGCAATAGAGAGGACAATAGAGAGAAAAAAATAGATTCTTTCATTTATTTTTTCTTTATTTTTTTTTTTGTTTGCTGGTTTGTTCGGTTGTTTATTTGCTCTTTTTATGTTTATTTTGTTCGTTTATCCTGAACTTTGTAATTTAATTAGTTTATTTGTTCATTCTCTCTTTCATTTGTTCTTTTCTTGTGCCTTTCTGTGATTTGTTCATGTTTTTATTTTCCATTTGTTCATGTTTTTATTAGTTTGTTTGTATTTTGTTTCTTTGTGAAAAAGTGTATATAAAACAAAGCTATCAGGAAGATTAAGTCTTTGATTTGTTCCTTTTTTCTTTCTAGTTTTTGTTTGTTTGTTAATTTGTCTTTCTCTTTCTTTGTTTGTTCCTTTTATTTATTTTGTTCTTTAATTGTTTGTTCTTTACCTTAGAAATAATTAATTTGTTTATTTGTTAGTTCATTCTCATTTGTTTGTGGAAAAGTGCGTAATGGAATGCTATAGAGAAAACGAAAGAAAGATTCAGCATTTAATTTGTTTGTTCTTATCTTTTGTTTGTTTGTGTTAATGGTCTGTTTTTTTTCTTCCCTTCTTGTTCCTTTTATTCATTTTGTTATTTTATGTTTTTTAACCTTGTTTCATTTGTCTGTTTGTTTGTTCTTACTCTTTTCTTTCTTCTTTAGTTTATTTGTTCATTGTTTATTGTTTGTTTTCATCACTTATTCTTTCTTTTTATTCATTTTGTTTTATTGGTTAATTTGTTCTTTTATTTGCTTGTTTGTTTGTTTCTTCTCTCACAGTGATTGGCTGAATCTATTCACAGGTTTATAGTGAGCTCATTGGCTATTTATTTGGTTATTAAGATGAGAGAAGTGAATGTTGCAGTCCATGTCACAGTGAAACTCTGCCAGATTTTTTGTTGTTGTGTTTTGTAACAAACGGTTTTGGCCAGTTGGCTGAATACATTGTAGCGTGGCACAAGGCAAGCGGTGGTCATAATCCACACACACACACATAAAAACACACACAGAGGGGTGAGGTCATCATCAGGGCACGTTTGAATCATGGATTCTAATAGTGGCACTGACAGCAGCACACACTCACACAACTCCATGACCCTGTACACCAGCAGCAGCGCCAGTCAACTGAAACACCATTACCAGCGCCCAGCCGTGATCCATCAGAGAACGCTCACGAGAGAGAGAAATTAAACAACGAGCTCTTACATCATACGCTTACCTTGACATCAACATCAGCACCCCAAAAAAATTTAAGCATAGCTGTTAAAGAACATCAAATTTGACATTCCATTTCAATGAGAATCAGCCAAAAATAATTTAATCAGGAACAGAGTCCATCACACTGTACAGGCATGAGCTCTGGGATTCACACACATCAAAAGGGATTTTGTGAAATGCGACAAACACCAAATATAGACTCTGCAGGCAGACTCCTGCGAGAATAACCTGAGAGTAAACTGTGACATATTATACCAAAAATTCTTCATACAGTGGACTACCAGTAAAACTGATAAAAATTTGGAAACAAAAATTATTCAGACACTTGACCATGTTTTGCTTAACATGTTTTGCTGACATAATTAAGATGATTTTTTTCTGACAGTTTAACTCTGAGATCTTGTCATATTTTATTACCATTTTTTTAAACTATAGTGAATAAACTGAATGAAATGTTCAAGGTGTCTGAATAAATTTTGGTTTGACTGTATGTATGTATATATATATATAATGTCTTTTGGGAGTCAGTTCAAATGTTTTTTGGCACTCATAAACAGATGTATATTAAAATATATACATGTACATTTATAAATTCATTTATTAAATAAATTCATTTATTTATGACGCTGGAAATGGACGGTAAAATCAAGTGTCAGGTGGGGGAAAAAGTAGTTTTAAGGTACCAGGCTGCTACAATGAGCACTTTATAGGAAGAACCAGTTGCTGATGTTTGCGAGGCTCATATAAAATAAAGATATTGAAAGATATTTCTGTTTGAGACACTTAAGGCCCCGATATACTTCAAGCATATTCGAAGAACAAACTTTTTGTTTTGACATCATTTCGAACAAAATCAGTTCAAAACAAGTTTGTTTTGTGTTCATGTTGGGAGTTCGAAACAGCTTGCCAAAGCGAACTTTACGGAATATTTCGCTCTGGCTGGTAAACACCTTCGAACTACCATTGGTCCGTGGTGATTACATAATAGGTAGGTGTGGCTCTGAGGCTCCACCTTCTTTAACATGGAAATCTTCTCTGGTTCATTTGCTTTTTTATAGTAGAAAATGTAGTTGAAATTCTAAATGAAAGAGACACTGACCCTGTTTTTTTTTTGTGTGTGTGTTTAATACTGTAAAGCTGCTTGTTTTCAAGCAATCTGTTATATATTTGTTATTGAGAGGAAAGCATGCAGCACATAGTTACATATTCATCTAAACTTCGCCATGAGTATATGAGGGCCTTTACTAGCAAGTAAACAAGATATCCTCATATACGTTTTTGTCATATTCATGAAATAATCTTTAATATTTTTCTATTTGGATGGCTGGATATTACATTTATTTTCCACTAATTTGTCTAATGTTGTCTACATAACCTGTCTCAGTTATTATGGCCTCATTAATTTCTGCCCATAAAGGTCACGCAAGGAAACAAACTATGGTTGGTCACTTTAAATGTCATCAGATGGTCTCTTCCCATCTAAGTGGCCGGTTCTTGGCAGGATTAAGCTGCAAATTAGACCAGACGTTTACTATTGGCAAGGTCTGGCTACATGAGGCTATTGAGAATGCGACCATGTATGTGTATAATTACAGCAAATAGCTGCGGAAAACTCTACAGATCAGATTCAGCCCACCAAATCAAGCCCCAATAACAAATGTGCTGCTAACAGACACCTGCACATCTGCTTTGATGGATTATCATTTCCAAAAAAGAAACAAGTTCTCTTTATATCAGGATCTAACAGATGTTACACTTGGCGTTTGTGGTTTGTGTGTGTCTGTGTGTGTGTTTGAAAAGTGTCACTTGTCATATTCTATTTTTCCTTCACACACATACGCAGCTGTGCTGTTGTTTCTGTGGTAACTTGTTTTTTTTACCCCTTTGTATTAATTTGCATAAAGATACAAGCCAGGTTTGAATCTGTTTCCCTTCAGCACTGAAGAACTTTATTTCTACATGCACACACACATTTTATGCAGTCTGTACACTATCTACTTCACTGGGATATCTGTAAATATTCCTGTGCTGTATTTATTATCAAATGCATTGTCATTTTGGTTTTTGTGATGTTGACTAGATGCCAAATTCAGCGTCTGTCACTGTGGTTTCTGGAAACAGGAGAAATTTTTCAGGAGAAAAATGTAACATGCTTTGATTATGCACTACAGTTCAAAAGTTTGTAATTTTGTTAGTACTTATATTGTTTGTAATTTTGTTTATTTAGTACAGCAAGGCCACATTAAATTGATCAAAAGTGACAGTAAAGACATTTAACATCTGGAAGTCTTGGTTTCCACAAAATTTTTAAGCAGCACAACTGTTTTCAACATTGATAATAACAAGAAATGTTTTCTAAGCACCAAATCAGCATATCAGAATGATTTCTGAAGGATCATGTGACACTGAATTCTGGAGTAATGATGCTGAAAATTCAGCTTTGCCATCACAGGAATAAATTACATTTTAAATATATTCAAATAGAAAATGGTTATTTTAAATTGTAATAATATTACTGTTTTTATTGTATTTTTAGTCAAATAAATGCAGCCTTGGTTAACATAACAGACCTCTTTCAAAAACATTAAAGGGTTAGTTCACCCAAAAATGAAAATTCTGTCATTAATTACTCACCCTCATGTTGTTCCACACCCGTAAGACCTTCGTTCATCTTCGGAACACAAATTAAGATATTTTTGATAAAATCTGACGGCTCAGTGAGGCCCGCATTGACAGCAAGTTAATTAACACTTTCAAACTCCCAGAAAGGTACTAAAGGGAAATTTAAAACAGTTCACGTGTCTACAGTGGTTCAACCTTAATGTTATGAAGCGACGAGAATACTTTTTGTGCGCCAAAAAAGAAAATAACGACTTTATTCAACAAAATGTAGTGATGGGCGATTTCAAAGCACTGCTTCACGAAGCTTCAAAGCTTTACGAATCTTTTGTTTCGAATCAGTGGTTCGAAGTGCGTATCAAACTGCCAGAGTCACGTAAACCATTGAAATTTCGAAACACTTATGATGTAACGAAGCCTTGTTTATTGAAACCATGTGACTTTGGCGCTCTGAACCACTGATTCGAAACAAAAGATTCGTAAAGCTTCGAAGCTTCATGAAGCAGTGTTTTGAAATCGCCCATCACTAGATATTGTTAAATAAAGTCATTATTTTGTTTTTTTGGCACACAAAAAGTATTCTCGTTGCTTCATAACTTTAAGGTTGAATCGCTGTAGTCACATGAACTGTTTTAAATATATCTTTAGTACCTTTCTGGGCATTTGAAAGTGTAAATTAACTTGCTGTCAATGGAGGCCTCACTGAGCCATTGGGTTTTATCAAAAATATCTTAATTTGTGTTCCGAAGATGAACGAAGGTCTTACGGGTGTGGAACGACATGAGGGTGAGTAATGAATGACAGAATTTTCATTTTTGAAATGAAAAGACCATTTACTGTATGTGTTGTCACTCATCTTTCTTTTACTTTAAAGCTTTGCTCTTTTATAAAGGTGGTTCTGACAATTTAAGAGTGGAAGGTGAAGTAAAAGCTTGTGTTGTTTTAGGGTAGAGGACAGGGCGGCCGGTTCATGCCAGCCCATCTGGTGTGAGGAGAGTTCTTACCCTTATGGTGCTTCCTGAAGAGTGTGTGAGTGTGTGTGTGTGTGTGTGTGTGTGTGTGTGTGTGTGTGTGTGTGTGTGTGTGTGTGTGTGTGTGTGTGTCAGCGTTAATCGTGCATAACAGAGTACTTTGTAGTGTAGGACAGGGGATGCTGACACCATCATCTCAATATTAAAACACTCTCAACACAAACACACACATTCACATACAAAACAACCAAGAGTATGTATCTTATTGATGTTTATTGCTCTCTGTTTGTGTGTCTCTCTGCAGGCCACGGATAATGACATTGGCACGTTTGGAGTGGTTCGGTATTACTTCAGCGATGAGCCAGACCAGTGAGATTATCATTCATTAACATACTGTGACCTTTCACACTGATGCAGCATCCTGTTTAATTCATTAATTTCCTCTGATTAATTTAATCCACATCTCTGTAGATTTGCATGCCTTTCTCTCCTTTTCCTATAGACTGATTTCTTCCATGGCTGTGTTTGGAATGGAATACTAGCATGCTGTTTACTGCATACTAAACAGTATATACTCTCATATGAATTTTTAGTATTTTTTTGCAACAATACACATTTCAAACCAAAGTAGGCTTATGCTACATTGTCACATAACAGCCCTATATTATACATTTAATTCAACAAGCAACATACAATTATTAGCTCATTTCAGTAATATAAGGGTTATTTTGCATTTTTTTATATATTATTAATATTCTTTTTATAATTTGGTCGATTGATTGATTGATTGATTGGTTGGTTGATTGATTGATTGATTGATTGATTGATTGATTGATTGGTAGGTCGGTCGGTCGATTGATCGATTGATTGATTGATTGATCAATTGTGTAAATGTCTTGTGGGAGTCCCATCCAGTTTGTTTTTTTTTAAATCGAGAAACACATTTTAAAATACATTTATTTGCAATTACATTGATTAATTTGTTTATGGAAATAGAAGGTGAAATCAAGCATACTGCATTGTGGGATAGTATACAATATATTGCATATTTTTGCACATTATACTGCAGATATAATAAGATTAGTTTTTGGTTTACAGAATATTTGTATACTTTGCAGTGTCTTTATTGTTAACTAAAAATAACAGTTACACTGTGCAAAGTATACTTACTGTGTACTGCTAGAATATGAGTAGAATGGTAGTATGCTATTCTAAACATAGGCTTTGCATGATCCAACACTATCAAAGTTCTCATTACCTAATTTGTCTAAACGTTTCTTGCAACTATTAATTAATTAATGGTGACTCATTTCCATGTTTTAACCCCAGGTTCTCAATGGATGCTGAGACGGGTTGGGTGACTCTGCGAGACCGGCTGGATTATGAGCTCATGAGGCGCTTTACTCTAACGATATTGGCTCGTGATGGAGGAGGGGAGGAGACTACGGGACGTCTCCGCATTAACGTGATGGATGTAAACGACAATGCGCCAATCTTCCAGAAGGAGGCATATACAGGTTCGCTCATGGAGAACGAACAGGCTCCACAGCAGGTCGTCCGAGCCCGGGTGAGAAACATAAAGAGATGTGGAGCTTTGAAAGGCAGGCAGAAGAGAAACTAGAAAGAGGAAACGCTGTTCACAACAATTTTGTAACTGATGTTTTACTGAGTAAAACTGAGTAAAACAAAATATTTAATGATAGAAAATGTAGGGCGGGGTTTGATTTTATCCTTCAGGTACTGATTTGATGATGAAAAGTGAATACTGTGTCCCTGAATAGATGGGAAGGGTTGAAAATGTCAGCTGAATGAGAGTTTTTTTCAGAGAAAAACATGAACCATTCTGATGTGAGCCCTGTTCTGATGTGTAATTGTGGGTCAGTCAGTCTGTTAGTGTTCAGTATGTCTGTGTTAGTGTTTAATTCTCTTCGCGTGTGGACATTGCAGCACTAATTTCAGCTGTCTGCTCTAATCTGTGTTGTGATTGACAGTTTGATGGCAGGTGCTGCACTTATCTGGCCAGCAGGTGGCGGTGTGTTTATGCATGTCTGCCAGTTCACATTGTTTTTATAATCTTCTAACATCTTCAATACAGTAGTGACCAAAAGTGATGTCAGGAGGGGATATTTACACAATGAGTGCTTTTAGTGACACTTCAGGTTCTATTAAACAATCAAAATATGAGGAGTATGTTATACTGGGAAGAAGAATACACTAAACTTGGTTAAGGTATTAAAATGACAAAATTATTTGGCAAGAAAGGCAAACTCCAGCATATAATTAAATATGGGTTTTATTGTATTATGCAAAAAAGGCTTAGAAAAACAAAAAAAGCTTACAGGAAATAAAGCATACATTGATTACAATGTAATCAGTTATTAATATTTTGTTTGTTCTCCCTTGTTTTTGATTACAGCAGCCAATCTTCTGGGCATTGATTCACTAAACTTTGCATGTGTTGCGATTTTCTTTCCAGTCCTTCAAAAAAAAAAAAAAGTTCTTCCCAAAGTTGAGCTAATCATCAGCTAATGTTCAACATGTTTGCTCTTAAACATTTGTTTTGGAATTATCTATTTTTGGAGTTTACACCAAAAAAAACCAAACAAAAAAAACTGTCTTATAAGAGAAGTCACAGACAATTGCGCAACAGGTATGATTCCGTTTAATCATTTCTATGGTATCTGCAAACAGTGATTGACTGTCCCACAACTCTGAATGAAATTCAGTGCCACATGTCCTATTCATCATGTTCATGTTTTTGTCTGCTTGACAGGACCATACAAATGTGTGGATCTTGTATTAGAGCAGTTAAAATTTGGTGCTTTGAGTACAGTCCTCTCAGACTGATCACTGGATGTTCAACATGGCACCTCATGGCAAAGAACCCTCTGAGGATTTGAGAATTAGAATTGTTGCTCTCCACAAAGATGGCCTAGGCTATAAGAAGATCGATAACACCATGAAACTGAGTTACAGCACAGTGGCCAGGGTCATAGAGAGAGGTTTTCCAAGACGGGTTCCACTCGGAACAGGCCAAAGAAGTTGAATCAAAGAAGTTGAGTCCTCGTGCTGTGCGTCACGTGCAGAAGCTGGCTTCAAAAAACAGATGTATGAGTGCTGCCAGCATTGCTTTAGAGGTTGCAGAAGCGGAAGGTCAGCTTGTCAGTGCTCAGACCATACGCTGCACACTGCAACAAGTCGGTTTGCATGGCCGTCGTCCCAGAAGGAAGCCTCTTCTGAAGCTGGCTCACAAGAAAGCCCCCAAACAGTTTGCTGAAGACAACCTGTCCAAGAGCATGAATTACTGGAACCATGTCCTGTGGTCTGATGAGACTAAGATAAACTTGTTTGGCTCAGATGGTGTCCAGCATGTGTGGCGACGCCCTGGTGAGAAGTACCAAGAAAATTGTGTCTTGCCTACAGTCAAGCATGGTGGTGGGAGTGTCATGGTCTGGGGCTGCATGATTGCTGCTGGTACTGGGGAGCTACAGTTCATTGAGGGAAACATGGATTCCAACATGTACTGTGACATTCTGAAGCAGAACATGATGCCCTCCCTGCAGAAACTGGGCTTAACGGCATGATAATGACCCCAAACACACCGCCAAGATGACAACTGCCTTGCTGAGGAAGCTGAAGGTGAAGGTGATGGAGTGGCCAAGTATGTCTCCAGACCTGAACCCTATTGAGCACCTGTGGGGCATCCTCAAGCGGAAGGTGGAGAAGCGCCATGTGTCTAACATCTAGCAGCTCCGTGATGTCATTATGGAGGAGTGGAAGAGGATCCCAGCAACAACCTGTGCAGCTCTGGTGAATTCCATGCCCAGGAGGATTAAGGCAGTGCTAAATAACAGTGGTGCTCACACAAAATATTGACACTTTGGACACAGTTTTGACATGCTCACTTAGGGTGTACTCACTTTTGTTGCCAGTTATTTAGACAATAATGGCTGCATGTTGAGTTATTTTCAGAGGACAGTAAATCTGTACTGCCATACAAGCTGCACATTGTCTACTCTAAAGTATATCCAATTTTCATTTCTATAGTATTGTCCCTTGAGAACATATAATAAAATGGTTGCTGAAATGTGAGGGGTGTACTCACTTTTGTGAGATACTGTAAGTAACACAATTAACGCAATATTGTAATGCATTTCTTTTAAAAGTAACTTTACTCAGCAGTGGTCGTTATTCACTTTAAGTCAGTTCAATGTTGATTCAATTCAGTTTAATAACAGTGCTGATGTTGCGACAACCAATTCAGCTCTAAAACAGCTCTTCAGAAAAGTGGTGTCATTCAGCTCAATTCAGTTCAAGTTTTTATTCTCATCCCTTCGTGTCAGTGCAGTGAAATCAATAATATTACTGAATATTAAGTGTCCTCAACTAAGCAAACTAAATGCAGCTGTGGCTAGGAATCCAAACTCCATCTGGTGACAGAAATGGAGAAAAAACCTGGGAAGAAACCAGGCTCAGTCGGGGGGCCAGTTATTCTCTGACTCAATGAACAAGCGTGGTGCAAATTATTCCAAGCTGCCTCTCAAATCAGATTGTGGATTAATATCATTCAGAATATTTCATCCAGCTGTCTGATTACTATAATACTATAAATTATATTTTTATGTTTTCAGTTTTCATTTTAATTTTAGTTTAATTCGTCATAATTATGTGCTTTTCTATTTTTCTATTTACTGTTTAGCTTTAATTCATTTTTATTTCAGTTGTTTCAGTAGTTTTAGCTGGCAAGGCAACATTTCTAATTTTCATCAACATTTCTCATCAAATATTTTTATTTTAATTCACCTTTATTTCAATTAATGAAATTGATTTTTAATAATTTTTAGTTTTAGTTAACAATAACAAAACTGCTTTGGCACTATAAATACATTGCTCTGTTTGCTTGAGTGACACATGTCAGATTCTGACCCAACCAATGGCATAAGTTTGGGGGTGGGGCTACCTGCTTTTGCCGACAGTGACAGATGGGGCGTTAGAAGTGTTTGGGAACCTTGTTTGGAAGTAGTCATTATAGTGAGGATATAATGAATTTCTGCATCTCTCTTTGTGTTGTTCTCAGGCGACGGACGAGGACTCTCCTCCCAATAACATCCTGACCTACTCCATCATCTACGCCTCTCAGTTCAGATCATATTTCAGCATCAGTGTGGTGGAGGGCTATGCAGGTCTGTGTTCAAATCAAAGTCACCTAATAATAAGATTTCACTGCTTGTTCAGGCTGTTGACGGGTTACATTAGGCTCTCGCCATCGCTCTGTGCGTTAGCAGGGAATCGGATTTGGGTTTAACACCTTAAAGCGTGAAAATGCCTTTAGAGAAGCCTTTGTGACCTCTGGTGTTTCATAAACGGATTATAGATGCCTGTCTAGTATGTATGTGCTGATGTATTTGTTTTTCTGTTTTTATATTTATTTTATTTGAATGTCATAACCCCTGTTTGTTTGTGTGTTTAGTCATCAACGTGAATCGTCCTCTGGATTATGAGCAGGTTCCTGCTGGATTGATCTTTCTGACTCTGATGGCCAGAGACGGAGGGAACCCGTCCCTCAACAGCACTGTTCCAGTCACCATAGAGCTGTTTGTGAGTACTACACCCACCTTCACAGTGAGCAGAACACTCTGGAGGGAATGTCCAATATACCTACACCATGAAAGAGGGCAATCCTGTGGGATGATTTGAGGAAAAATTGTCAGTTACATTACTGTTCGAAAGGTTGGGGTCAGTAAGAGGTGTTTTTAGAGAAATGAATACTTTTATACAGCAAGAATGCATTAAATTGATCAAAAAATGACAGTAAAGACTGTTAAAATCAGAAATGTGACACTTTTAATTTTATGAAAGCACTTACATTAATTCTTCTGTTTAATTATTTGAGCTTAAAAAATGGTTAGTTTCTGTCCTTGATTCTGATTGGTCAGTAGCTGTGTTTTATTCACAATAAAACACGGCTATGACCGCTTCAGCCAATGGTTCTGTGTATCACTACACAACACCCTTAGCAACCACTCTTAGCAACGTAAACTGTATGTTCTCAATTGATATTGTTCATTGAAGCTTACTGTATTATGTAGAAGAGTATTGTGAGAAAGAGATCGAGTGAGCGAGTTTATTACCTGCATTCAGATTTAGCATTTTCCTTCAGGTCAGTCCTATGTTCATAATAAAAAAATCTGTTTAAATGTCCAATGTATTATCTTGTCCTTTTAACAGTTAAGGGGTTTTCCCATGACTGACGGCGCTAGTCAAAGCATTTGTCAGTTGCGTCTTGTTCCGTGTTCACAACAAACCAGTCTTTTCAATGTAAAAGTCTTCGTTACTGACTGACAGACTCACAAAGACAGTCTTTGCCGCCATCTAATGGCATAATAATGTAACTTCTGTTGCTGTTCACGGTCAGGGACTATTTTTTCCGGCAGAAGGAAGGCTTTTAGTGAAAGTTTACTTAATGAAAGTTGCATTGATACATATTTCTGGCTTTAATATTTGTATTGTGTGGTAACCGTTTTATAAAAGCAATAAGGTACTCGAGGCCAGTGCTTTATCGTGAATAAGTCATGACTAAAGGGGTTCCGTTTCGCGTCGTGCCTAACAACACCCTTCAGCCATGACTTATTCACGATACAGCACAGCCTCTTGTATCTTATTGCTTACTTGTATATTGTATATTATTTGAGCCGTGAAGTTGTTTTGTCAGTTATACAGTGGTTTTAGGGTTTATGTTACGTTGTCATGGCAACAAACTTGTAAAATTAGATATAAATTTTATGCAAAAATTATGTTAACTCGCATATTGTTTACATCTTGTGGCTATTGAAACCGTGAATAGTTTAGTGTTTACAGATTGGCCTCAATCACTTTCACTCAAAGTGACTCACAGTAATCCTGATTTTTTTAATAAAAAAAGGAGGGATAAGTTGAAATTAACGTTACACCACAGGTGTTGCGATTAAGCTTAACTTGTAACCCAGAATAATACTTTACCTTTATCCTAGAATCTGGTGAAAATGAAGATTAAAGAACCGTCATTTCAGATTTAAGCTCCTCACACACAAAAAGACACAGTATGTTGTATGCGATTGTTCTGAATTCATTGGTTTCCTCTGAGGTTCATTGGCTAGGATGGTTAATCCACGGATAATTTCTCTCTGACATTTCTCTGCTCTTTTATTATGATTCTGATTAGACACATTTCATCTGAAAAACAGCAGGGGTTTGACACATCCATGTCCGTGTGCGTGTGTGTGTGTGTGTTATTACTGAACGTTGAGCGTTGAAGTGGTAAAACAGTGTATGTGTCTGATATTGAATAATTTCCCATCGCCACAGCCTGTGAGTTTCCATTAAACTCCAAAAGCACTCCATCAATATATTTAATTACAACCAAGAGCATTTTTTCCCTGTGGAAAATTAATGAGTTAATATTTAAAGACTTTTTAGATACCAAAAACACTGATTTCCTCCCTCCTTCCCTCCGCAGGATGAGAACGACAACCCACCTGAGTTCAGCCTCCCGTCTTATATCATTAACATACCGGAGAATATCGTTGCAGGTACGTTTACAATTATATTATCAAAAAATGGAAGGATTTATCAACACATAGCACATGTGCAGTGCTCAAAACCTCATGACAACATAACTAGATTCCTGTCAGTGATGATTTACAACGTTCAGCCAGCTGTGCACTAGTTCTGTTCCATGCTAATATAATGTTTCGTGTGAAAAAGTGCTGTTTTCCCAGACATAGGACACAGCCTTATGGTAGTTTTGTTTCAGCTCTGACCACCCAAACACAGAACCAAAGAGTTCAAATATTTCCCAGAAAATCTGGTTAGGGGTTTGTACTAAACCTGTTAAACTTGTGCAATTAATTAAGCCTAAACTGCTTAATATACAGACTGTTTTGGATTTGTGCTGATTATTTGATTTGATTTGATTTATTTTTGAAATCTCCCACTATTTGTCAATTATGTTGTCATTATAATATTTGCTTATTGGTCTTTTCTTTCTTGCATCTATTTAAGCATCTATACAGTGCAACAGTGGGGTTCCTGAAGTAAAAAACCAAATGCATTTTGTCCATAGATACATTGATTTTTAAAAACTAATGAATGGAATAGCAGTTTGTTTGGTCATAAAAGACACTAAATACATATGTATATGTATATGTGTGTGTTATGTGTTGATTCTCATGCACACCACGCAGAAAACAAGCTGCATGACATACACTGGTGTTTGCTTCGGGAAATGCAAATTTAGTCTATTCTGCTATCTGTGTGCTGCATCATTTTGGATGCATTACAAAACTCCAAGATATTTGGTTCTGTCTTGGCTCTTATAATTCATTTTATTTTCTTTCTTTTTCCTTGTAAATTATTGTGTTTTAATTGACCAAGAAGGTTGTGTGCAGAGGGAAAAGACAGAGATGTTCATAGTTCTCATGCATTTATTCACTAAACGCCTTTATTCCACACAATAGACTCGCCTCCAATCATCAGAGGGAAATTACATTTGCTCTACCCAGCGTATGTTGTGTGTGTGTGTGTCACGGGTACTGAATGCACTTCACTAAACTCTGATAAACCTGAAATCCATAACCTGTCTCCATCAATGCACACATTAACCACTTCCTGTCTGTAGACCATCCCTCAGACTTTGCCTGTCTATCACCTCATGTTATGTTTTTCTCTTCATACAGCTGTCTGTCTCTCAGAATCATTATCTGACGGTTTGTTTACATCCTCTTTTCTCTTTTGACTCTTTCTGCTTTCTCTCTCTCCCTCTCTCTCTCTCTACCTGTTAGGAGCAACGGTGTTGTTTGTGAACGCTACAGATCTGGACGCCTCTCGAGAATTTGGACAGACCTCACTCATCTATTCGCTGCAGGGCAGCTCACAGTTCAGACTCAACACGCGTTCAGGTGGGCAACTTCACAAATGATCACACCTGCCCTTTAACCCTTATGTTGTGTTTGGGGTCTCACAGACCCTAAAGGCTCCGGTATACTTCAAGCAAACTGTTGTGATGTCATTTCGAACACAATCAGGCCAAAACGAAGTTCATTAAGTGTTTGTTTCGGGAGTTTGAAACAGCTTGCCAAAGCGAACTTTCCAGAAAAGTTTGCTCTGGCTGGTAAAAGCCTTTGAACTACCATTGGTCCGTGGTGATTACATAATAGGTAGGTGTGACTCTGAGGCTCCACCTTCTCTGACGTGTACATCTCTGGTTCATTTCTTCTGTTCAGTCCATCGAGGTCAGACATCCGTGATAAAAACATGAACACACTGGAGAGCTGCTATATAGTAGAAAATGTAGTTGTAATTCTAATTGAGAGACACTAACACTGTTTTTTTTCTGTTTAATACTGTAAAGCTGCTTGATTTTAAATAATCTGTTGCATAAGTAAGGAATAATTGACAACGGGTCATTGAATTCTTAGAAAATAATGCACACCCGAGGTGGTAATGCGGCCACGACACAAAGCCGTTACACCTCGTGTGTGCATTATTTTCTAAGAATTCAATGGCCTGGAGTCAGTTATACTGCTTATACTATGGTTACCACACCTCAAGACACTGTTTCGATGGTGTATTTCAAGACATTTGTCAGGTTTTTGTCCCTAAAAACACTCTTGTGTGTGGGACTAATTTCTTACGCATCTCATCCCAAGCCTCCGTTGGTAATTCCAAAATGTCATTTCAGAACTAGTAATGAAGGCTTGAGCCTTGATAGCAGAATAATACCGTTGATACAGTTATTAACGCACTTGAGAGAGAGAGAGAGAGAGAATGAACATAGGTGAATTAGCCTACCTGAGTGTCTGTGCCTCTCTCACGGCAGCACTGTATCTACTAATAGCGAAACGAAACTATAAGTTTATCTATCTGAAGAATCGCACAGTTATTACCTCGCTGGTGAGTCATTTACTGATTAATTCGTCAGAGCAGCGCTGACAAAACATTTCTGTGTGAGTGTGTGTCCGTACTATACAGTACGTGTGTACGTTTGAAAGAGAGAGAGAGAGTGCGAGACAGTATGTGCTTTAAGGACACAATAAAACGTATTTTGTGGCAAAAACCATGACACTAATTTGTCATTTTCATCCTATAGTTTACTATATAAATATATATAAATAAACTATAAATTTACTATATAAATAAACTTGACGTGACTTTACTGGAGTGCCGAATTGCTGAACTCGTGCAAACATCCACATCCCTATGAACAGATACTTACTGAACTACTGTTTTCTCACTGCTGTCATTTTTGTTGTGTTTATTTTGTTATTGAGAGCAAAGTGCGTTGCACAAATTTACATATTCATCTAAACATCACTCTCAACAGTGTGGACGGCGTCAGGATGTTCGCTAACACAGTATACCGCTCACGTATTTTGAACTTTTTTTTTTACCCCTAAGCGAATAACAAAAAGAAATTTCGCTGTGAGCATATCAGGGCCTTAAATCCCTTTTAATATATCAAATAACCGTCAATAATCATGCCTGCTTGGCCAACAAGTGTTAGTTGCCCCTTTTGTCGTTTTTAAAATAAATTTTATTTTTATTGTTTTTTTTTAATATTTATTATAAAATGTAACTTTTAGTTATTTATTTATATTTTCAGAAATACTTTGAATTTACTTCGAATTTTCAATATTACATAAAATTATTTTTTAATTTCTACAATTAATTTTCTTAAAAAGGCACAAATCCCTTCAAAAGAAGTCAAAACAAAAACTATATATTTTATAAAGCACATTTTAATGATTTTTCCCTGCCATTTTTGCATGGCGTAATGCTGCTAAACACAATTTGCATGAAGATGTTACATATGTTAATATAGCCAGCTGTTTGCGCACTTTCAGTTAAGATTGTTATTGAACCGTATATTGACAACACATAAAAAAGTATTGTCATTCTTTCTCATTTATTATAGTTATAGTAATTATTATACATTTCCATATCTCTTTTATATCACAAAATAAACCTGCAAAATTGCAAAAAAATAATGTTTTCAGCAGGTTTCAAATGCTTCAGGTAGCCCTGTCTTAAAATGATTCCATCATGTTATGTGTGGGCCACTCAAACAGAGTTGTGATACTATCTGTCTCTAAACAGATAAAAACAACAATATTACTATGTACATTATCATCACAACAGTTTCAGTGTTTTGAAATCTTGAATCTGTCTTGAGTCTCATCCAGCTGTGTCTGAGCTGTATATATATATATATATATGTATGTATGTGTGTGTGTGGTCCTGGTAAACCTTACGTTATGGGAACAAAATGTCCCCACAAAGATGGAAATATCCGAAATCTTTGTCCTTGTGGGGACATTTTTTGATCTCCATGAGGAAAACAGCTTATATATCATACTAAGTGATGTTTTCTGAAAATGTAAAAATGCAGAAAGTTTTCTGTGATGGGTAGGTTTAGGGGTAGGGTTAGGGTTAGGGGATAGAATATACAGTTTGTACAGTATAAAAATCACTTTGTCTATGGAATGTCCCCATAAAACATGGAAACCCAACGTGTGTGTGTGTGTATGTGTAGGAGAGATCACAACTACAGCTCTTCTGGATCGAGAGATGAAGTCTGAGTATATTCTGATCGTAAGAGCCGTGGATGGTGGGGTGGGGCCACAGCAGAAAACTGGCATCGCTACGGTAATTGCTGACACTTTGATCTACCTCAGACAGACAGCTTTACCTATAAATAAAACTGCTTTATATTACTTGACAGAAGAATCGTTTACTTTGTCTATTCTTAATAATTTAATTAATTATTAAAATGGATGTCTATTATGAATTGCTGTTTCCACCATATTCACTTGAAGCCATGCATTACATTAAAAGTGTTTAAATGCATGCATATATTTCTCTGCAGGTGAACATCACTATACTGGACATAAATGATAATGCCCCCCTGTGGCGAGATGAGCCATATCAAGCAAATGTTGTTGAGATGAGTCCCATCGATACCGACGTCATTACTGTGAGTGCACTGATCTGACCTTTAACCTCTGAACTGACCTTTTCACCTCAAACTGCCCAGACCTTTTTTTAAAAATGTAATATTTCCCCAGAAAATGTTTTTGACAGCTTTGTGTGGAGAACAGACCGAACTTTAAAACATTTTTCACTGTTAAATTTCCCCCTCTTGTGCAGCTCTCAGATATCATTCTCTATTCAGCATATTTAAATTGGTCCAAACCTGACATGGCACGCCTTTTTTTTTTTTTTAAAGCTACTCTAAGTAAGCTACTTAAAAAAAAAATAAATAAATATATATATATATATATATATACATGTTATTAAGAAGAGAGTGAAAACCTTTTTTTAATGGTGCGTAGTTCCCCTTTTAGGACGCCAAAAAGTCTACAATATTCCACCATCTGTATAGATAAGATAAAATGACAAGATACAGAAACAGTGCCAGTTTTGAAGCAGATGTTTGATTCTAATGTCAGCAGGTAAACATATTTAGTGCTATTGATTTTATGAGTGATAATGTCTTATAGTTTCTCTCTGAGTCAAATCCCCCCTGAACCCAGAGGAGCAAGTTTCCATCTCCTCTCCGTCTGGAGAAAACCCCTCTGTCCCTGCCTTTGATCGGCTGGAGTTTTGCAGCTGAATTCAAAGTGGGCTCTCACCTCGGTGTCCTTGAAACATTTTATAGAGCTCCTATTGCTCCTATTATTCTATTGCTTGAAGTATGTAAAAGTCCCATCTTAAGGGGTTTTTCCTCCTCTGGTGAATGAATAAATTATTTCATATGTTAATGTCAGTCATGCCATCTTTCAGTCTCAGATGGCACTCCCAGCGACAAATCAGAAGCGACTAGAGGTTTCCAACATCTCAAACTCAGATATGATGGACTAGCTTTAATGTATTTCCACGAGTCAGGGTTATCAAGGTTATCAGTCCACCAGGAAACAACATCTTGTTTACTAGGTTCCCAGACTGTTACAATGAGCTCATTTAAAGGTGAAGTGTGTGATTTATGTGCCACTAGTAGTGTAACTCATCCCGTTGGATTAGTGTTGTTATGTCTGGCTCTGGAACCTAAAGGGTTCTGTATAAAACCTTAAAGGGTTCTTTCAGCGCTTCACATATAGAACCTTTAAGGGGTTCCCATCATGGGATAATTTTATGGATTTAGTTTTAATAAGTTCTCTTTTAATTCATGTTTTATTTTGATTCAATTTAATCAATTAAACAGCTCGTAAACATAATTTATCACTAGAAAAAAAATGAACTCGTGACAGTATTATGCAATAATTTAAAACATTTCTCCTTATATACGTAGAATCTCATAAAGGTTCATTCCTTTATTTAAAATTAAGTCAAGAACCCTGGGGTTCTACATAGAAACCCATTGAATCTTTTTTTCTAGGAGTGTACAAACAAATTACACACTTCACTTTTATGGAAGAACTAGTCATTTGGATTTGCCAAAGTTTACTAGTTTCATGGCATCAGATCTTTTTAAAGATGTTTAAGGTTTTTGTTTGAGGCAATTAGTAAGTCAAATATCCAACGTGCACAGCTATATAAAATATTCAATTTTTACTTTTGGTTGGGCTAAAATTCTGAACACTAGACACATTCTCTGCTATTTTTTGGTGTTGACTGCTGTGTCATTATTTAAGTGAACTATCACTTTGTTGCACACATTATTAACATTACTGTGGTATCAATGATTTCAGATTTATCTGCCACTAAACGTCAGTCTCAATAAGACATAAAGTGTCGTCTTTGACTTCTTCGTGGGGAGTTGTACGACATTAGGGAATGCATTTCTGTAAAGCTGCTTTGCAGTAGCATATATTGTAAAAAGCACTTGAAATGCTTACCAGATTACAGATTATTCTGGGCAAGAATCGCCTACTTAGACAGGAAGAGAACCATCTGACCGTTATCTGAAGGATGCACATGCTTTTTCTGAAATAGATTTTACTGCAATAATAGAATGAAAATGTAATTAAACATAGTAGAAATGTGAATAGACATTACACACTGGACTTTCAAGACACTCCAAAAATAAAAAGTAGTAAACTGATACCACACAGATGTAACTAAAGAAGATGATGAACAGAATATACAGTTCTGCTTGTGGATATTTAGTTTCTTCTAAGTGTCTCAAACAGAACTCTAAATATCGCTAAAAAATTTAATTCAGAACTGCCTTAATTCTTGTGGCATAGATTCAAGATGCTAGAAACATTCCTCAGAGATTTTGGTCCATATTGACATCACGCAGTTGCTGCAGATTTGTCGGCTGCACATTCATGATGCGAATCCCCAGTTCCACCACATCCCAGAGGTGCTCGATTGGATTGAGATCTGGTGACTGTGTAGGCCATTTGAGTATAGTGAACTTGCTGTCATGTCCAAGAAACCAGTTTGAGATGATCTGAGCTTTGTGACATGGCACGTTATCCTGCTTGGATGTAGCCCTCAGAGGATAAGAACACTGTGCTCATTAAGGGATGGACATGGTCAACAACAATACTCAGGTAGGCTGTAGTCTTGAAACTATACTCAATTGGTACTAAGGCGGCCCAAAGTGTGCCAAGAAAATATCTCCCACACCATTACACCACCATCCTGAACCGTTGATACAAGGCAGGATGGCTTTCATTTTGTTTATGCCAAATTCTGACCCTACCATCTGAATGTCACAGCAGAAATCAAGACTGATCAGACCAGGCAACGTTTTTCCAATCTTCTATTGTTCGATTTTCTTATCTGACAGGAGTGGAACCTGGTGTGGTCTTCTGCTGCTGTAGCACATCTGCTTCAAGGTTGGACGTGTTGTGTGTTCAGAGATGGTCTTCTGCAGACCTCGGTTTGAGTTAATATTGCCTTTCTATCAGCTTGAACCAGTCTGGCCATTCTCCTCTGACCTCTGGCATCAACAAAGCATTATGCCCACAGAACTGCCGCTCACTGGATATTTTCTCTTTTTCAGACCATTCTCTGTAAACCCTAGAGATGGTTGTTTGTGAAAATCCCAGTAGATCAGCAGTTTCTGAAATACTCAGACCAGCCTGTCTGCCACCAACAACCATGCCACGTTCAAAGTCACTTAAAGCACCTTTTTTCCCTATTCTTATGCTTAGTTTAAACTTCAGCAGATCGTCTTGACCATGTCCACATGCCTAAAAGCATTCAGTTGCTGCCATGCGATTGGCTGAATAGATATTTACATTAACAAGTTGAGCAGGTGTACCTAATAAAGTGGCCGGCAAGTGTATATCAGCCTTCTAAACACATTTTGTTGCATAGTTGGTGCAACAATTTCAGCCAGATCTTGTAAATTTTGCATGCAGTATAAATCAGACAATCTAAATTGTGAGCTAACTAAAAGCGAACTGATGGTTTTACAGTATATTGGGAAAAACTATTGAATTTGAGATGTGGGTGTATTGTGTGTTCCAGTTATCTGTGGTCAGGCCTCTAGATACCTTGGACTCTACTTGTAAATGTTTAGGTGTTTTATAATGGTTCTGTCTTTGGCTAAATATGCCCCTGATTGTCCTTTAATTAACAAGCCAGTACTGAACTTCATTAGGAGGTTCCGATGACTAATTAAAATGTAGCCCAGAGTCAAGTGCATACTTGATTACCCTGCTGGACACCATGCAGGAGAGAGATGAAACAGAACAAAGAAATAAATGGATGGATAATTTAAATCACAGAACAGTGGATGTAAAAACCAAATGCCTTAAAGCTTTTGACTTCCACACAATGGTACAGACTTCTATTTACCAGTCAACACAGTGGTATTGTGTGTTCTAATCAACTCGTTAAAGGAATAATTCACCAAAAATATTTTGTGTGTGTGTGTGTGAGATCATTTACTCATTTCAGACTCATGTTCAAAAGTTTGGGGTCGGTACGGTTTTTGAAAGAAGTCTCTTATGCTCACCAAGGCTGCATTTATTTGATCAAAAATACAGTAAAAAACATGAATATTGTGAAATAGTTTTACAATTTAAAGTAACTGTCTTCTATTTTAATACATTTTAAAATGTAGTTTATTCCTGTAATGTCAAAGCTGAATTTTCAGCATCATTACTCCAGTTTTCAGTCACACGATCCTTCAGAAATCATTTAAATATGCTGATTTGCTGCTCAAGAAACATTTCTTATTATCATATCATGCTGAAAACAGTTGTGCTGCTTAATATTTTTGTGGGACTGCGATGCACTTTTTTTCCCAGATTTTTTGGGAAAAAAAATCCAAATTTTTGAACAATAGTGCTTACAACATTAAAGATGATTTTCATTGAATAACAGTTTAAATTTCAACCTGTTTCTCAAACAAGTCTATCATGTGAAAACTATGAATACATAACATATGGACTACATTTATGATAAGTGATGATAGTTCTTTTTTATCATTTTTTTAAGCATGACAGCCTCTTGTTCATATAGAAAAAAGCAATGAGGACTTTCTGCAAAGCATACAAATGACTGTGCATAAGCTGGGATAGGAGAACGTATTTTAACATCACAAAATCACACACATCACCTTTAAAATGGTCTGTAAACATGCCTGAATAAATGTGTGTAAAATCCCTCAGAGTTCAAATCAATTAGATAAACTTTACATTAGACCTGTGCTCTACATCACCCGTTTAAACTCCCTCTAATCAATGAAGAAAACATTCGTCAGGTCCTTCCTGTTTTAATAATTAAAGATCTACAGAACCTTTGTTCTCTAATGACCAATTAAGTGATTTTCAGTGCTTCTCCACCAGCACTGTGAATAATTGATTGGCTCTTAAAAAAACAGCCAGGGTTTTATGCAGTTATGCCCCATGCATAAATCTCCCATCATGCCATTCTGTGGAGAGAGGATTGGTGTGATTTAATTTCTGCACCTTAGGACTCTGTTTTGTGACTCATTTTTCTTCTCTTTCTCTGTGCAGGTATTAGCGGTAGACCCTGATTATGGTGATAATGGGACGGTGGTCTATTCCATAAATCCAGAGAACCCCTTCTACACCATCAACCGCAACACTGGGAAGATCCGCACCAGTGGGGCAGTGCTGGACAGAGAGAGTCAAAATGCCCGGTCCGCACAGCTTATGAGGACCATCATTGTCTCTGCTATTGACCGTAAGCAACTCTCACCTGTCCCATAATGCCTCGCTCTCTCTCTCTCTCTCTGAGGCCACAATAAAGGTAGTTTTACAGTCGCCAACCTTCAGTGTCTTTAAATCATGCTAACACACTAGTCTTCCCGTTTCTGCAGTATATAGTATGTATATTGTGCACTGTATGTAAACTTTATATTACACACACTACAGTTCTAAAGTTAATACTTTAATACCTTGCATATTAGAATGATTTCTGAAGGATCATGTGACACTGAAGACTGGAGTAATGATGCTGAAAATTCAGCTTTGCCATTACAGGAATAAATTACATTTTAAAATATATTCAAATAGAAAACAGTTATTTTAAATTGTAAAAATATTTCACAATATTACTGTTTTTGCTGTATTTTTAGTTTATTTGAGCATAAGAGACTTCTTTCAAAAACGTTACCTTTCACAAACCAGAAGTAATAGTTATGTTTTTAAATGTTTTTTACTTATTATTTGCTTAGACTTCCACATTTTGAGACATATTTAGAAAAAAAATCAGATTTTAAAAAATCATTTTATTTTTTCCAAAATTCATTAATTCCAATATCCAGGTGCTGCATGTTATCATCACAATATTATATATCAAAGTATGTATTGTTTAAAATGTTGATCATTGCCTAATTCTATTTCACTTACTATAAAAAAATAGTATGCAGTGTATACTGTGCAGTATTCACTAAGTAGTAAGGTATTACATCATTCCAAACACATCCTTTGTTTTGTCTGTCTTCTCAAAATTTGTCTGTCTCCCTCTATTAGTTGTGTGTGACAATATAAACTGACATTTCTTTTAAGAATTCATTCCCCTTCAGTGGATCTAATGACTACAGAAAACTCAAGATTAGTTATGCAGTATGTGAGTATTCTCTTTGTTGTGCTGCCCTCCTCAGGTGGGACACCTCCACTGCGCTCTTCAGCCAGCGCAACAGTGTATGTGAACCTCCTCGACCTCAACGACAATGATCCTGCCTTTCTCAACCTCCCATTTGTTGCTGAAGTACCAGAGGGGCTTCCTATTGGATCGTCTGTGTTCAGGGTTAGCATTTGATTGGTCTAAAGGGACTGAGAGTGCACTGATTAAATATTCAACAATCAATTCATTTAGTATGCAGTGGAGCCCGGGTTCATATCCTCATTTAATATTTGAAATAAACCAAGCAAAATTGCAACTGAATTTGACAGACAGTGATCACCAGGCATTTTCACCGTATGAAAATGAGCAGATTTGACATCTTGATAATAACTTACGTTGGAAAAATGGTTGAAAAATGGCCTGGAATACATGCATCATGGTTTCCACAAAAATATTAAGCAGCACAACTGTTTTCAACATTGATAATAACTAGAAAGTAAAGTTTGTTGGAACAAACTTTTTTATTGGTTTGACAAAGCCTAGTCTGAAAGTTTGAAAGTTTTATAAGCTTCCTAACATGATTTATCATGTTGTTAGCATGTCTTAACATGTCTAGTGTTATTTTACATTTGTTTTAGCATGTCACTAGCATGTTTTCGCATGTTGCTAGTATGTTTTAACATGTTGCTAGCATCAATTACATTACAATGACATTCTGTTAGCATATTTCATACATTGTTAGCATAAATTACCATGCTGTTAGCATGATTTAACATGTGGCTTATATTTTTTAACATATTGCTAGCATGATTTGGCATGTTGCTAACATGTTTTAGCACATTGCTAACATAAAATTTGATAATTCCCACTTCTGAAGTTGTGATTACAAGCTTATCGCATTCAAGTTTCGACATGAGAGGGTGTTCATGTGCAATTTTTTACTCAGGAAACTCGTATTTACGATAATTCCGAGAGCACGTGAAGGCAGCATTACATGTTGTTAGCATGTGTTAGCATGTTGCTATCATAAATTAGCATATTGTTATATATTTTAGCATGTTGCTAGCATGTTTTATCACATTGCTAACATGTGTTATCATGTTTTATTATGTTGCTAGCATGAATTAGCATGTTGCTATCATGAATTATCTTGTACCAATTCTGGGGCCATCTTTAATTCAATGTTGACATCTAATGAAGTTCTTGTGATAAAACTGTGCTGTGCTCATCTGCCCCCTGTTGGTTTCCTCCCTCAGGTGCAGGTGCAGGACCCTGATGAAGGTGACAATGGTGCGGTTACCATGGCACTTCAGATGGGGATGCCGCGGCTGGACTTCAGGCTCAACATCACCACAGGAATCCTGGTTTCCACGGCAGTGCTGGACCGCGAACAGATTGGCCAGTATTATCTGAGGATTATTGCGTATGATGCAGGCCAGTTTCCACGAACATCCACGAGCACTCTCACTATCACAGGTACGGAGCAGGAGAACCAATCACTGTCCTGCTGTCAATACCTTGTGTTCAAAAGCAAATGCTAAATGATGTTAATTTGTGTCATTCTTTCTGTGCAGTTTTGGACATGAATGATGAGACGCCAACCTTCTTTCCCAGCGTTTATAACGTATCGTTGGATGAGAGCGTGCCCCGTGATTATGTGGTGGTCAGACTGAACTGCACAGATAATGACGCCGGTCTTAACGCAGAGCTCAGCTATTTTATCACAGGTCAGAGTGCAGAAGGTCACAGTTCAGAGGGTGTGAATGAGTTTGTGCTGATGGAGCAACTCTGTGAGGTTTTGGCTAGGACTGACCCACAGTGTGGACCACAGTGACTCGCTTTCAACAAATTTGAGGCTAAGGCTCTGTTCCAAAATCTAGTGAGCTGCCTACATAGGCAGCATTTTAAGGGATCATAGCCTTAACAACACAGCACAGCAACCAGTTTCTAAATATACCCTAGACCAACTTATTGAGCTCAGCATTGTGCTCAGTTACAAGATGACAGATGAAGCTCATTCAGTAGAGAAAAGTTTTTAACTTTCTTTAGTGTGTAATGTTGCTGTTTGAGCGTGAAAAAGGTCTGCAAAGCACAAAGTCACTCCAAAGGGAGTTATTCTCTATATCAATAAACACTGTTTCTGAACTCACTGAAACTCCACCATTGTTGTCTTGAGTTTTCTTCCAGGAACGAACACGTCACAATGTTCCTCATTTAAATAATTCTCACCCAAGACACATGCAAAATAAAGGGGTGTTGCCTGTTTGAGTTGCATTAGTAGTGTGTTAAAACTCGCAGTTACGGTAAGGGGCTTGACATTTCTGAAACACACTCGAAGCGGTTGACCAATCACAACACTGGTTCAGCCGACCAATCAGAGCACATTGCACTTTTCGGAAGGAGGGACTTGATAGAAACAGAAACTAAAGAGAGCGTTACTGACAGACTGGGAAGAGAGGAGCTGCAACAATGTTTTTTTTAACATTCAAGCATTAAAACTAGTGGACCCCAAAACAAAATCAAGTCTTTGTTAAAGGGCATAATATGGCCTCTTTAAACATACATGATTAAATATATGATTAAAAATTCACTATTTTACCAAATTGTGTGTATTTCATGATTAATACATTAGTAACATGCTAATGCCAAACTCCATTGAAATCAATTGTGTATTTGTATGGCAACACAGCTAGCACATTCAAAATCAGTCAATTATGATGTTCCATCTTTGAAGGCAGCACACTAGGGTTTGGGACAGAGCCATGATTTGTGATTTCTCAGCTTGTGTTTATATGTCCCAACAGGAGGGAACCAAGATGGAAAGTTTAGCGTGGGTTTCCGGACCGGTGTGGTACGGACTGTGGTGGGTCTGGATCGTGAAACTCAGGCCTCGTACAGGCTAGTGATTGAAGCGATTGGTGAGTTTCATATGGGTGTTAAAACAATTGGTTATGCATGTGTGCATGCATGTGTGGTATGATCTTTTGCAGTTTCCTGTCTAAGTGACATTGAATTGAAAGAAGAGTTTTGCGGTTTCCTGTTTAAGCTGTGCAGCCTTCAGAAATACACCAGCTGTTCTAATACCAGTTTAATGAGATTCTTTGAAAATACTCTGCCCGCTTATCAATACTGGGAAGTCCATCATTGTACTTATCTGATGAATTTAATTACGAATGAAGCGTAGGTTTTGGAAGATTAAAACACATGATGGGTACATTTACTGTGTTTTAAGCACAAACACACTTGCCAGTCATTTTACATGCAAAAATGTATATTTTAATATGAATAATATTTCATATTAGCTACTTTAATATTATATGTATATTTTTTTATTTTATATATATATATATATATATATTTTATTTATTTTTTTTATTTTTTATAACATTTATAATTTATGCAGCACATTTTACACTAATACCAGTAAATGTGATAAGCGCGAACTGTCAAGGTTTGTCTTTTGTGGGTCTTTTGTATGTGGCTCAGGCCAGTTTTAGGATTGTCATGTTGCTGTTGCTTGGCACACCTAATGGTTATGTAGAGTATTTAGTATTACCATGCAACACCAGTGAATATATGAGTCATAAGGGCTGTATTGTGGCAGTGTTTTTATGTTGCTATCAGGGTTGTCATGCTCATGGAAAACCTGGAACTATCAACTATAATATAAATTAGAATGCATATAATATATCTCTGTAAAAATCCTTTTGTCATAGAAATATCATAGAAATTGGTCAACCTTGAACTTTACTGTATTTTATTTGAACTGAGAGTAGCATTCCCATGGTTTTCCCGTAGATAACGGTCCAGCGGGAAGCCGGAGGACAGGCACAGCTACAGTATATGTGGAGGTGCTGGACGTCAATGACAACAGGCCTATATTCCTCCAGAACAGCTATGAGACCAGCGTTATGGAGAACATACCAAGAGGAACTAGTATATTACAGGTACACATGCACATATTCACAATTCACTATTATACAGTAGTCAACATTTTAAGTGGATCAAAAAAGTTCATCAAAGTTGTCCTAAGAAGAAGGTTTTAGAACAACTTTGATGAAAGGTTTTGATCCACTTCAAATGTTGACTACTGTATATTAAACCTATGCTCATGAATCAATATCACAATATTGGTATTATGAAGTAGCGCATGAGGTTGTAAGTTTGCTACATTGTGTTTTTGTGTAACCATGGCAGCATTGTCATGTCAGTGGTTTTCTTTGATGTCATGCTACAGTGTGCTGGTAACCATGACCATCTAGACTGGCAACAGTTGCCAAAGTAGGGTAACCATGATGATGCTTCAAAAGTTCTAGGAATAATTTCTGCAGAGTTCTACAAACTCTTTTTTTTTTTTAAAGGAAAAAAATAACATGAATCTGATATTGAACTGTTATTAAAGCTCTGTTTGGGGAATAATTCATCGTTAATATGCAAAGCTTTGTTTAAGTTTGCAGAAATTTGCTGTTATGGGGAAAAAAAAAAATTCCAGTGGCACAACAACGATTTAAACAAATCCTATAATTTGGACACCTAAAGCACACTTAAAAAATGTATCAGAACTGTAAACCAAGTCACAATTAGTTTAAGATAGCACAAACACACTTACTTGCTTTTAAAGCAAAACATTTCACTAAAAGATTTTTTAAATGATAAAACAATAGATATACTATTCCTACAGGCTACTATTCATTAGTTAATGTGAGCACTAGTTCTACAAATGCTACTTGGTTTGCTGTTTTGGTTTCTAATTCGATGACATTCAGACATTTTTAAGTGTGACATAAAAGTATGGGGCCACTGCACACTAAACATACATGCAAATTAATCTGAATTTCCTCCAAATAAATAGTGATGTTGTTAATGCCCTGTCAAAATGGCCTTCATTACTCAGAGAGCTTCTGGTCTGTGCTGGCAGGTCAGTTCAGGTCTGTCTCCACAGCAGCAGAAGATGTGATGTGGGCAATGTCCAGCTGTTTATAGAGTTGCGGCCACTGAATGGTTGGATTGTTGAGTCACTTCTTCTTTCGATTGAAGCTAATGGTGAATGAAATGAGTTTGCTTCCTGTACACAGACTGATCTCTTTCAGTACTGATAGCAGAGGACACAGGATCTGCTCTCATGTTTGCATTAAAACAGTGATTGTGTGTATAGGTACGTATTTATAGCTCTTTTCCAAAACCTAGTGAGCTGACTACCTAGACAGTATTTTAAGGGATCATAGGAACACTCCAGATGCAAATAGTGTTCCCATGAAGTTTTAATGGACATGGAGCGCATTATTAAACATGAAGTAAACATATATATATATATATAGTTGGTAACACTTTACAATAAGGTTTCATTAGTTAACTACTTTAGTTAACATGAATTAAGAATGAACAATACTTCTACAGCATTTATTAATCTTAGTTAATGTTAATTTCAATATTTACTCATACATTATTAAAATCAAAAGCTGTATTTGTTAACATTCGTTAATGAACTGTGAACTAACATGAACAATGAACAACTTTATTTTTATTAACTAATATTAACACAGATTAATAAATACTTTAACAAAAGTATTGCTCATTGTCAGTTCATGTTAGTTAATACATTAACTAATGTTAACGAATGAGACCTTATTGTAGAGTTACCATATATATATATATATATATATATATATATATATTAATTTATTTTATTTCAGTTTTCATTTTAGTTCAGCTTTAGTCTTTAATTTAAGTCTTCAACTTAAATTTGTTTTAGTTAGTTTACTTCAATTTTACTTCATCTAATTTATGTTTTATTTCAGCTTTATTTCAATGAACAAAAATGTTTTAAATACTTTTATGTTTAGTTTGTTAATAATAATAACCTTGGCAACATCATATGCATCCCTCAAGGGAAAAGGTAATCCCAGAATGCATTGCATGCAGCAGACAATGGCAGACAAGTTGATAGAAATGTCAATTCTAAAAGTTCCTGAAAGTTTCGATAAGAACAATTAAATCTAAATAAAACTGATTGTTTCTAATATTTGTATGTTATGCATTTTTATGCTTATTAGCAACATGCTTACAATTTTTTGGAATAAATTTTAAGTCTAGTTTCCTGTAGTTGGAGTTGCTTCCTATGACGTGTACTTCAAATCAGTCACGTAAAAGGCAGCTGCCTATGTAGGCACTAGACTGCAAGGCGACTCACTAGGTTTTGCAACAGAGTTCAAATCTCTGTGGCATACTGCAGCAGAGATGGTATAGTAATATAAGTGTGGGAGTCATTTGTCTTTGACTCTGCGAGCGGCATTGACCCTGATTGCTTCCTGCTCTGGGCTACGTGTGGCTGAACGGGTCTTCTGAATGCTGGCGTGGAGGAGAACGACTGCCTCATAGAGCCCAAGCGCTTCCAGAGCTTCAGCTGGGGCTCACTGGACAGAGTCTGCTCACACGAGAAACCGTCTGCTGGGCCACAGTCCCCATGCACACCCCAGGACCCTCCTGGCGAGCAGCCCACCGCCAGAAAGATCACACAGCCCCCGAACAGAACGAAGAGACACACGATGATGATGATGGTCGGGAGGGGATGTTGAAGATCCAGAGGCGGAGATGTTGGGGAGACTGAAAGTGAGAGATTAGAGAGGGACAGATTGAAGGGAACATCCATTTCGTTCCTGGATCTGTAGAGATCAGAAAACAGGAAGAGTTAAATCTGGGTCAGGTGGAGTGAATATATAGTGAAGATGTAGGTGTGTTTGTGACACTTGGGGTTCAGGCTTGTGCAAATGTGTGAATGTTATGCCTGTGCGAGACGCATGCAAGGTTCCAGGATGTGGTTAACAGGTGTGTATGCATGTGTGTGTAAGCTTAAGAAGAAAAAATCTCTTTAATATCTTAATTGTTTGTCTTAGGCAGCAATGATATGGCAAGCGAGCAGACTCTTTTTTAAACCTAATGCCTAAAAAGTACACGAGTGTGTGAAAGCAAGCACTTCGAGTTTGTATGGGTCATAGTGGTCTGAGATATGACTCAAAAGCAAATCATTACACAATTCAAGTATGTGTTTCATTCTCATAGGGGGGGCTATGTTTATGCAACTGGCCCATATGGTCTTTTTTTTCTAAAAAAGACCCTACTAGCCTCACATGTAAGTTTTGGACGAGATCTCAACACTGCCTCACACTGTGCTCAGATTTGACTAAAACATAAACTAAAATTAAGATGGAAAAAAAAGCTAATTCAAAATATTAATATATACTATAAAATAAAAAAAACTCTGCTTCTAAGGATTTCTAGGAGAAATATATGAGACAATATTCAAATAAAACAGACAGAGAAGTCTCCTGTGCAATGAAAGAGCAACATCTGAGCACATTTTCCTCTAGGTAAACACAGCGGTGGTTTGTGGTGGCGGGACTGAACACCTACAGTACACACATCTTATCATCATCACCATCTAGCATCTCTACACGCGGAGCTCACGGCACTTCTCTGCAAGACTATCACAATGACTGAGCGATTTCTGTAAAGAAATGTCAAGAAAGGTCAAAGTATAGTAGATTTATATTGCACTATACTGATTACAGATTAGCAAGAGTCTCTTACTCATTCAACCACACACACACACACACACCCACACACATACACCCACACACCCAGCGGTGGATTAAGGTCTACACAGTCCCCTAGACTCAGGGATTTCCAGTTAGATTTTCAGTTTTTAACAGATTTTTTCACTTGTTTTAAGTATAAACAGTTGGGGAAAAAAAAGAAACAAGACAAAATGCACCTGTATTAAAGATGCATTCTCTGAAAACATTCTTTTTATATCATATATGCAGCACTGCTTCTAAAGTAAATGTATTTTGTTTTAAAGTTTTTTAGAAATTTTAATGGAAAAAAGGACGAATTAAACACTGATTCATTTTTTGCAGTGTATGCAAGTTAGTTGAAGTTGAACATACTGTTGTAGTAGATAATTCGGTCACCATCACATTGCCGCAATAACATGTTAATTATGTACAAGCAGGTGAATGCATTTGCTAAGCACACACATCTGTGTTTGTGTACTTGCTTAGAGTATGTTTCTGGCCTACATCACTCCCATAAACACACATTTGAAATGGCATTTGACATTAAAAAGGTTGGTGCCCCACTAAGTGAGCAGTCAGATGAGAAATGTGGCTATTTTTTTTTTTTTTTTTTTTTGCAAGCTAAATTGGGTCTGTTAAAATAACTCTCAATCTATCTGAAACACACACAAACACACCATAGCACCCAAGTCACCAATTACTTTGCTTTTCTACTCCTAAATGTCAGCATGTTAAATTCTGAGCACACAGAGTGTGACTTATCGCTTTGATGAAAACACATTGAGACATGAAATTATTCTTCATCTTAAATGCCACAAACAGGCTGAAAAGGCCACTCAGACGAAAACTATTGTTAGTGAAACACTTCATTAGTTACCGCAGGATGGATCTGCTGAAATGCATTTATGCACACATCATCACATTTTTGCTCTGCACAAGCAGGCAGCAAAATCTGTTGTATGCTTCCTTTTTTTTTTTCTTTTCTTTTCTATTCTTGGTGCACTAGTCTTTGGGGGGGAAACACAATTTGCAAAAAAAAAAAATCTGATACAAATCACATTTATATGGGATTTAAAGTTAATTTTTGTAAATACACTTTTATTGAGAACAGTCAGATTTGAATTTGTTTTGTCTGTCATACACTATCGTTCGTAAGTTTGAGGTCGAAAAGATTTTTTTTTATGTTTTTAAGAGAGGTCTCTTATGTTCACCAAGGCTGACTGAAAACAGTGAAAACAGTAATATTGTGAAATATTAAAAAATATCTGTATTCTATTTGAATATATTTTAAAATGTATTCCTGTGATGGCAAAGCTAAATTTTCTGCATCATTACTCCAGTCTTTAGTGTCACATGATCCTTCAGAAATCATTCTAACATGCTGATTTGAAACATTCAAGAAACATTTCTTATTATTATCAATGTTTAAAACCGTGGAATTTTAGTGGAAACCGTAATACATTTTATTTCTTTGATGAATAGAAAGTTAAAAAAAACAGCATTTATTTAAAATAGATTTTTTTTTTTTTTTGTTACAATGTACAAGTTTTTAGTGACACTTTTGATCAATTTAATGCATCTTTACTAAATAAAAGTGCTTTTAAAAAAACTAGACTTACCGACACCAAACTATAGAATGGTAGTGTACACAGTGTGCACCAATGTGCCCTATGTAGTAACCTTTGTGGCATTTACTATGCTGTGAATAGTTAATGAGTAAGTTAATAAGTAATTCAGCATATGCACGAATTAGTAAAATATAATAATGTAAGCATGGCTTATGCTGTCCTGTGTACTTTATGACTGACATCATTGCAAAATAAAATGGGTGTCCATGCGGGTTTGTGCTGGTTAGTGTGGGTTTAGTGCTTGTTTGGTGCTTTGTTGCTCAGCAGAACAAAAATTAAAAAGCCCGGTAGGGAAACCAGCATTCAAAACATGACATATCCTGGTGTTTTCAACAGGGGTCCAATTAAAAACATTTATTTTTCAGTTTATTTTTTGTGGCTCAACTTTACCTTTAGCGTTGGATGCGTTTGGTGACTCCTCCAAAGTTCCACAAGAGTTTCAAATCACGTTGTCACCAAGAGTACTGAGATGAGACAGCTGGAAGATCAGAAAAAGTGGAGCTAATATCCGTTCAGAGAGACTCAAAATCAACCTCTCCTTCTTTTTTGACCATAGCAGTGTGTTTCATGAGCTAAAAACCCATTCTGAGCCAAACTTTCAGCCTCAAGTTTTAACCCCCCGTGTGATGGAATGGTCCGGTCTGCCTGTTCTATTCATCTCTCTCCAAGAGACCCCCCCCCCAGACCCCTTCTTTCTTTCTTTCCCCCTCCTCCTCATCCCCTGCTCCTTTCTTCTCCTCTCCACATCTCTTTATAAAGCTAATGAGTCTGAAGGAGGGGCCGTCCTCCTCACTGTCAGTAGGATTTGACTAATATATGGATGTATTCAGTGTGCACTAAATGGTTTTACTGCTTAATATGATGAATTTATGTGTGTAAATGTGTTTAGAAACAATTGCTGATCCTTGTTTCCGTGATTTATATGATCGTTGAAGTCGTATGTGTTTTCAAGCCCCTATAATTTACTAGTGTTGCTATGACAACTATTTAAAGGTGAAGTGTCTCATTTCTGTTCCAGTTGTGGCACCAAACACGACGAGCCATATTTGAACTCATGAACATTCTCATTCGGTTAAGGAGTTTAGGTTTAAACAGTCTTCTAATAGAGTGCAACAGTTGGGTTCCGGAAGTAAAAACTCCATTCATTTTCTCCATAAGGAAATTGATTTTGAAGTTAAGATTGACCTACTGTGAGCAAGGAGGTTGTTAATCCATGGTATTTGCTTCTGCTGAAGTCGTCAGCCTGCATTATTTCAGCCTATTTTTAAAATGATTGTGTTTAACAGTGGAATTCCTGGTGGGAAAACTACATTACCCATGATGCTGTACAGAAAATTACACCAATCAGAGAGTCGAAAAAAGCAAGATGCTCCAAAATAGCTCTTTAGCTCCGCCCACTCCCATGAAGCACTGTGAATGATGTAATCGAGTCCATCTTCCTATGCTCTCAAAATACTGAAATGTTTGTATATATATGCATATTTTGCAATAAACGTAAAATATATTGTTTTTATACATATACTTAACATTTGTAAATGAGTCATTTTATATTTCATTTTATATGCTATTCGCAATGCTTAATAGGATTGTAATTTTTTCCCCTCACTAAAACCGTGAAATACATAGTACCTTAGTCTTTTTGCCTGATAACTTTTGTGCTTCAAGTTTGTAGTGTTGTGATTCACCACATATGCTAATTTGGTTTGGTTCATGGTATATAACTCTTTAACGAAGACTTTAACTCTTTAAAATCCCTATAGGAAAAATTAATGGAAAAAAAAAAAAAAACTTCCGATATAAATACACTGTTGCCCTCTATACTCATCATTACACAGATAGCCCCGCCCCAAACTCATGCTATTGGTTGAGCCGATGTCTGGCCCAGGCCATTCAATCAAAAGTCAAGTCAAGTCGAGTCATCTTCATTTATACAGTGCTTTTCACAATACAGTTTGTTTCAAAGCAGCTTCACAGTGATAATAGGAAAATTCATTGACAGAGATTGTTTTGGCTTTACAGCAGCTCTAAGAAAATATTATTATCGAGCTAAAGTAGGTTTTTGATTGAATCACTTCCGTTGAAAAAATTGTTAATTATTAACTTAGGGGCCACTTAAATGACACCTTTCCCATGAGACCTTTAATGCATTCATGCCGTTCATTTACGTGTTGTAAAAGACTGTATTTTATTTGGTGCTGCTAGTAAAGAAGAAATGCATACGTAACACTTGGACTCTGAGACACGTCTGTTCAAGTATAATATGTGTTGTGGTGAAATAATATTGTTTTGGTGTTTGTGGGCATGTGGTGTGTTAGGTGTTACTTTCTCTCATTTTTTAGCAGTACATGTGTGTGTACACTTTGTGGTTACGTGTGTTTGTGTCCGTCTGCAGGTTCAGGCCACAGATGCAGATCAGGGGGAGAATGGAAGAGTTCTATACAGGATTCTCTCCGGTAACTATTCTTCCTGTTTACTGATGTTGCACGTCAATGCCTTGATCAGATGCGCTCCCACTATGTAGAGCATTTATAGAGCAATTATAAGAAAATCTTTTTATAAGAATATTTTGAGTATTTTCAGAATGTCTATGGATAACATCTATGGCATACTGTAAACATTGCCACAATGCTGTGTTAACTGTTATAAAAAATATATATATATATATTTAGAAAAATAGATTTCATTATTTCTTTCTTCTAGTTTTTGTGGTGAAACATGACTATACTTTACATGTTTAGACAAATAGATACATACCCTGCCAGGAGCATAAATTATCATTATTATTTTCAACCTTGGGCTTCATGTGGAGTACTATGTCAGAGTTCAGCAGTATGGCTCATGTGTGTGTGATGTCTGCTCTCCATAGGAAACAATGGTCAGTTTAACGTGGATAGTCTGTCTGGACTCATCAGCAGAGGAACTGTGGCTCTGGACAGAGAGACGCGCAGCTCTCATGTGCTGGAGGTGGAGGCCTACAACAGTGACCAGGGCAGCATGCGCAGCTCTGTCAGGGTGTGTTTGTGTGTGATTCTGGTAAACCCTACTTTGTGGGGACAAAATGTCATGACATTTTTGGTCCCCATGAGGAAAAGATCTTATAAATCATACTAAATTATGTTTTTTTGAAAATGTAAAAGTGCAGAAAGTTTTCTGTGAGGATTGTGTTTAGGGGTAGGGCTAGGGGATAGAATATACAGTTTCCCATAAAACTATATATAATATACAAGTCCCCATAAAACATGGGAAGTGTGTGTGTGTGTGTGTGTGTGTGTGTGTGTGTGTGACCTTTCTAAAATGGGAAGTTCATTGTTAAAAAAAAAATGTATCCAACCTGTGTCCTGGTACAGAGGCAGTTGAGGACACATTGTGATCGGATCTTGGTGTGATGTAAATGCAATCTAGCCATCGTAACTGTATTCACAGTTCGACATCACACAAAACCAACGATTTTGGACCCATATGTCTCTTTATACTGTTTTGATTGCTTGTATTTTTACAAACCCGATTCCAAAAAAGTTGGGACACTGTACAAATTGTGAATAAAAAAGGAATGCAATGATGTGGAAGTTTCAAATTTCAATATTTTATTCAGAATACAACATAGATGACATATCAAATGTTTAAACTGAGAAAATGTATCATTTTAAGGGAAAAATAAGTTGATTTTAAATTTCATGGCATCAACACATCTCAAAAAAGTTGGGACAAGGCCATGTTTACCATTGTGTGGCATCCCCTCTTCCTTTTATAACAGTCTGCAAACGTCTGGGGACTGAGGAGACAAGTTGCTCAAGTTTAGGAATAGGAATGTTGTCCCATTCTTGTCTAATACAGGCTTCTAGTTGCTCAACTGTCTTAGGTCTTCTTTGTCGCATCTTCCTCTTTATGATGCGCCAAATGTTTTCTATGGGTGAAAGATCTGGACTGCAGGCTGGCCATTTCAGTACCCGGATCCTTCTTCTACGCAGCCATGATGTTGTAATTGATGCAGTATGTGGTCTGGCATTGTCATGTTGGAAAATGCAAGGTCTTCCCTGAAAGAGACGACGTCTGGATGGGAGCATATGTTGTTCTAGAACTTGGATATACCTTTCAGCATTGATGGTGCCTTTCCAGATGTGTAAGCTGCCCATGCCACACGCACCCATGCAACCCCATACCATCAGAGATGCAGGCTTCTGAACTGAGCGCTGATAACAACTTGGGTTGTCCTTGTCCTCTTTAGTCCGGATGACATGGCGTCCCAGTTTTCCAAAAAGAACTTCAAATTTTGATTCGTCTGACCACAGAACAGTTTTCCACTTTGCCACAGTCCATTTTAAATGAGCCTTGGCCCAGAGAAAACGCCTGCGCTTCTGGATCATGTTTAGATATGGCTTCTTTTTTGACCTATAGAGTTTTAGCCGGCAACGGCGAATGGCACGGTGGATTGTGTTCACCGACAATGTTTTCTGGAAGTATTCCTGAGCCCATGTTGTGATTTCCATTACAGTAGCATTCCTGTATGTGATACAGTGCCGTCTAAGGGCCCGAAGATCACGGGCATCCAGTATGGTTTTCCGGCCTTGACCCTTACGCACAGAGATTGTTCCAGATTCTCTGAATCTTTGGATGATATTATGCACTGTAGATGATGATAACTTCAAACTCTTTGCAATTTTTCTCTGAGAAACTCCTTTCTGATATTGCTCCACTATTTTTCGCCGCAGCATTGGGGGAATTGGTGATCCTCTGCCCATCTTGACTTCTGAGAGACACTGCCACTCTGAGAGGCTCTTTTTATACCCAATCATGTTGCCAATTGACCTAATAAGTTGCAAATTGGTCCTCCAGCTGTTCCTTATATGTACATTTAACTTTTCCGGCCTCTTATTGCTACCTGTCCCAACTTTTTTGGAATGTGTAGCTCTCATGAAATCCAAAATGAGCCAATATTTGGCATGACATTTCAAAATGTCTCACTTTCAACATTTGATATTTTATCTATATTTTATTGTGAATAAGTTATAATATAGTATATATATATATAGTGTATAAGTTTATGAGATTTGTAAATTATTGCATTCTTTTTTTATTCACAATTTGTACAGTGTCCCAACTTTTTTGGAATCAGGTTTGTATTTGCAACCTCCTCCTCCTCCTCATTTTACGAGATTTGAAACGCGTAGTCCCGCGACTGAACACTCGCACAAATAACGACTGACAAGGAACAAGAAACACTAGGGCTGTGTCCGAAATCGCCCTCTATACCCTTAAATAGGGCAATATTTGAGGGGACATCCATTTGTAGTGGTGTCCAAAACCATAGTGGATGATATCGAGTGCACTCATTCAATCCCACAATGCACCGTTAAAACAAGTGTCCAACTGATGTACGCTCAACGGCAAGAGAATACCCATAATGCACTGTCTTGCGCCGAATGAATTCCTGTGTCTCGCCAGAAGATGGCGCCCACAGCTAAATCATTCGTCCATCCATTTTCCAAACCGTGCTGGTCCAATGTGGCTAAAGCGCAATATCATACAGGTATAAATTCATTTTTAAGTGATTATTAAATTTTTTAATTAAGATTTATACATAGTTTCCAAGTTCAAGATAAATATTTTCATCTTACCTACTGGAGCTGCCAGTTTGCTAAGTTTCAAATGATTATTAAACAGCAAGCACAAACTATGTAAAAGCGCCAGCCCTTCCGGTGCACTCAGTGTACGAATTCACTCCTTCAAGTGGACTATATTAGTGGGGTATTGTAGGGAATAGTGAATGAGGGTATAGGGGGCGATTTCGCACATAGGACTACTTATACACAAGGGGTAACAAGCTAACAAGACACACCAAGCAACAATTAAGAGTAATCAACAAGAAAAAGAACTACAAACATGGCACTCGGGACAGGAAGTAAGGTCCAAACACAACACAGGGAACATGTAACATAGACATAATAGACATCTTCTAAAAAATGACATATTAGTAGACCAAAACATATTCCTGAAGTAATCCTGAAGCTTTCAAAGAGACAACACACAATAATGATTGTTTTATATGGATTTATTTGTATTTAGATGTTGTATATAAATGTCATGTTTAATTCTAGAATAAAATGAAGTATTGAATATAATGTATATGCTTGTGTGTAGCAGTATGTGTTTGTTGTGAATCAGACTAATTGTGAGTTGCATTGTAGGTGATTGTGTACGTAGAGGACGTGAATGACGAGTCTCCAGTCTTCACTCAGTCGCAGTACAATCGTCTGGGGCTCAGAGAGACCGCTGGGATTGGTACATCTGTGGTAGTGGTCCGAGCTACAGACCCTGACACAGGTACACAACACAGTAAACTCAAACACACTATGCATGCATTTCCTCTCTTCTTGACTTTTGTAAATGTAGCTTTTTGTGTGTGTGGACCACACTAGTTTACTGAGGAGACAAATGTGTATTTCACAGAAAAATTATAGGAACGTCTATGACCACTAATATTGTGTATTCTTAACACTTCTCCTTTATTATTTTTATACTGTTTTGAATACTGCAACTAAGTGTGTCTCATACACTTAACATGGCTCAAGCTGTGTTGGATTTTTCCATTAGTTCTTTATGCCAAACAATATCACAACATTTCTGTTGCACTTCTGCTTGCACTCCGTTACTGCTTCCCTGTTTCACTTCTTCATGGAGGATGTCCAGCGTGGCATAAGCTGGACAGACGTCTTCCCATCTGCATCTTTATAGGTCTATGGCTCAGAGTGCAGTGTGCTGAAGTTCAGACCTGTAGATACTGTACATAAATTGATGAACTGCAATCAAGCTGCATTTTGAAAAAGTATTCAGCTACATTACCAAGCTAGTAACCAAATGTAACTACATTGGAGGACTAAGAGTGCCACTTGAAAATATAATAAATTATCAATGTAGTAATTATAAAAAATGTAAATAAATAAATAACTTTTCAAATTGATATTTAATAAAATGCTTGTTATAAAAATGTAGTTAAATGTAACAATAAATAATAAATTTATTAAATGTATTATTATACATTTTATTATGCCCCCTTTTACAAGATGTAAAATAAGTCTCTGATGTCCCCAGAGTGTGTATGTGAAGTTTTAGCTCAGAATACCCCACAGATCATTTTTTATAGCATGTTAAAATTGCCACTTTTTGGGGGTGAGCAAAAACGCTCCGATTTTTGTGTGTGTGTCCCTTTAAATGCAAATGAGCTGCTGCGCTCGGCCTAAGAGTGCGGAGCTTCAAGAGCTCGTTCTCTGGTGTCAGGAGTCAGTGAGGACGCACTATAATGTCAGGAACGGCGAATATATGCTGCATGGAGATAGAACAGGTATAGTTTAGTTTAATTACGGTTATAACTTATATATTGTCTTCTTGTTTTTATTCACTATATTAGTACAAGCCTGTTTACCGATGAGTTTTATAACGTTTATTGTACTTCACACACTCTAGAAAATCACTGTAAGAGCTTAATAAAACAGTGCAAGTGTGCATTAAAATATTATCCATAAACACTCTCTCTCCCTTGCATTATCATCAACATACATAGCGAATTACACAGAAACACTCGTTACAACTAACAGTAAACAAATATATAAAGACCTTATGCCTTTTCGGGTGTTGCTTAATGAACTGGTAAACTTTATATCCGTAACTCTCTGATGAACTGTAAAAAAGTGCTCTCACCTTTATTACTGCTGTATCCAGTATCACTCTGGAGGCTGTAAGCTGGATCACGAACAGTTTGTACTGATCTATCCTTGAGTAACAAAATTTTTAGCACAACCTCTGTTTTGTATTGTCCCTTTGTATTGACATTCGTTCACAAAGAAGTCTGGTGTGAAATGATTCACGCAGACATAAACAAATTTCGGTAGAGTTGAGGGAGCATTTTACAACAAAAAAAACCAAAATTAATCCACCTCATCTTCAGTGGCTCAGATTTCGGGAGTAAATGGAGAGAGCTATGTGGATTAATCCATCCAGCTACAGAACACCTAAAACGCTTGGGAGACATTCTCGTCAGTGCAGCAATGGCGGACTGTGTACAACTCGCTGTGAACTCACTCAGGGCGGTTCTGTGTTAAAACGGCAGTGTCTGTCAACATTCGTGGGCGGGGCCTATGGCTAATGTGACGTCACACTGCCAGGGATCTGGAAACGGCTTGTTCTGAGACGCTGCTTATGATTTATGGGGATTAGATTTTTATCATTATTGGGTGGTTGTGTACACACACTGCCAACACACATTTATGTCCAAACACCATGCAAAAGTGAATTTTGCATAATAGGTCCCCTTTATTGTAACTTTTTTTTTTTTTACGTGTGACAGCATATATTAATTAAACAGTTTTTAATTTGTCTATTTAATTGTTAATTTAAAAGTGATTTATCTATTTACATTTTTAATTGATGATAATTTATTCCTTTTTTATTTTTTAATTGGCACAACATAGAAATTAACAATGGGTATTAATCTGACACAGTGGTGTTATCAAAAACATAGATTTAATATAATTTTTATTATTTAATAAAACTAAATTTATTTAAAATACCATTCAAAAGTTTGAGGTTTTTATAAAAAAAAAAATTATAAAGTTATAAAAAAAAATTATAAATTTTATGCTCACTAATGCTCAGTAAAAACAACAGGAATATTGTCAAATATTATTACAATTTAAAATAGCTGTTTTCAATTTGAATATATTATAAAATATAATTTATTCCTGTGATGGCAAAGCTGAATTTTCAGCATCATTACTCCAGTCTTCGGGGTCACATGATCCTTCAGAAATCATTCAAATATGCTGAAACATTTCTTATTATTATCAATGTTGAAAGCAGTTTTTGCTTAATATTTTTGTGTAAATTTTTCAGGATTCTTCGATGAATAGAAACATCAAAAGGACAGCATTTATTTGAAATAGAAATCTTTTGTAACAATATAATTGTTTTTTTTTTCTGTTACTTTTGATCAATTTAATGCATCCTTGCTGAATAAAAGTATTCATTTCAAACTTTTGTTGTCTCTCTCTTTTTAGGGGATGGGGGTGCTGTGGCATACTCTCTGGTCTCTGGTTCTGACCGTAAATTTGAAGTGGATATGAGTACAGGTCTGGTAACCACAGTGGATTACTTGGACTATGAGACCAAAACCAGCTATTTAATGAACGTTTCAGCCACAGATCAGTCACCGCCTTTCCACCGCGGCTACTGCACCGTTTATGTCACTTTACTCAACGAACTGGATGAAGCCGTGGCCTTTCTTTCAGCCGGTTACGAGGCATCACTGAGGGAGAACATCGCCACAGGAACAGAGGTGGTCCAGGTGAAGGCGCAGTCGGCCGATAACCTGAACCAGCTGACGTACCGCTTTGACCCTGACACCTCACCTGCTGCCCTGGCGCTCTTTAAGATTGACAGTGTCACGGTGAGGAAACTCGATATAACTGAATAGATGGTTCAGGTTTGAGAGTATCACTACTGAGTTTGGCAATTATATGATCAGAACTATTACACCAATAGCGATGTAACAAAGTGATGCAAACACAAAAGAGTAACACTGGATGTGTCATTTTTGCTTATTGACTAGTCAGCAGGTCAATGTTTGACTCATGCAAATGACTCATAAAGCATGCAGCTTCAGCTGTTTTCTGGCAAAGCTAGCAATACAAATATAGTACTCTCAGATCTGCTTAACACATTTATTGTGCTTAAAGAGATTCAGATAGTTGTTCTAAACCTGTACGAGTTTCTTTGTTCTGCTGAACACAAACGAAGATATTTTGAAGAATGTAGGTAACCAAACAGTTGATGGTCCCCACTGACTTCCATAGTATGAAAAATATATATAATGGAAGTCAGTGGAGACCAAAACCTGTTTGGTTACCGACATTCTTATCTTCTTTTGTGTTCAGAAGAAGAAAGAACTTCATACAGGTTTAGAACAAATTGAGGGTGAGTAAATTATGACAGATTTTATTTTTTTTTATTTTTGGGTGAACTATCCATCCAATTCAATTTTTTCCCCTCAAAATCAGTGCAGAAAATGTGGAAAAACACCTATCACTAAAACAAAGGATATTTTTTCTCTCGCCTGGAATTGAAGAATGAAATTTAAACATGAAATGTAATATCATTTATTTATATTTCTAATTGATACTTATAATTTAGTCTTATTATTAATTATATTATTTTTATTTCTTTTATATATATATATATATATATATATATATATATATATATATACACACAAACAAATAATATATTTAAAGTTTTCATTATATATATATATATATATATATATATATATATATATATATATATGTGTGTGTATATTGTTATAAAAATATATATTTATTAAGTTATTTAATGTATATTTAGGATTTATTTTAACTTATTATTAATATATTATTATTATTTTAGAAATATTTAAAGATGGGTATAGTAAGAATGTTAAAGTTTGTTAATATGACCATAGGGGCTTTCACACTGGAGGAACCTTTCATAGTTCCTAGAACTATTAGCTGAAGTACCCGGATTTTGCCGTGTTCGCAGCGCAGGAACCAGGAACAATTTTAGTTCTAGGAACTCCTTTTGGGGAGCTAAATTAGCTCCTACTTCAGAGTAGGGTCTAAACCAGGACTATAGGAATTATCAGTGACGTGAGTGTACATTGATTGGTCAAACTCATGTCAAACACCGGCACTTTTAAAAAGCCGTGTAAACATTTTACTTCACGAACATGGAAAACAGTAATAAGGTCATATACCTGTTGTCTGCAGGGTTGTGTTCTTTTCTCCGCCTCGATGATATGCAATATTGAAAGTTGTCATAGGAGATTTCTTCTCTTAGCCCCACTTTTTGCTCTTTCAGTTGCGTAAATTATGCGTTTACATTCCACCTCCGTTATCACGAAACCCACGACATACAACAAACACAGATCCGATCACGGCATCCTCCATTCACCGGTTTTTAGCGTTTGTAAATAACCCATCCAATTCAATTTTTTCCCCTCAAAATCAGTGCAGAAAATGTGGAAAAACACCTATCACTAAAACAAAGGATATTTTTTCTCTCGCCTGGAATTGAAGAATGAAATTTAAACATGAAATGTCTTTATGGAATGCTGAATCTGGTCACATGACCCTAAAGCTCAAATCTTATTGGTTGGTGAGTTTTCTTGCATGTTGAACAAAAAAATCAAGCTAGACAGTGGGGAAAAAATGTAACTTTCTTCATGTGTTGGAATGAGCTTCATTTTATAGCTTGAAGCCTCCTTAGATGTGAAATGTCCATATTTCCTTCCAATTGTGTGTTTAGAATTATTATTTTTTGGCTCATTTGATTATAATCTCAGCTAACACTATAAGTATAATACTCTCAGGTCCGTTTAACACATTGATTTGCTTAAATCCTCCAATTCAGATTTTTTTTCCCCAAAATCAGTGCAGAAAATGTGGAGAAACTTTGCAGATTCTGGGCTTGCTTTAACATGTAACACACATGACACTAAATCTTAAATCGTATTGGTCAGTGAGTTTTCTTGCAGGGTGAACAAAAAAATCAAGCTAGACAGTAGCGAAAAATGACAAAATGGGTTTCTTTTACCAGCTTTGAATTGCTGACTGGACTGTCTCACTTTGGTCAAAATAATTCTAATTTAATTCAGTCTAAAAAGATTTTGTTAATTTCTCTACCTGGATTATGTCAAATAATAAAGGATTGTGTGTGCTCTACAGGGCCGTATATCTGTGACGGGACTGTTGGACAGAGAGCAGGGGGATTCATACACTCTCACTGTTGTGGCCGATGACGGAGGACCCAAGAGAGACTCCACTGTGGTAATGAGTTCCTCCCTGATCTGTTCATACATTTGTTCTTATCCTGAATTGCGCACAATATGGCCGTGTTTTTTAAAGTAAATTTGAAACGCATGTCTATAAACAGGATTGTATCCAGTAGCTAGAGTGATAGTGATGTGAAATACATATGACAATATGATTTTGATGTACCATATAAACATCTAATTTAACCTGTTGTATTCTCTTTTTTTCTAATTTCTTTTCTTGATGCACATTTGTAGAAGGTAATTGAGTGATTCTTTGGTATCAAATCATTTTTAATACAACAAATGTTAATATTCTGTCAGAAAAAATTGTAACATCTCAGGTTCCATTGCTTTGTACTTTTGACAGGTGTCAATCACCATTCTCGACGAGAATGACAACAGCCCAGAGTTTGACATCACTTCAGATTTGTCCGTGTCTATTCCAGAGGACACACCCATTGGCCAGAGAGTTGCAGTCGTGTTGGCGCGGGACAAAGACGCTGGAAGAAATGGACTGGTGAGGGAGACACTGTGAAATGAGTTGTCAATCATTTGTAACCCCGCCTCAATCACCCTCTTGTTTCCTTTAGGTAAATTTCACCTTGATCGCGGGGAACATGCAGGACGTGTTTAAGATCAACACAGCCAATAACACATATGGAGAGGTTTACTTGAATGCCCGTCTGGACCGTGAAGCCGTGGACCGTTACCTGCTAAAAGTGAGAGGGACACTATGGACACATGCTATGGCTCTGTACCAAACTGTAGTGACTTCCTAGACCTCATTTTATGTCATACACATGCTCCCTACACTATATAGTGGTTTCAAAAGACATGTTATATTAGAAATATACACTACCATTCAAAAGTTTCAGTAGGGGTCAGTAGGATTTTCTTTAAAGAAATTAATAATTTTATTCAGCGAGGATGCATTAAATCGATCAAACGTGAAAATAAAGACATTATCTGCTTACATTTTTTTTTCAAATAAATGCTGTTGTTTTCATCTTTCTATTTATAAAAAGAATCCTGAAAAAAGTATCAGAGTTTCCACAAAAATATTAAGCAGCTGCAGCACTGTTTTCAACACTGAAAATAATAAAAATTTGTTTCTTGAGCAGCAAATCAGCATATTAGAATGATTTCTGAATGATCATGTGACACTGAAGACTGGAGTAATAATGCTGAAAATTCAGCTTTGCCATCACAATGAAATAAAATCACATTTAAAAATATATTTAAAAAATAGGAAAACATTATATTAAATTTTAACAATATTTCACAATATTACAATGTTTTTTCTGTATTTTTGATCAATTAAATGCAGCCTTGGTGAGCATAAGAGACTTCTTTCAATAAGTCACTTTGACTAAGAGCATGTCTGCCGAATTCCTAATAACTCCAGCAGACTGAGCCGTACGTGTGCTGCGTGACTTTGTATATGTTTCCTTGTAAAGTTAAATATAGTATGTTTTGCATAATGCGTTCTGAGGGATATGTGTATCTGTTTGCTGAAGTTCACATGGATACCTGTGTGTGTTTGTGTGTTTGGATCAGGTACGGGCGACAGATAATGGTTCCCCTCCGAGGTTCACAGATGTGTCGCTCACAGTGAATATTATGGATGTAAACGATAACCCTCCCGTGCTGCAGAGCCCTCGTGGGTACAACGTCAGCGTCAGTGAGGTCAGAACCACAGCACCTCAAACCAGTGATGCCTTCAGCATCTCAGGGGATTCTGGTTGTTAATCATTCAAATGTTTGCATGAATGATGTCAAAAGAAAGAAATGCTCTGTCACTCAATCACTCTGTCAGAATAAAATTTGCTTATAGTTTTTAAAAAAAAACTAATCATATATTATGTAATATCATTTATTTATATTTCTAATTGATACTTATAATTTATTCTTATATATATTTATTATATATTTATTATATATATTTAAAGTTTTCATTATATATATATATATATATATTATTATTATTATTATTATAAAAATATATATTTATTCTTTTTTTTAAATGTATATTTAGGATTTATTTTAACTTATTATTATTAATATATTATTATTATTTTAGAAATATTTAAAGATGGGTATAGTAAGAATGTTAAAGTTTGTTAATATGACCATAGGGGCTTTCACACTGGAGGAACCTTTCATAGTTCCTAGAACTATTAGCTGAAGTACCCGGATTTTGCCGTGTTCGCAGCGCAGGAACTAGGAACAATTTTAGTTCTAGGAACTCCTTTTGGGGAGCTAAATTAGCTCCTACTTCAGAGTAGGGTCTAAACCAGGACTATAGGAATTATCAGTGACGTGAGTGTACATTGATTGGTCAAACTCATGTCAAACACCGGCACCCAGCATTTTTAAAAAGCCGTGTAAACATTTTTACTTCACGAACATGGAAAACAGTAATAAGGTCATATACCTGTTGTCTGCAGGGTTGTGTTCTTTTCTCCGCCTCGATGATATGCAATACTGAAAGTTGTCATAGGAGATTTCTTCTCTTAGCCCCACTTTTTGCTCTTTCAGTCGCGTAAATTATGCGTTTACATTCCACCTCCGTTATCACGAAACCCACGACACACAACAAACACAGATCCGATCACGGCATCCTCCATTCACCGGTTTTTAGCGTTTGTAAATAACCCGCTTAAAGATGCCGCTGTCGGCCAATTCAGAGTTCCTATTCCCAGTGCGAATGCAACCAGGAACATTGCCCGGGGGAGAAATTAGTTCCTATAACTGAGTTCCTAGAACTACTCGGTGGGAAAGCCCCTCATATTACATTTGATTTGAATTATTATCATTTAGATATATTTTAAGATGGTTCTAGTAATAATGTAAATGTTAGTATGACTTTTCACCAATATATAACAAAATAATACTGTATATATGTGTTGTTTTAGAATGTGGGGGGTGGTACATCAGTCCTGCGTGTCATAGCAACGGATCGTGACATCGGACCCAACGCCATGCTGTCGTACTACATCACCGGTGGGAATCAGGACCTGACCTTCAGAATGGACCGTATGACGGGAGAGATAGTGACCCGACCGTCACCTCCTGACAGAGAAAAACAGCAGCGGTACACGCTCACTGTGACTGTGGAAGATGATGGCACGCCACCTTTATCAGTAAGTGTGGGTGTGCGTTAGCAGCCTGTTTTTCTTTGTAATCTTTCATCAAATTAATCTCCATCTCTAATTTTTTTTCTTGACATTACCAAGGCCACATGGGTCGGGGAAAATAGTACGATAACCTACATTTTATGATCCAATCAGATCCCAATGGATCAAGCCCTGCCCCTTACATTAGTACAGCTTCTTGTAAACAGTTCCTGCAGCTGCTTGTAAACAGATTTTGACCGTTTTTTTTCCCTTTTTCTTTTGACACTAAACATAAGATACTAAGCTTGCTTTTTTAAAAGCCAGTCTGAACAACCAAACAGCAAAAACAGGAAACCACAACCTGCCTTATTTTTGAAACAGGAAGTTGCACTCTTAAGAGCTCGTTGATTCCTGTTGTGAACCTCACAGCGGTCTGGGTTTCATCAAGTGTGACTTTTGGGCCTCTAGTGTCTGGATCCACTTTCTAGAGCTGTATCTCAGATGCTGAATTCTCAAAAAGCAACAGATTGAAACTAAATTTAGAGATATGTTGACTTTCAGACGATTCCAATTAAACAGAGAGATGATACACTTGTTTGAACAACAGAAGAGGTCAGTTTCATCTTAGTTAAAGTATTTATTTCTTTTTAGTAGATTTTGGGCAAGTTTCTCATAATAGTTTAGAGGGCTCGTCATCCGTCAGTTGACCGTCTGCTGTCTCAGGCAGTTCTATAAGAGATTATTTATTGCATAAACACGGCACAAGGACTCAGCTCTCACTAGAACGTTTTATTTATTTGTATTTTCATAAAAAGAAACATAAGCAAATGGAATCAGCAGTTGTGTCACAGCATCGGAGCTACATATACGGTGCTACCTTTGTACAGGCACATGTGCAACTTCAAATACAAAAACTGGTAAAGTGGCGTATTTATCAGCATATTTACAATGTGTATTTGCAATCATTCACCAACAAATCTTTCATTCATACACAAAGCAAAGTTTCTGGCACTCTGTTTGGCAGTGGATTTAAACTTTTAAGCTTCCTGAAAATCTTTACCAGCTCTTTGCTTTTTTTTTTTTTTTTTAATTTAATGGAAAATGAATATACACTCTCTCTCTCACACACACACACATACACATATATCAGATAAAAATTCAATACAAAAAGATAGAAAATTTTCTTTTATGAGCCCTCAGACCCTTAAAGCCACAGGTGACGTAGGAGATGTTAGAGAGTGGCATTGTGTTCAATTGCCACGATGCAAAATTACCACAAAAAACTGCACTCATTCTGACAGAATGCATCATACACGCTACATATATCATAAAAGCACCACACTCACCGCGAAAGGATTTAAAATAGCCCATCGTTTCTCAGCAGGTCTAACGGTGAGTGTACTGAGAACATCCCTTTTCCTCCGACACGATGCTGGTGCTGGCCCCAATCTGGGTCCGTTACATAAAGACACTCATTTTCAAAAGTAAAATATGTTTTAAAACTTTGAAACAAACTGTCATGTGCATCATCATTCAGCTCTCCAGTCAATGGAAAAGCAGGCCAGTTCTGAGATCTACAGATTCCCTGGCCGAGCACCAAATATGGGACCAGCACAGGCGCCATTTCAGTGGTAAAAGTGATAACTGAGTACTTTGGCAGTATTGGAGTATTGAGCAAGTAGGTATTTAGAAAGTACTGAGATGGGTAAAACAGGAGTGGATGAGGTATTAATACATCCCTGACCTCTAGAAGAGAGCAGATGAATAGAATGATTCAGTGGAAAAGTGAGATGAGGATGGGAATAGACAGATTAGAGAAGAGAGGAAGAGTGAAAAATAGTCATTTAAGTGCAAATGAAGCCTCAGTGTGACTGATACACGAAGTACAGGACGAGCAAAAATGTGTGCAAACAGCTTAGCTGAAATCAATTTTTCAACTCAAATGGCACACAAGGACATCTTTGGATCCTCTTCTTAAAAATTCCCTGTGATTGTGCTCTCCCTAGTGCCCTAACTTGTGAAATTTCCTTCTGAAATTTCCTTGTGAAAACCCGTTCAAAGACAATCAGCAGACAGACACAGACGTCACCAGATAAGGGGTCCCATCGTAATAGCGAAGAGGTGAGTTCATTTGCCATTTTTTCGGAGGGGGTGGGTCTCTCCTTATCATCCTTGCAGAAGACAGGAAGAAAAGAGGCATGATGATGTGGAAGAGAAGGAAGAAGCACTACGTGTTCCTGGGGGATGAACGTGACATCTCTTATTCCAACAAGTTGGGAGACTCAGGAATGGGATCTGGAAAAGTAAAAGTAAAATGATTAGAGGGGGGCTATAAAGTATGCTTATAATGTTAGGCAAAGTTTCTTCAAAGTTTTCTACAATTTATTTTTACATGACCATCCTCTCTCTGGCGTTTAGAATTAACAGGTCTATTTTTGCTACTCCACCTTTTAAGACTTCTATATAAACGCCCTCTGTTATGATTAGGTAATGACTTTACATATGAAATGAGTGATGTCTCCAGGCTGTGTGGAAAGTCCATATGTAAATGTGCCATTTTTAATGTTTTTGCAGCTTTGTGTTAATGAATGGTCTAGGTGGGATGTGGTGGGAGCTTTGCATTATGCATTATGTATTTTAACATTGTAGTTTTATGTCATTCCATATATATTTTACATTTATGCATTCGGCATAAATGTGCTCTGATTGGCCAGCATACACAGTGCGTTGTGATTGGCCAAACACCTCAAGAGTGTGTTGGAAATGTAACGCCCTTTACCATAATCGCGAGCTTCAGCTTCCAAGGCTTTGAACAATTGTAAACACACAGGTTCAGGAAGCTGTCCTCTGTAAAATGCGCTGTGCACAAGGAAACTTTTGGGAACAGATTTATAAATAAATCTTAACCTCTGATTCCTAATTTCATCCATTTTCGGAAGGCCAAACAAAACGGTTTTGCTTTCACATCCAAACTTTATCAAAATACAATAACTTGCTCGGATAAAACTTTCCTTTCCGGCTGGCATATGTATCACCCACTTTTCCTGATCCAATCAATACGGTGGCCCAGTAGTGCACAACACAATGAAATTAAAAAAGCAAACATAAGTTCACAACACAACGAAATAAAGCCACAACATAAACAAGCCACAACACAACAGAAACAAGCCACAACACAATGTAATCAAGCCACAACACTATGAAATAAAGCCACACCACAACGGAAATGCTCCTGACAACTAGGGGCTCTCAGAGCTCGGTAAAGTTAGATTTCCTTGCCACTGTTCTATAGAGTCAACAGTCTTACAAAGATATCAATACCATGATTAGTTTTAAGTATGTAAACATTGTATATCGACATGAAATATTAATTCAAAATCACCTACGTGCACAATAGCTTCATATTTATACCTGTGAATGATCTGACGCGCTACCACGGCGCATGATGAAGGGAACGTATGCCAATTCCACCAAGTGATTAAAACGAATAATTTGTATTCATTACAATGACTTTGTTTTAACATTTAAAAACAGACATGTTCAAATTCCAAAGCTTGTTAGTTCCTGTTGGTAAGACTGACTTACTACAGGTGACATTTTGTCAATACCTCCTTTCATGTACTTACAATAAACCATTATTTTCAGGAAAAAATCACTATAATTCACCAAATGTTTTTTTGTTGTTGTTGTTCCAAAGGTTGTAGTAGTGACCAGACTGACTTACTACAGGTGAAACTGTGCCAGTACCTCCTTTTATGTACACTAAACAATTTGTTTTTATATAATTTTTTTTTTTTTTTTTTTTTTTTTTACTGTAATTCACTTAAAGGGTTTTTTCATGTTCCAAAGCTTGTAGTAGTTTCCTATTGGTAAGACTGACTTACTACAGGTGAAATTATACCTCCCTGTATGTACTGTCAAAACGTTACCTGTAGTAAGTCAGTCTTACCAATAGAAACCTACTACAAGCTTTGGAATTTGAACATGTCTGTTTTTAAATGTTAAAAGTAATTTTAATGAATACAAATTATACGTTTTAACCACTTGGTGGAATTGGCATACGTTCCCTTCATCATGCGCCGTGGTAGCGCGTCAAATCATTCACAGGTATAAATATGAAGGTATTGTACACGTAGGTGATTTTTAATTAATATTTCATGTCGATATACAGTGGTTACATACTGTTAGAACTAATCGTGGTATTGATATCACTGCCGACTCTATAGAACATTGGCAAGGAAAACTAACTTTACCGAGCTCTGAGAGCCCCCTAGTGGTCGGAAGCATTTCCGTTGTGTTGTGGCTCGATTTCGTTCTGTTGTGGCTTTATTTCATTGTGTTGTGGCCCAATTTCGTTGTGTTGTGACTTGTTTCCGTTGTGCTGTGGCTTGATTCCGTTGTGTTGTGAACTTATGTTTGCTTTTTAAATTTTGTTGTGTTGTGCACTACTGGGCCACCATAAATCAATCCCCAAAGGATAAAATTAAGTCCCACCCTATATCTTTATCATTGAATATCCTGTTTCACTTTAAGTCACATTTGATGTCTTTATTACCTTTCTGGGCCTTGAAATTGGTTATGAGATTGCTGTGTATTGGGAAGTCAGAAAGCTCTCGGATTTCATCAGAAATATCTTAATTTGTGTTCCGAAGATGAACGAAGGTCTTACAGGTTTGGAACGACATGAGGGTGAGAAATTAATGACAGAATTTTCATTTTTGGGGGAACTAACCCTTTAAGGAAGTAAAAAGGGTTGTAAACTCGTTCACTGTTGACATAAATGTTTCTTTTTGGGAATACAGAACTGTCTGTATGTGCCAGTAGGTCATGTATAATGAAGAAACACACATGAAAGTAGACACGCATGCACACACACGTTCTCAGTTTCTCAGAATCCAGCTTGCCATCAGAGAAGCAGAAATGACTGTTGTGAAATGAGGGAGAAAAGAGGAAATTGACATTTTGTAAATTCCGCTGAGCTAAAGGTTAAAGGAGAGAGGAGGCGTGTGTCTGTGTGTGGAGAGTGAGCTGGACTTCATAACGTTCACCTACACACACGAGACTTTGGTTGTGTGCAGATTTGCATGCGTGTGTTAATTTTTCATTGAAACCATGTGGGTACAGCTTGTGCCTACCAAGAAGAAAAGAAAATTCAACAAAAACAATTTCTCTTTGGATTGTGTCTGCGCATTTGTTTAAGATTGCCTATGTTTAAGCACCATCGTCATGTGTGTATCTGTGTGTGTAGTGGTTCTCCAGATCTGCGTGGCAGTGACAAGCTTTAGCAATCTGTTTGGAGTTGTCTGTGTGTCATACCCTGTGCTGGGAAGAACAATAATTCCCCTTGTATGTTTGGGGAGAATGGAGTTCCGGGTTCCGACAGGAGGTGGCGTCCTGTTTCAGATGACTGCCTCATGATTTGGGATACAGTGCGGGGTTTAGGTTGTGGAGAATCGCCCAAAAACACTGGGTTCTCGTGTGCCTGTGCTTCACTAGAGAGAGACAGAGGTTTAAGGAAAATATTTGTATATATGTATTTAATAAATATATGAAAATATATATTATAACAAGTGAATCTCATGAAACCTGTCAAGAACGTTTGAAACAAGTTTCATCACAAAAAAAAAACAAATAAGAAATCATATTTTGCATATTAATATATGAAAAATATAGAATAATTAGCCTGCTATAGGACCATTAAGATTCTTTTTTACATTGTGAAATTATTTTCATGACAGGCACATTTTCCCCCAAATTCTCATTACAAAATTATTTCATGTAAAAATAATCACTCATAATAGTAAATAATCAAAAAACATAATCACATATTTAATTTGTAAATTACACTTGTAGCATTTGTTGTACTGCCTTTATGCTTATTTATAGAAATGTTTTACTTTATTATAAACACACAGTAATGAGAATCACCATTGAGAATATTACAAATTGCAAAAATAAATACATAAATAATCTGGAAGCATTTCTGTAATAGGAATTCAGAAGGAAAATATACTTTATTAAAAAATAATGTTGCAATACAAAAAAAAATCTTATCTCGTTTTTTAAGATGTAATTATTTTTATTTATATTACTTTTGGGGTGAAATGCATTTTGGACATGGTTTTGTGAGATTCATCTAAATATCCCTTGTTGAGTCTAGGGTATTTTGGTCACTGTGGAAACTCACCTGTCCATACGCACCAGCTCATGTGAACCTGGGAAAAACAGGAACAGGAAACGGTTCACAGTGAGAAAGGAAATGCAGTCTCTTTAAAACAATTAGTAGAGCTACTGTACTGCCATCAGCAGACTGTGCAGTGCAGGACATGTGCAGCGCTTTCTCATGCACAATATAGGTCAGAGTAAGTGTATGAGCAATACATGACTAAGTCTACGTGTGTGTGTGTGTGTGTGTGTGTGTGTGTGTGTGTGTACTCACGTCTGTGACGCTCTACTGTTTGTCTCTGTCTGTAAACTAGCATCAATATGAGCGGGAGGCACAGAATGAAAGCTACGCAGGCTGCGATAGCCAGACCTTCAGCCACTGAGTCTGAAAAAGAAAGACAGAGAGATGTTACCGGTGGAAAATAGAAAAGAAATCTGTAGTGAATCAGCCCAAAAAGTATTTAGACACGTAAAGCCACACTTAAAAATTAATGAAGGCCAGTTTGCGTATATTATATAAAAAGATAGCACAAGCACATCTTTTAGCCAGAACATTTTGTAGAAAAGTTGAGGTTTACAGATTAAAACATTAGACTTAAGGGTGACTTCACTAAACAACCACCCCATTTTGTACACCATATTGCATCTTATTCACTAACCACTCACAGTCGAGTTTTACTAGGTGTTAAATGCACTAAAATAGAGTTTGAGTGTCATTTTTAACACAGACATTTGTATAATAGGCTCATTACACGTCTTATTCTCAAAACTGTGCTTGTGAACATGAGGGGAACTTTCATTGAGCAAAAATGGAGGCTAGTTCTGAGAAAATCTGTTGCATCATTTGTTTGCAGATGCATTTTTAACTATGACATATGTGTCCAAATACTTTTTAGGGCCTCTGTATTATTTGTGTGGTGTTGAACGTACCATCTGAAGGACTGTGAGACCACTCCAAACACTTCAGACTGCTGTTGCGAGTATTTTCCATTGCTGTGGAAACATGTGACATTAAAATCACACAGGGACGAAGGGGATATATGAATGTCACACCTGACCTCTCTCCTGGCTTACTTACATGGCACCACAGTCAGGTAGATGAAGTCATGGGCCTCCTGCTCGACCTTGTGTTTGCCATTAAAGTCCACAAGCAGGCAGCAGTATTTGCCCTGGTCCTTGTGCTTGATGTTCTGCAAGAAGATGGAGAACTTTTTAGCGGTGATGTATTCCACTCCCAGAGAGTGGTTGGTGTGACCGGACCCACGCGGATGTTCGCCCTTGTGGCAGCGCTCCTGTGAGCGAGACGTGAAGAGCCAGGTGTTAAACAGCTTGTCCTCCGTGTTAGCCTTGGATCCGGACTGAATGCATGTCAGAGTGACATTGGCCCCTTCGGGACACTCGTAGATCCGATGGGGCACAGAAACACTTAGAGAGTGATGCTCACCGCTCGCTGGAGAGACATAAAGAGAAAATAGGGATTTTATATTTAAATAAAACATTTACATTTATTATCAAAGATGTGCAATGTTTTGGATCTTAAAAATAACTTTTTCTGCTAATATATATATATATAGCCTATATCAGTAGAGACTGTAACTGTATGGCTTTTGTAAGTTAATTCCCCCGAAAAATGGAAATACATGCGCAAACATAAAATTCTGAATTTTTAAATTTTGAATTTGACTGTTAATTTTAAATGGCAACCTATTTATTTATTTATTTATTAGATGTCTGCACAGGCAGAGACATAATGCAATATCTGTATTTGACCAAGTGAATTTCTTGAGCTCAGCTGCTTATTTCCTTATAGAGTGTGTGCATTTGGTACTTGTAAGTTTAGCACTTAGAGTCAGCTGACCACATGGGCATCTCTGTCAGAGTTTGTTTACTACAGTGGTGACTTTGTGGCTAGGCTTTAGCATTCGTCTTTATCTTAAAAATGTTCAATCAGTGTCAAATTTTAAGCCACACATCTAAAAGTGTATGAGTGTCACTAGAAAAGTCATTTGTTAGATATTATTATATATTAGGGGTGTAAGGATACACGTATTCGTACCGAAAATTTTCAGTGCGCGTCTTTCGGTTCGGTACACATGTACCGATGAATACAGAGTTGTAGCCCATTAACCACTTTTAACCACCATTAACCACCAATAATCGCAATAAGCTCTGTGTTTTGTTACTTTCGATCAGAAACAAAGTCTAATCCCTCAAATTCTGTCCATTTTATCATGCCGTTTTGTCGCTTTTTGATGTGGCGTGACAGATCACTGTATAGGCACCTCTTTTCATGCGGCAGTGCGGAGCGCGAGTGAACGCGATCATCTCTTCCTCTTTAATACTAGTTACAGAATAATATTTAAATGAACATCTGAAGGTATGTTGAAAGATACAGTACAGCTTACTGAAACGTATCTCGTGTAATCGCTCAATCTGTGTTTCAACAGTGAAAAGACATCAACGAAACAGCTTGTAAACAATATGTCACGTAGCATTTACCTCAGAAATGCCATTTAGTGTCCACAGATATTTTTGATAAAATCCGATGGCTCAGTGAGCCACGACACAGTTCCTCAACAACCGTCCATACCGGCGTGATGAATACGATCCTCAATTGGATGGAACTGGAATAAATACTTTGAATGCTGCGATCCTATTGGACTTACGATGGCAACCTGAATCGTAACAAAGCACTGTTGGCCAGAGGAGAACTGGCCCCCCGACTAAGCCTGGTTTCTCCCAAGGTTTTTTTCTCCATTTAAACACCTATTTGCCACTTGTCTGCCACCTGATGTCACCTGATGGAGTTTGGGTTCCTTGCCGCTGTCGCCTTTTGGCTTGCTTAGTTGGGGACACTTGACATTTGACTTGACATTTGATATTCAACAGTGCTTTGATCTACCTGCATTGACACTATTCTTTAAGAGCTGCTGTGCAGCCAAATAATGTACCAGTTATCAATGTAAAGCTGCTTTGACACAATCTACATTGTAAAAAGCGCTATATAAATAAAGGTGACTTGACTTGACTTGACTCTATTGCCAGCAAGACAATTAACACTTTCAATGCCCAGAAAGCTACTAAAGACGTATTTAAAACAGTTCATATGACTACAGTGGTTCAACCTTAATGTTATGAAGCGACAAGAATACTTTTTGTGTGCCAAAAAAACAAAATAACGACTTTATTCAACAATATCTAGTGATGGGCGATTTCAAAACACTGCTTCGTGAAGCGTCGAAGCTTTACAAATCTTTTGTTTCGAATCAGTGGTTCGGAGCGTGTATCAAACTGCCAAAGTCACGCCCCCCAGTGGTGAACCACTGAAATTTCGAAACACTTATGATGTAACGAAGCCTCGTTTACTGAAATCACGTGACTTTGGCAGTTTGATACATGCTCCGAACCACTGATTCGAAACAAAAGATTCGTAAAGCTTTGAAGCTTCATGAAGCAGTGTTTTGAAATCGCCCATCACTAGATATTGTTGAATAAAGTCGTGATTTTGTTTTTTTGGCGCACAAAAAGTATTCTCGTTGCTTTATAACATTAAGGTTCAACCACTGTAGTCACAAGAACTGTTTTATATACGTCTTTAGTAGCTTTTTGGGCATTGAAAATGTTAATTGTCTCGCTGGCAATGCAGGCTTCACTGAGCCATCGGATTTCATCAAAAATATCTTAATTTGTGTTCCGAAGATGAACGAAGGTCTTATGGGTGTGGAATGACATGAGGGTGAGTAATTAATGACAGAATTTTCATTTTCCCTTTAATGTGTATGTTTAATGTGTGTTTAAATAAATCTGTCATGAAAACAATGTATAAATGTAAATATATTTTAACATCGAATTGGAGTAGAAACAGATTTAGAAGTTAATGCAAAAACTGCCTTATATGCAGTTTACATGTTTGCATACAATTTTTATTTGAGTGTTGATTATTAAATCTAAAAATTAATAGCAACTTAATTAAATTATTTGGGCTCTGTTGTTAATTGTAACCTTTAATATTATAGTAATATGCAAAAAAGTGCTCTCTATATATAGTTTACAGCATTAGCAGAGATAGATTTTGTATCCTTAAGAAAATTTTAATTATAATTGAATTTATTCAATTATATTTATTATTATTATTTATTATTATTATTAAGACAGAGACACAATTTGTTCAGTAAACCACTGTTTAATAAAAAAAGAATAAAAGCAATTTTATGTTTAGTTTTCTCCCTTTTGCTGTACCGAATTAGTACCGAACTGTGACTTCAATACCAAGGTATGTACCGAACCGTCATTTTTGTGTACCGTTACACCCCTATTATATATATATATATATATATATATACAAATTATTTTATGTAAAATTTTAAATAAACCAAACTTTTGTTGTGAAATGCTTCATTTTTTATATACAAATTTATATTTCATTATTTTATCAATTATTTTTTTTGTGCCTTTCTAAATTTGTTCCTCCAGTCACATTAAATGTTGCTTATGTGTCCAGTTGTATACTAAAACTACTACAACAGTAATTTATGGAAAAAAAAAGTTTTTAAATAAAAAACAAGCTTTGTGAAACCCAGATGTGCTCTGTGGAAGAAAAGCATTTCCACCACATTAGTGAACAAACAACAGGTGTCATTTTAGACTTCAGTTCTCTTCTGCTATTGTTTCTTCTATCCATGACTATAATGATCTGTGCTCGTTTTATTGTGTATGTTGTGTGTGTGTGTGTGTGTGTGTGTGTGTGTGTGTGTGTGTGTGTGTGTGTGTGTGTTTGTAGAAAATAAGGGTGGCACTGAGTGCATTGTTTCCTAATAGACAAAACAGACCTACACCCTAATTGCACATACAAACCCTATGAACCAGAGCTGTATGTTTATCTACAAGACTAATGAAATGGGAAAAACCCTGATTTCTCATGAATGGATAAATATTTCCTATATTTATGAATGACTGACCCAGATATTGACTGCTTGAATGCATGGCTGCCATTCAGTCTGTGCCGCCCCCTACTATCAATACATGTGTAGTTGACCTTAATGTGCAGTCTGTGCTAATGCTTCTTTATTTAAGATGCCCTGAGTGACTTAAATGTACATAGCTTAAATCTGTGTGTATGTGTGTGTGTGTCAGGAAGAGCAATGGGAAACGGCGTCTGTGTGATAAAGTGCAGCTCAGGGCGGTGTGTCCGTTCCTGTCTCTCACAGACACAATATAGTTCAAACCCCTCCTACCCTATTATTCCCTATAAACCTCATCCGTCCTCATATTCCCAATCAGCGTTCGTAATTATCCGGTTCAGGGCTCTATTTCCCACCCCGTGAAATCCTGTGCTGGGAATCCGCTCTGACAGCTGCCAGCGGTTCAACATGTCTTTGTTGTGACTGGATGAAATACTACTCTGCTCTCTCGACAGAGTACCGGGTCGTGATTGGATCAAAGGCGCGTTAGAAAGTGTTTTGGAGGCAGAGCCAATCCAAACTGTTGCTTTAAAAGCACAAAAAGCTATTGATTCTTTCAAGAAGGGTTCAAAACAACATAAGCACGATTTGTTGAATGATTGGATATTGTCAATGACCATAATTTGAATTGAGCCCAGAACATTTTCAGACTCATCTGCGAGAGAGAGAGAGAGAGAGAGAGGGGGAGAAGTAATAATAAAATGTCCCCTGCCTGAGGACATCTGTCTGCAAATGTGTTTATCTGTGCTTATCTGTGACGTCAACACAAAATCATCTGTGCCACTGAATTTACATGGACATCAGTGTCCATCCTGCTCCTTGTTACTATTTTTCTGAAGAATGATCACATTTACATGCCACTGACATGCACCACCATTCAGAATCTGCTTCATTTTTTAGAGAAAAAGTGTCTATGATTGTTACTCAAAGATTGAAACATCTTTAAAGAGAGATTTAGCTTGTTTTCATTACAAGGAAATGCTTATTTACACTGCCAAGATCCCAAAGGACACCAAAAAGGACACCAAAAAACACATTATAGTGCACATTTTTTAAAATGTGACCCTGGACCACAAAACCAGTCAAAAGGGTCAATTTTTTGAAATTGAGATTCATCCATCCTCTGAAAGCTGAATAAATAAGTTTCAGCTTTCCACTGATGTATGGTACATTTGGCCGAGATACTAACTAATATGAAACTATTCGAACTATTTGAAAATCTGGAATCTGAGGGTGCAAAAAAATAAAAATAAAATCGCCTTTAAAGTTGTCCAAATTAAGTCCTTAGCAATGCATTTCCACTCACAAAAATAAATTTTTGATATATTTACAGTAGGAAATTTACAAAATATCTTCATGGAACATGATCTTTATTTAATATCCTAATGATTTTTGGCATAAAAGAAAAATCGATCATTTTGACCCATACAATATATTGTTGGCTATTGCTACAAATATACCTGTGTGACTTATAACTGGTTTTGTTACATAATAAATGAGATGCATCAAACCAAGTTTGACATTGTTCTCAAGACACTTTTTGAATTGAACACAAATTAAATTTAAGAGCTTTGTTGGAGGGGAAGATTATCAGTCAATTTTACAGCCCCCACCTCCATGTGTTGGTCTCATTTCTCACTATCACTGTTTGTGTAAGAGCCTCATTACAAGGTGTTAATGAAAACCATGGGTGTCTAAGAACTCCCCTCCCATCTGCAGAGAGCATGACTGTGAGGGACCGTCCCGTTTCACCTGAATCCTCGTGCGGATAAGCATCTGCCTACCAATACAGAAACTCCTCGGCTTCATCCATTAAAGGATTGTTTTAGTTATAGAGTATTGGACTATTTCCAGAAGCAAAATCAATTATATTTTTGTAGAAATTATTATTAAAGTAAAGATCTATTTGAAATCATGGGGGCAGGTTGGAAAAAGGCACCACTGCTATGGTCTACCAGTCTTAAGAGTCAAGAACAATGAGCAATAGTGATGTTTCCTTTAGCAAGCACCACTTATGCTCATTATTGCACCATCCTTCCTCCCTTGCGTTATTTTTCTCTTAGTTCTTAGTTGATCATTTTGTCCCCTTCGTATTCTTACTGAGCCTCTCATAGGAACTTACAAACCCAGGGGGTCAAGAATGTAATCCCAGAGCAGTATCCACAGATAGTCTCATTACATCTGGGATCCTTTCAGTCTGTCTCCCTGTCTTTCTATATATGCTGATTTCTCAGGCCTGGTTAAGATGAAACCATCAGGCTTTTTGAGAAAGATCTCACCTCCTCACTGTGATAAGGATGTAGAGATGGTTGAGCATTGAATCGATACCCCCTGGTATGGAAATCTGACCTGACAGATACTACATAACAGCTCCCCCTGGGGAACAAACCTCACAAACCCTGCCACTTCCTGAAGACCCACATCTACACCTCACACTGTCTACCTTTAGACCAACTGCTCGATATTAAATCAATATTAGCTAAATGATGAACCAGCCATAGTCTATGGATTATTGAATTCATCTGCAAACTAAAGCTGGGTTTATATGTGTGTGTGTGTATATATATATATATATATATATATATATATATATATATATATACATATAACCGTAATAACTTAATAATTTTCTAGACCTCTGATTGGCTGAGGGAAGCTTGTGTAAATGAGGAAGGAAGTATCCAGTTAAAGCTGATATATAAACAATTTCTGCTCAGACAGATATATACTACATTAAAAATATAAGAATAAAAGAATATGACAGATAAAGTGTTCCATTTTTCATCATTACAAAATGTCATGAGTTCTGACGAAACCACATTACACATTATGTAAATGTTTTTTTTTTGTTTGTTTGTTTTTTAAGAGTCTATTTGTGTTTTTCTTTTTAACTGATTTGTTCTGTAACATAGTCGGTTCAAGGTAACAGCGTGATTATCGTACAATAATGTCCAAATGCGTATAGCAGACGATGAAGTAAATTAGAAATCACATTATTGACCAAACTAGATTATGAATATTACGTATATGAGTGTCCTTTCAACTAAATTAATACCAGCAAAGTCTTCACCATTGTAGGATTCGCTAGATGTCCAACGCCCACTAACTACAGCCTACGTTTTAGCCAATCAGCTAAATTTGTCTAAATCGTAGGGTTAAACCTCACATTAAAGTAATATTCATGAATCAAGCAGTCACTGCAACAGCATTAGTAAATTCGCTTGATATTGTCGACGCACGAGAGAGCCTAAACTCAGCGACTGGATACACCAAATCATTGGGTTTCTTTTCGGTATGATTCCACCAATTTATACGTGCTTCACCAAAATGACACGGCTTCAAACCAGAGTAGAAAATTAAAAATAACAACTGAACTAAATGTCAGTAAAGTAGCGTGTTGTAATTCAGAGTACGTAGTAGGCTATGTGATTCACAATCGATCACAAACTATGACAGATGACCGGCTTTTGTAAAAGTTGAACGTTGAATTCGGGCCAAAAAAAAAAAAAAAATGAGAGAAAGAACTGTCATTTTTCAGTTTTGAAACAAGTTGACTCACGCCCAAAACAGCGTTGAGGACGTTTTACACGTAAACAAATGTCAGAATCGGGGCAGCTTATGCAGCACGCGCTCGCAACGCGTTTTAAAACTTGAACCACGATGTTAAAACCCTAAAAAGCTGCAAAATCCGACACAACAGCGAAATACGTCAATCTGACGCACATGCAAACAGAAGAGCTATTTAAAATAAAAACGCAGCAACGCCAGAACGCGTTCTGTACGAACGACCCCGTCTAGACCACAAATAGAGTAGAATTACCTTTAACTGCAGTTAGAAAATGAACGCAGAGCAAGAGAGCCCAAAATACATCCATCAGTCCTGTCTTCAGTTTATGTCCAAAGTCCTCTACAATTTTTCCAGCCGTGATGACAGAAAACTTATATAGTCTTCCTCTTATTCCCGTGTGCTGTGAACTCAACTGTTCTTCAGGCTCTTACAGTAAGTTATTTCTCTAAATCATCAGAAGTGAACCACAGAAACAAGAATCTGTACTTCACTCAGTCTCTGCTCAGTGCTCCCCTCCCCTCCCTTCAAATCACTCCTCCCACTGACTAGACTTTAAATACTACAGTTAAAATTAAAGTTATGCTACTGTTTTAAATGTATTGAAATAATTATTTTAAACCAATTAGAATTTACATTTTAAAGTTTATTTTTGGTAATATGTAGTAATATAATTAATTATTAATTTAATACAATTATAATTTAATTGAAATAGTAAGTTCCACATTTCTCTGTATGTTTTTGGAAGTTTATTCTGCAGTAATAATTTAAATTTACTTTGGATGACTCTGGATTTTGTACTATGTTCCTTTTGAGATCATATTCAGAATCTGTGTCATCATAGTTGACCAAATTTCGGGTTCTGCACTTGAGAGAACTGCTTGAGTGAATTTTGTGGGGAGACATGGTATCAGTTTGGATTCCTATTGATAGCATACATGCACACATCAGTAACCTCTGGCACACACCATCAGGTTATGCAAATGTAATTCAAACTTGCTGTGCCAGTTCAATATGATACCATGAGATAAAGGTTACTCCACACTGGTGCATAGTCTGTTCAGAAGAAAACATGCAAATACTTTCATCCATTGCCCTGCTATCTAGACATACATCATGTTTACATTAGATACAAATTCTGTATGTTTCTGTTTCTTTTATTTATTTATTTACTTAGATAAATAGTATAAAATAGTATAAAAGTATACCTATTTAAAGTAAATAAAGTAAATATTACACTTTATTTTATGGTGTCCTTGTTACAGTGTAATTATACATTTAAGTACTGGATAATAATAATTAACAACATGTGCTTACTATATAATTAGGGTTAGGGTTTGGGTTTAGTTGTATGTAATTATGCACAATTTACTGTTATTACATGTAACATATGTAACAAGGACACTGTAAAATAAAGTGTCACCTAAAGTAGTTATAATGTGTTATTTTTCAATGCATTGGCACCGTTCTAACATTTATTTATAAGGGACATGTTTTTTATTTGTTGTGCATTATATATACTGTATATATAGGGTCCAAGGGGGCTATAGGCACACCTTAAGAAAAAATGTGCTTTTCACTACTCCCATAGTGTATTATTGCAGAAAACAATGTTTTTCCTTTTTGAACATTGATAGAGCAACAGATTTTGTGTGAAAATAAATCATAAAAGTGGTTTGTTTTGTTTAAAAATCTTATAAATGTATTAGGTGGCAAGTTGGGCCTCACCAGCATGGGGCAAAAGGCACAAAGTATTGATACAAATACCTCAGCTAAAATAATATGTTTTGAATAATGTCTAAGTTAATACTTGTTCAAAACAATCACTTTAGCAAAGTTTGTACTATTTTTGGTTTATTTTGATAAATAAAAAAAATATTTTGTTCAATAAATATACTGTCATTAAAATGTTCAATTTAAAAATTATTTAAAAAAGTAAAGATTCTGAAGTAATTGATTGAGATCCCATAATAATTTAATGTAGTAAAAAAATAATATATTTTATTAAATGATATGATTAATATATTTTTAAATATGATGGTTTCATTGCAAATACGGTGATTATCTCTAAAGGTGGACACGCAACTTAATATATGATATCTAACCATGTCATGTCAATCATGTCAATAGACCACATCAGCGATCTATTTATTGTCATGTTAAATATTGTGCCTTTAGCCCGAACAGCAGGGGTGCTTTTACCCCAAATACCACCTTTTACATATTCTTCCATTGTTGAAAGACTGTCTCTTTAATTACCTTAATCAAAACTATTAACAAGACTTTTGTCTCAAAATATTTTCAATAATGTCAGCAATTCTCATTTGCTACTTAAATCTACAACATTTTAAAAAACATTAAATATTAGATCAAATTAGCGCAGAATCAACTTTGCGCATCTACCCGCAATCGTGTCAAGGATCAGGCAAATGTCCGCGTGCATCTCAAAAAGCGGTTGTTTAGGAAAGTGCTGCGACACGTTTTCTGTGCCATCTAGTGGTTTAGAGGAAAATAAAATCAAATGTGCCTTTCACCCCGGTGCGCCTTTAGCTCCGCTGTACCTATGTATAGCAGGGCTAAAGGCGCACCGGGGTAAAAGGGGCATATATATCTGTCCTGTTGGATTACCCTACTTATTACTGTAAAATGTTAAAAAGTATTTAATTCACATATGTCATCTGTTTCCACAGACGTCTACCACCGTGTGGGTGAATATAATTGATGAAAATGACAATGCACCTGAGTTTCCGGAGGAAGAATATGTGACGGAGCTCAGAGAGGGGCCAAACACTGTAGGAGCCATCATCGCAACAGTTACTGCCATCGACCCTGATGAAGGTCTCAACGGAACCATCCGTTATGCCATCTCCAGGGGCAACCTGGCCCAGACGTTCCAGATCAATAGCATAACGGTGAGGCAGTCAGAGAGTGACAGGCAGGAAACAAGGACTGGTTTAGACACACTGATGTGTTTGGTGTTATTGGATTATTTTACTTGCTGCGTTTGTATCTCTTAGAAAACCTTGAAAATTTCAGGGAATGTTTTAATAACTTTATTTGAAAAAGTTACGGTTTAAAAATTCAAGAAATCCTTTTTTCCTACCTCAGGCCCACGTGGCCAAATGTGAATGCTCCCCCCAATATTCAGATTAGTGAATATTTAACAAATATTCTTAAACCATTACACCAAATCCTAAATATGTGGTTTCAACATATGCATATATCAGTACTTATTTATCATTACTGACTCTAAGCATAGTTTTAAAGCACTGCTTTATTTTAAACCAACACAGTAATTTTTAAATTCATATACTTAGAATGTGCATAGATTACATAGATAACTAATTTGCATAATAACCCGAGAACACAACACCTGATCATATCTGAGCCTGGAAATGGCAACATAAGTGTGAACATAATGCAGTGCTGACAAAGACTGAATGAGAACTTTTTTTTTTTAAACGTGGTCAAAAATATTGTGATATTTCTCTCTCAAATATGAAAATAATACTACATAGGAAGTGAAAGCATGATATTTTAATGTCAGTCAAAGCAAAATATAGATTGATATAATTTAAAAAAATCTTTAAAATGATTTGTGTTCGATATCCTGTTTATTACACTACTGCTCAAAAGTTTTGGATTGGTAAGATTTTTAAAATGTTTTTTAAAGATGTCTCTTCTGCTTCTCTAGGCTGCATTTATTTGATAAAAAATACAAAACAGTTATATTGCGAAATATGATTACAATTTAAATGAACTGTTTTTAATTTGAATATATTTTGAAATGTATTTCATTTCCTGTGATGCAAAGCTGAAAATTCAGCATCATCACTCCAGTCTTCAGTGTCACATGATCTTTCAGAAATCATTCTAATATGCTGATTTACAATATGCTCAAGAAACATTTCTTATTATTATCATTGTTGAAAACAGTGCTGCTTAATATTTTTGTGGAAACTGATACTTTTTTTTTTTTTTTCAAGATTCTTTGCTAAATAGAAAGTTCAAAAGAACAGCATTTATTTGAAATAGAAATCTTTTGTAACATTACAAATGTCTTTTCTGTCACTTTTGATCAATTAAATGCATCCTTGCCAAATCTTTCAAAAAAGACTTGATAGCTCACAAATGACAGTGTTTCCTGAGAATGGTCCTCCACTGCTGTGCGTGTTCATTGTGTGTGTGTTTGTGTGTTCACAGGGTCAGATTGTGGTCATTAGGGAACTAGATTATGAGATCAGTAGTGGTCACTATGTGTTGACGATCACAGCCACAGATCAGTGTCCTATACCTCAGTTTAGACTGACCTCCAGCACCACAGTGAGTTCACGTCTGCTACACACACATTTATAATCCTCATGATTCCTTTATATCACACTCACACACTGTCATGTACCGCAGGTCCAGGTGAATGTTGTAGACGTGAACGATAACGCACCCATCTTCCCGAGTTCATTCGAAGGTCCGTTTGAAATCACAGAGGGACAGCCGGGCCCACGTGTCTGGACCGTTAAAGCCACGGATGCCGACTCTGGATCCAATGGAAAAGTGGAGTACAGCATCACCGCAGGGGACCTGAAAAGTGTGTGTGTGTGTGATGGACAGCTGGTTCAGATCCAATCAGAAAAATTATTAGTGTTGATATTTGTTGTGTTTTTTGTCTGTGGTAAAAATGTGGTATTCCTTTCTATCTGTCTCTGTTTCTTTCTGTCTCTCTTTTTCCCAGATGAGTTTGTAATTTCATCAGTTGAGGGAGAGTTGAGAGTGAGGAGAGATGTAGAGCTGGACAGAGAAACTATCGCATATTACAACATCACCATTACTGCCAAAGATCTGGGAACGCCAGCGCTCAGCGCTACGGTATGCACCCACACACACATTTCAGTTCATAATCTTCTACTACGCACAAAAGTATGAACTGATGGGAAAGTACATACTTTTGAGTATGTGGAAATATTGGGACACACTAAATTGCGTCTTGGCACCACAAACCACTTTGCATTTGTGTTTGTAGTTAAGCTAATCAAACTAAATTGCATGATTGATCTAAATAAAACTGAAATCGCGATATGGCTCAGTGCAATCTTCAAATCACAAAGGCTGTGATTTACTTTAAAATATGCACCGCGTGTTTCAGAGTGAATCGCTGGTGCGATTCGCGGATTCATGGTTTAAGGTTTGAAAATGAAGAAAATAAAATTATTATTATTAGTACTGAAACTTTACATTTGTGTTGTAAAATAAAATAATTGATTATATTATTGTTTAAAATAATTATACTATAAATAAAATACTATAGTAATAATAATAGTAATAATAATATTTAAAGGGTTAGTTCACCCAAAAATGAAAATTCTGTCATTAATTACTCACCCTCATGTCGTTCCACACCCGTAAGACCTTCGTTCATCTTCGGAACACAAATTAAGATATTTTGATGAAATCCAAGAGGTTTTTTTATCTTCCATTGAAAGCTACGAAATTACCACATTCAATGTCCAGAAAGGTATTAAAGACATCATTAAAATATTCCATGTGACTACAGTGGTTCAACCTTAATGTTATGAAGTGACGAGAATACTTTTTGTGCGCAAAAACAAAACAAAAATAATGACTTTAATAATGAAGTTTTTATGTTTTTAGTAATAATTATTATTATTTTTATTTTATTTTTTTTATATTTTATAGTCATATAGATATATAATCACAAACTTCTTGGCCAAATTGTGCAGCCCTACAAACGAGCACAGGAAACCTGGAGCTTTTTTATCACAATTTTTATCAGAAAAATCACAATTTGATTTTTTTCCATTCTTTACTGCAGTTAAAAATACTGAGAGAAAATCCCTCAAAATCCTCGTCCGTAGGCAAAATTAGTCCATAAAGCATGCACAGATTCAAAATATCAACAAGAAATAGAATATATTTCAAGCCACGTTAAATCTAATCTTGCATATGATTTGTATGTGAATTAGTAAGCAATGAATCACTTACATATTTCACTTACAATGAATCACTTACAATTACATTATTCCCATAATTCATGTGGTGGCTTTGTTTTTCTGTATCAGGTGGTAGTGGGCATTCAGGTGTTGGACATTAATGATAACGACCCCATCCTGCTTAACTTACCGTATAACACCAGCGTGAGCGAGGGAGCACCAATTCACACCTCCATCACTCAAGTGCGGGCGCAAGACTCTGACAGCGGCCGCAACGCTCTCCTCACGTACAGCATCACTGCCGGCAACACTGATGGAGCGTTTTACATTAATGAGACGGTAAGAGACATTAGCACAAAAACAGCAGAGGGAAAGAATAGATAGTAATGTACAGACTGATGTGCTCTTCCCTCCAGTCAGGTGTGGTTCAGGTGAACAGGCCGTTGGACAGAGAGAGAATGGCTGAATACAGCCTCACCATCACCGTCAAAGACAACCCAGACAACCCTCGCATTGCACGCAGGGTAAATACCATGACACAAAACAGCATATCCGGGTGAATATCTGTGTCAGGTGAACACCGCAATGAGACTCTTTTCTCTCTTCTCAGGACGCAGAGTTGTTGGTAGTGACCGTGCTGGATGTGAATGACAACAGGCCCATCTTCACTCAGACCAGCTACAGGGGCGAAATCAGTGAAAACTCGCTCACAGGTACCAAATGTTCTCGCTAACCACATCCTGATTCTTAAAAATGAAAGACTGTTTTGACTATATTGTCCCTTCAAAGAAAGGGAAGAAGCTTTTTTTTTCATTAATGATGAAACGACTTCAAAAGCAGCTCTACAAAAGATAATAGTGTCATCATCCAGCTCAATTCAGTTCAAGTTTTGTTCTCATCAGAGAGTGTCAGTGCAGTCAAATCGATAATATTTGGCAAATGAAATCTTGACTAATATAACATACACTGAGGGGAAATAAATACAAGATGAATACTCATTTAACACCATCAGACACCATCAAACCTCCCTCTCTCTCTCTTTGTCTGTCCATCAGGCACCACAGTGTTGATTCTGAACGGCCCTGTTCTAGCAGAGGACAGAGACATTGGGGTGAATGCAGTGGTGAGGTATCGTCTCCTGGGAGCCAGAGTGGACCTCTTCTCTATAGACTCCCTCACAGGTCAGAAGTTCAGGACAGATGTTAGGGGTTATGTTTATTTTGTTTTCCTTCAGGGTTTCCATTTAAGGCCTTAAAGGGATAGTTCACCCAGAAATGAAAATTCTGTCATCATTTACACACCCTCAAGTTGTTCCAAACCTGTATGAATTTCTTTCTTCTGCTGAACACAAAAAGAAGATATTTTGAAGAATATGGGTAACCAAACAGCTGATGGTCCCCATTGACTTCCATAGTCTGGAAAAAAAAATACTATGGAAGTCAATGGGGACCAACAACTGTTTGGTTACAAACATTCTTCAAAATATCTTCTTTTGTGTTCAGCAGAAGAGAGAAATTCATATAGGTTTGGAACAAGAGTAAATGATGACAGAATTTTCATTTTTGGGTGAACTATCCTTTTAAGAAATCTTTTAAAAATTTAATTTCAAGATATAATATCAAGAGGCTAATATTAAGTTCAACAGATCACATTGATGTAGTATTTTGAAGGATTTTTTTTCTGGTTATTATAGTCCATTGGTTTCTACTGACTTATTCTTAATTTGTTGAGCATCACCAAACAGATTTGAAAAAGCAATAATAACTGTTTTCAAACAGGTTTCCCAAACATTGCCCGTCTGCCATTGGTTGAAAAACAGACACGAGTCAGTGTTGCTATGTCATGTTGGTTGGGATGCTCGAAAGAACAGAGCAATGTGTTTTTTCACAGTGTTAACATTTTTCAGTTGACTTATAGGTGTCTCTGCATATTAAATGGAGAAAGTATTTTAACATCAAATGGATTTCACCTATAATATGATATTTTTTTGCAAAGTTGATCTTAAATTTGTTCTTTTCTCTTTTTTTTACACTGAAAAGGTCTTACATTTAGTACTCTTTAACATGCATATACTTTTTTTATTTCTGTGGTAGCAGATATGCATGATAACAGTCCTCCCACCTCTGAGTTACACCCACAGAGTTTCTCGTAATCGAGCACCACTCCCACTCATGACACATTCTCTCTTCCACCCCCTCTCTCTCTGTCTCTAGGGGTGGTATCAGTGCGTGGGGGTGCTGTGCTGGACAGGGAGGCTTTCTCTGTGCCGCGGGTGGAGCTGTTTCTGCTCGGGGAGGATGTGGGAGGTTTAAACAGCAGCGTTCCACTCACAATCACTATCCTCGACATAAACGACAACCCACCTGTTTTCAATCCATCCAGTTTCACTGTACACCTGCCAGAGAACAGCCCCACAGGTGAGAGAGACTGATGGAGCTGGATTAACTGGTAGAGGAACTAGTTTAATCTTGTTTGTTGGTCCCTATTGCAGTATAATGGGAGTGGGAGTGTGTGTTATTGTTATTTTAATAATAAATAAATAAATATGTATGTCATAAATATAATAATTTTAATAATAATATTTAATATTTAAGTTAATATTTATAAGTAATGTATTATTTATTTATTATTTATGAATGTTTTTGATGTATACAATTTCATTTACACATCACGTCACTTCACTTTCACTAGTTTATTGTGTATATACTGTTATAATGTTATAAATATAAATATTACATGAAAAACTTAAACAAAAAACGAAATTTGGCTATTAACCTGAATAAATAAGTTTAATTTGAAGTAATAAAATTACTAAAACTAGAACGACAAAAGCACATAAAATATTTATTAAAGAGCCTCTGAAAATATAAAAATATTAATAAATAATATAATTGTATATAAATAATAATACAACAATAAATGAATAAATATCAGTGTCCTATTGATTTTATAATATATATATATAGCATTATGAAAGAAATGTTTTTCTCTAATACACATTGCTCACAATTAATCATACCCTTTTATTCAATACTTTTTGCAACCTCCTTTTGCCAAGATAACAGCTCTGAGTCTTCACCTATAATGTCTGATGAGTTTGGAGAACACCTGACAAGAGATCAGAGACCATTCCTTCATACAGAATCTCTAGAATTCCCAGCTCCATGTTGGTGCTTCTTCTCTTCAGTTCACTCCACTCATTTTCTTTAGGGTTCAGGTCAGGGGACTGGGACGACCATGGCAGAAGCTTCATTTTGTGCTCAATGACACATTTTTGTGTTGGTTTTGATGTTTGTTTTGGATCATTGTCCTGTTGGAAGATCCAGCCGCGTCCCATTATATGACTTCTAGCAGGGACAGTCAGGTTTTGATTTTTTATCTGTTGGTATTTGATAGAATCCATGATACCATGTATCTGAACAAGATGTCCAGGACCTCCAGCAGAAAAATAGGCCCACAACTTTAAAGATACAGCAGTATATTTCATTGTACACATGGGGTACTTTTTACCCCTGTGTGCACCAAACCCATCTTGAGTGTTTGCTGTTAAAAAGCTCATTTTTTTTGTTTCATCTGACCATAGAACCCATCCCGTTTGAAGTTCCAGTAGTGTCAGTTACTTTTCAAATGTTCTATGGTCAGATGAAACAAAAAAAATGAGCTTTTTAACAGCAAACACTCAAGATGGATCTTCCAACAGGACAATGATCCAAAACAAACATCAAAACCAACACAAAAATGTGTCCCTGAGCACAAAATGAAGCTTTTGCCATGGCCATCCCAGTTCCCTGACCTGAACCCTGAAGAAAATGAGTGGAGTGAACTGAAGAGAAGAAGCACCAACATGGAGCTGGGAATTCTAGAGATTCTGTATGAAGGAATGGTCTCTGATCTCTTGTCAGGTGTTCTCCAAACTCATCAGGCATTATAGGTGAAGACTCAGAGCTGTTATCTTGGCAAAAGGAGTTTGCAAAAAGTATTGAATAAAAGGGTATGATTAATTGTGAGCAATGTGTATTAGAGAAAAACATTTCTTTCATAATGAGATTTCCCCCCCATTTAAAATTCTTATTCTCCAATGAAAGGTTGGATTTTTGTAGATTTTTAAAATAAAAGATCAAAAGAATTAACGATGCAGATTTATTTTCATAGCCTTCTTTGGTCATATTTATCAAGGGTATGAATAATTTTGAGCACAACTGTATAAATATATATATATACATACATACTATGTTAAAGGTGTCTTTTGTGCTGTTGTGTGTGTTTTCAGGTGTGGTAGTAACGCAGCTCTCGGCGAGTGACGCTGACGCCGGCTCTAATGGTTGGCTGCAGTATAGGTTAGACACTGGTGCTCAAGACCGTTTCGTTGTTGACGCTCTCTCTGGTGCAGTTCTGGTCGGCAATGCTACACTGGACAGAGAGGAGCGTAGCTCGTACCGTCTGGTTGTCATAGCAACTGACCGAGGCACGCCCTCTCTCTCGGGGACGGCGACGTTATCTGTTGTTCTAGATGACATCAACGACTCTCGTCCTCGTTTCATACGGCCTGTGCAGACAATCAGTGTTAACGAGTCAACTCCACCTGGAGAGGTCGTAGCTACGCTCACCGCCGAGGACCCTGATCTACGACCCCGTCTGGAGTATTACATCATCTCTGTGGAAGCAAAGGATGATGGGAATAATCCCGTGGTTGGGCTGCAGCAGTCGTTTGGGATTGACTTTCACACAGGCAAGCAATAAACAACAAACTATGTTATAAGACATTTTTTCTTGCACTTTCAGCCCTCTGAGACGTCAGCAGCTAAACACTATACATTTTTATTAATAATCTATTTTCTACGGATAAAATGAACCCTGTTGTGCTCTATTGTTTTAATATTTGTGTCCATCTTCTCAGGTGCTGTGTTTGTACGAAACCCCTTGAACCGAGAGCTGGTTGCCACTTTTGAGATCATCGTTTCAGTGCATGACAATGCTAGTGATGTTATTGATATGTCAGTCAGTGTACCTAATGGTAAGAAAGATCTTTCTGTCTACTTTATTTTTTCAGTCTTGCCCTATTTCCTGTTTTCTCCATTTAAGAACAATCATATTGCAATCTTTTTCTTGCTTCTATTGAAAGAACTAGCATGTGTTCTGTATGCTGGATGACAAGTCCCCACCAGTCCACAACCCTAACCCTATCCCTAGCTTGACCAACAATGTTAACCGGTTTTGCCAGAAAAACCATGGTGGTTACCAACCAGTTTGTCTGGTTATCCTTCCTATGGTTTCCATAATCTAAACCAGCCTGGGGATAATTATTTGCTGTTTCTCCAACTCATTTAAATTTTATGTCTCTCCACAGCCAAATTGACCATCAACGTTTTGGATGTGAATGACAACGCTCCTCGTTTTCGACCTTTCGGGGTGGCGAACTTCTCCGAGAGGATTCTGGAGGGTGCTGTGCCTGGTACTACACTGCTGTCAGTGACGGCTGTTGATCCTGATAAAGGACCCAATGGACAGATCATCTACCAGCTCCTGCACCTGCCCCGTGGAGACTATATAAGACTTGAAGACCCATCTACAGGTTGCACATTTGCATTTCTGCAACATTTCTATGGACCAATCAGTGGTCTAACCCTAAACCCAAAAAGATTGAAATTTGAAAAATGGGTCAGTTTTATAAAACATCTTGCTGATTTAATTTCATCTAAACTAAATTGTGGATGTCTTTCAATATCACTATCCACAGGTAAAATTGTGGCCAATCGGACGGTAGATTATGAACAAGTACAGTGGTTGAACTTCACGGTGCGTGCTCAGGATCATGGCACACCTCCCAGCTTCGCTGAACTTCCTGTCTATCTGCGCATTGTTGATGTCAACGACAACAACCCAGTCTTTCAACAACCTTTATATCAGGTACATCAGCACAGACCAGAGAATCAGGCTACTTTTTCCCAGTTGTATTCAGGAAGCATTTTAATTCTGATGAAACAGTCTGAGACTTTAGTAAAAATGCTTCTGTGTTGCTTAATGCTTAATGCAACATTTTAATTACTAATTATATTATGAAATGTTAGTATTAGGTATGACCAATGTCACTGATTTGCTAGAACTACACTGTGTTCCAAAATTATTATGCAAGTGACATATCAGGAGAATTTCAGTACAATAAACATTCAGATTTTAGCTTTTCAAAGAAAGTGTTTGTTTGTTTTATTTCTCCATATCTTTTTAGATAACTGTTATCAATCTCAGACAAAACAGTTTGCCAGGTCTACTTAGGTAAATGGAAACCCTACTTAAAGAGGTTGTTCCACATTTTTAAGCAAGTCACAGTTCTCATGCAATATGGGGAGGAAGAAAGATCTTTCTGAAGATGAAAAGCATGAAATAGTGCAATGTTACGTAAAAGGCATGAAAACAACTAATATTGTGTGAAAAGTGAATGTAAATTATCAAACTATCATAAGATTTGTGAGTAACTTAGAGCACAGCAGAACTTTTAAGGAAAGTTTCTGTCAAAAAATATTAGTTGTATTAAAAGGACAGCTATAAAAAAAAAAAAGCCGGTGTTGAGCAGCAAACAGGTATTTGAAGCTCCTGGTGTCTCTGGAGTCTTGAGAAGCTCTCCATGCAGGCTGGCAGTTGTGCGTAAAGTTGCATTTCAGCCACCTCTAACCAAACCTCACAAAGAGAAACATTTACAGTGGGTTTAGAAATACATAAAGACTCGTTTTTAAATAGTTTTATTCACTGACGAATGCCGTACTACAATGGATGGTCTAGATGGATGGATTTCTGGATGGTTGGTGAGTGGCCACCACGTTCCAACAAGACTGTGACGTCAGCAGGGAGCTGGCGGGTGATGATTTGGGCTGGAATATTGGGAAGTGAGATGGAAGGACCCTTTAGGGTCTCTGAGGGTGTTGAAATGACTTCTGCAAGATATGTAGAAGTCAAAACTGGCCATTTTTAGCTTTGGTATAAAAAGAAGGATAATGCCTTCTGAAATACAATGCACTATGCACTATCCCATGCTGCAAAAAACACCACAGCAATAAAACTGTTTGAAAATGTATTTCTACACCCACTGTAAATGTTTCTCTTTGTGAGGTTTGGTTAGGGGTGGCTTTAATGCAATTTTACACATAACTGCCAGCCTGCATGGAGAGCTTCTTGAGACTTCAAAGACACCAGGAGCTTCAAATACCTGCTGCTCAACAGTGGCTTTTTTTACAGCTGTCCTTTTAATACAATTAACTTGTTTGACATAAACTTTAAGCCTTTATCTGACCGAGTTCTGCTGTGCTCTAAATCACTCACAAATCTTATGATATTTCCATAATCTCCATTCACTTTTCACACAATATTAGTTGTTTTCATGCCTTTTGCATAACATTGCACCATTTCATGCTTTTCATCTTCAGAAAGATCTTTCTTCCTCCCCATATTGCATGAGAACTGTGACTTGCTTAATAATGTGGAACAACATCTTTAAGTAGGGTTTCCATTTATCTAAGTAGGCCTGGCAAACTATTTAACAAACCTGTCTGAGATTGATACCAGTTATCTAAAAAGATACGGAGAAATAAAACAAACAAACACTTTCTTTGAAAAACTAAAATCTGAATGTTTATTGTACTGAAATCCCACTGATACGTCACTTGCATAATAATTTTGGAACACAGTATAGAAATAGTGCAGAAAATATTCCTTCTGCATTTTATGTCATGCTTCACATTTTTCAAAAATGGTATTTTAAATCTTTTCAATATTGTTTTTGAAATCTGTTAAAATATTTTTGTGTAAAAAAAAAAATGTAGCACGGTTTCCACAAAAATTTTAAGCAGCAGAACTGTTTTCAACATTGATAATAATAAGAAATGTTTCTTGAGCAGCAAATCAGCATATCAGAATGATTTCCGATCATGTGACACTGCTGCTGAAAGTTCAGATTTGCTATAACAGGAATAAATAACATACAAGATATATTCAAATAGAAAATAGTTATTTTAAATTGTAGTAATGTTTCACAATATTTACTGTATTTTTGATTAAATAAATGCAACCTTGGTGAGCATACAGTAAGACACTTTTAAACCAATGTTTTTGTGTATGTGTGTGCAGAAGTCCATTTTTGAGGATGTTGCACTCGGCACTATTATTGTGAGTGTGAGTGCGACAGATGCAGACTCCGGCCTATTCTCTGTCATTGAATACGGGCTAGTGGATGGAGAGGGCAAGTTTGGCATCACACCCACTACGGTAAGTGTGTAAGTGTGAAAACAAAGCAAAGACAAAAAGAAATGTCATGTATAATGTTTTATATTTAATAATGATGTCCTTTGTTATCAGGGAGACATCTACATCCTGTCTGCCCTGGACAGAGAGACCAAAGACCGCTACACTCTCACAGCCTATGCCAGGGACAACCCTGGCGGCAGCCCCAACAACCGCAGAGAAAACTCCGTCCAGGTATAGATGAGATAAAAAAAAAATATGAAATTGTGCCCATTTTATTGCATCTGAAATCATTTGAACGCATTTCACATCACAATTATGACTTCCAAACACAAAAGTAGGAACTTGGAGGCAGCATAAGTTGCCTTTTTAAGCTACTGAATAAAATATTTTTTAGATCTGTCTCGTTCATCCTCTCAATGTGAAATCAACATTCAAACAACCTGTTCTGCAAACTGCAAAGACTGTTGACCATAGTTGACCACAAGCACATAAAAGAAAAACCAAACATGGATAAAAAGACTTGAGCAAGAGAGACCATGACGCAGACAAGGTGGAGTCTCCTTCACTTCCAGTTCCTGTTTAAGAAGGATATGAAGAGAGCATCAGCTGTACAAATGAGGTTTCACAAGACTTGAAAATCGTGAGTTGGCCGAGCGTTCAGCTCACACTTCCTCTATTCACACTCTGATAGTACGAGGAAGTGGGAAGTATCGAAGCAAAACAAGCAGAAAATCAAAATATCATGAGCTGGTTCAAGTACAATGCAAACTTTGCATAATATTTAGAAAATATTTAAAGCAACAAATGCGAGTAAAATCCACCAAATCGGCTTTGGTGAGTCCAGTTGGCCAGTAACTTTTTGGGAACTGCATCATCATTATTGAATTGTTGTTTTGCTGTATCCCCAATCAGTGTTTAGATATCAAACTCTTGTGCACGTTTTTGCATTTTTTTGCACAGAGCATTTCAGTTTCATGTGAGCAGTCTTGCATGAGCTGACCTCAGATACTTGGCAAAACAACCGAAAGAGTTTTGTTTTGGTACTCCACCTTTAACACCTCTGTACCGGATCTCTGAACTTATGTTTCTGCATCTCTCAGGTGCAGTTGACAGTGATGGATGTAAATGACTTCCGTCCACGTTTCTCAGAGAGACTCTTCACCACTAGTGTGTTTGAGAACGAGCCGGTTGGTACGTCGGTGATCACACTGAAGGCCATTGACCTCGATGAGGGCGAGAATGCATTACTTACCTACAGTCTGCAGGGCCCTGGAGCTGGTACAACACACACAGACATACAGAAATATACAGTAGTCAACATTTGAAGTGGATCAAAAAAGTTCATCAAATTTGTCCTAAGAACTAAGTTGTCCTAAGAAGAAGGTTTTAGGACATCTTTGATGAAAGGTTTTGATCCACTTCAAATGTTGACTACTATAGATACATGGGTTGTGCAGAATTCAGAATTGAAGAATTGTCTCTCTTTTAATTCATGAGCCGGAGTTTGAATCGAATTAGCACACAGGATGTTGAAATGGAACTTTTATGTATATAATTTATGTAATTAATAATAACTTTAATAATTATATAAAAAATGATGTGTCGTGTAACCTTGAGCAGTTACGTTTCAGTTTGTTTCTTTTAAATTTATACCACTAATACTATTTCCTTAAATTAAATTTTAAATGCTCCTTCTTGTTTTTTACCTTGATTACAAAGGATTTCAAATTCAGGAAATAAATTGGAAAGTAAAGGCATTTTCAGTTCAGTTTTGATGTAGATTTGGATAAACCCACTCTAGTACACCTACAGCATTTGATGTTGCTGCTGATGTCTCTTCCTCTTTCTATTATAGATGCGTTCTCTCTGGATCCTGACACTGGGCTGATTCGCTCCCTGCGGTTACTGCAGAGTTTTGAGAGGTTTAATCTGACTATGGTGGCGACCGATCATGGCAGACCGCCCCTCTGGGGCACCGCCAGTCTTCAAATCACTGTCATAGATGTCAATGACAACAGGCCTGTCTTTGTACGGCCTGCCAATGGCACTATCATGCACATACTAGAGGTGTGTAACGGTGAAAAACCAGTCACTCATTATTTTTATTACTAAAGCATGTTTTCATTAGCTATGTTTCCTTTCACCTATTTTTATGCGATTTTGGGATATCACATAAAACAACACTGGATGGAAACGCCAAGATGCGCATCATTTATAAAAAACTTATTGAGGCTGATCAATTTTTTATTCGATAAAAAGACATAAACTAGGATTGAAACACATTTACAGAATAAATCCCTCAAAATAAAAAACTCATGTGACTTTGCCTCAACAGAGGATGTGACTGGATAACTGAACTAAGCAGTGGATTAGTTTCATTGCACAGCATCTCAAATGTTGGTTTGATCATTCTGATATACCTGAGCCAAAGTCTGTCATCAGAATGATTTGGTTTAATTCCCTCACAGAGTTGTCTCGCATGATTGTGTTCCCAAACACCAGGCCTTACTGCATTTTGTCTGCATACTCTGACACGCAATAATTTATGATGTAGGAAAACAAGAGCAACAGTGACATCCACCAATTGCAGCTACTTCTGTTTTTATTACAGATATTTTGCACCAATTTCCCAAGAAGTCACAAATTTGTTTTCTTGAACACATTGGATGGAAAAACTGCTTTATTCGCAAATGTTTTATGCAATATTCCAATTTTGTGCATAAGTTTAAATTCACAACTTTGTATGGAAACATAGCTATTGTTTTATTGTAACTCAAGGCAGGGTTCCTCACTCATCTTATAAAGTACAACTCAACCACTTTAACGTGTTCTCAGCTATTCCTTCTTTTATCTTCGTGTTGCTAAAGAGAGTGTGAGAAATTTAATTGTGAAGCCCTTTACTCCGAGCCCAAGTGATAAAATCAACCCCAGTGTCTCAGAGGTGTTAGCCATAGTGTCGTAGCAGATAGTATTTTGAGTATTTAAAAAAAACTTTGTAAGTTTCTTTGAGAGTAAGTGCTATCTTCAAGACAATCTAGAGAAGTGTGGTGCATCTGAAATTGCATTCTGAGTATGTACTACATTTGAATGTGAATTTACAGAATCTCACCAGCTGTTTTTCAAATACTATTTTGTATTTGGACATAATACTCTTTTTCACATTCTACATAGTAGGGAAGTATTCGATTTCGGATGCAGCGTTGGATTAGAGCGAAAAGTACTAAACAGACATTTTTATGCATCAAACAACAAATTTAAATTAAGAGATTCCCTGCTTGTGGTTTTGACTGAAATCTCTTATGTGGACAAATTTACAGGAATGAGTTCTCACTGTTCAATACTTTGACCCAAATGTGTCACATGGAGGTCTGTCGTATTTAATGCCCCATATCTGAGATTGGATGACCTATATTTGGCATCATGTATGAGTGAGCGTTCTCTCATGTTTTGTGTGTGTCAATGCAGGAACAGCCTCCTGGGCTGGTGGTGTATGAAGTGTTCGCCACAGACGAGGATGAGGGGGTGAACGGAGAGGTCCGGTACAGCTTCCTGCAGACTGGAGCGGGAAACAGAGACTGGGAGAACTTCCATATTGATGCAGTGACAGGAGTGATCACCACTGCGGTTAAACTGGACAGAGAGAAACAAGCCCTGTACAGCGTGAGTCTTTCTTTTATAACCAAGGCCACTGAAAAAGTTGCACTTTAATGACAAAATTCAGGACACAAACCCTCAAAAGTGGTACAATAACAATTTAAATCTCTGTATTTGTGTGTAGCTTGTTGTGGTGGCATATGATCTCGGACAGCCTGTCCCATATGAGACCATGCAGCCGCTGCAGGTGGCTCTGTCTGACATCGACGACAATGAGCCCGTCTTCCTTAAACCTCCGGTAATGTTTTGGTCACTGTTTTTTTTTTGTTTTTTAGTTTAAATCTTTTTTATTGTTTTTCAATCAGAGAGTTACTAAAAAAAAAAAAAAGGACAATACAGCATGTTTCTCAACATATTGACCAAAAAGATCCAGATGAGATTAAACAAATGCATTCCTTACTCTCTGAGTCAATTACAACAAAATAAAGAAAAAGAAAAGAGAAAGCAAAAGAATTATAAATGCTTGCAAAACATATTAGTATATTACAAAGCAACATAATTAAAATAATATTAAATTAAAATATATATGCGCTACATACATACAGTGTGGAAGCAAAAAATAGACAAAATACAACCAAAAAAAAAAAAAAAATAATAATAATCATAATACAATCATTATACAATCACTGCCAGCCGTAAACCAGATACAACTACTTTCCCTTTTTTATGTACTCTGTTTCTTAATCAATCAGGGACATGAGAAAGGACAAGAACAGCAAGGGTTAAATGTAGAGGCAGGGCTACATATAAGGTTACTTACAAAAAAAGTATTATTTTTTAAAGTACAAGAGGAAAGGTTGCCAAATCAAGTAAAATTGATCTGTTCTGCCGAGCATTGTACATCTAATTTTTTCTATTTGAATAAACTGTAATAGGTCGTGCATCCAATGTAGATAACTGGGTGGGGAAGGATTTTTCCAGTTCATTAGTATAAGCCTTTTAGCAATAATTAAACAAAAAGCTAGAGCATTTGACTGTACAAGTGATAAGGACACCTTTATGGGATTCAGACCAAAAAGCGCCACTAAGGGGCACGGCTCAACATCTAAAATAAAAACGTCAGAAATTGACTTGAAGATTGATGTCCAAAAAGAGGTCAATGCAGGACAAAGCCAAAAAGTATGATAAAGAGTAGCCGGAGCTTGTCGACATCGGTCACAAGTGGGATCAAAATCAGGGTTTATTTTAGATAGTTTGGCTTTTGACCAATAAATTCTGTGTAACAACTTAAACTGTATTAGTGAATGACGAGCACAAATAGAGGAGGTATGTATACGACGAAGGGCCTTAGACCATTCCTCTTCAGTAAAAACATGGTTAAGATCTGACTCCCAATTCTGCTTTATTCTAGACATAGGTGAGGATTCTGAGAATGAAGTAAATGAAAAAATTATTTTGTAAATATTAGCGACAACACCTTTAGAAACTTTTATGTCCAAAATTTTATCAATCTCTTGTTTAGGAGGTTCATGAGGAAAGTGGGAAAATTTATTTCTTATGAATTCACGAGTCTGAAGATATCGAAAGAAGTGAGTTTTTGGAAGATTGAATTTTTCTGATAGATATGAAAAAGTTACAAAAGTATTCTCGTGAACGAGGTCATTAATATTTACAATACCCCTTCTAAACCATAATGCAAAAGCTCCATCTGAGATGGAGGATAAAAAAGAGGGATTTTTATATAAAGGAGATAGGCCTGACATTGCTTGAAAGCCAAAGTGTTTTCTAAATTGTTGCCAAATTTTTAAGCTATGCAGTACTAAAGGGTTGGAAGAATAATGGGAAAATTTAATAGGTATCGAAGAACATAACAAAGCATGTAAAGAGACACGGTTACAAGAATCACATTCCATTTCAACCCATGCCGGAACCCATTGACAAAGACCGTAATGTGACTGACTCCAATATAAAATGCTACGAATGTTGGCCGCCCAGTAATAAAATAAGAAACAAGGAAGTGCAAATCCACCTAATCTTTTGGGTTGTTGAAGAAATGTTTTCTGGATTCTTATGGGGCCTCCGTTCCAAATAAAATCAGAAATCACACGATCTAGTGACTTAAAGAATGCTTTAGGTATAAATACTGGAATATTTTGAAATAGAAAGAGAAATTTGGGTAAGATTTTCATTTTTATGGCATTAATTCTACCTACAAGTGAAAGTGGGAGGGTTGTCCACCTAGCTAGATCCTCTTTTATTCTCTCCAAGATTGGAATAAAGTTATGTTTGAAGAGATCTACATGTTTCCGTGTTACTGTAACTCCCAGGTAACGAAAATGATCTGAGGCTGTTTTAAATGGAAGAGCTGATGCTGAAAGTGCTGTTGCGGCGGAATTAATTGGAAAAAACTCACTCTTATGTAAGTTTAATTTATAACCTGAAACACTACTAAACTGTTCTAAAATATGCAAAACATGGGGAAGACAAGTTTCTGGATCTGAGACATATAAAACTACATCATTGGCATAGAGGGAGATTTTCTGTTCTTTTCCTGCTCTAAGAATGCCAGTTATACTACAATTAGTACGAAAAGAGATTGCAAGAGGCTCTATAGTGAGAGTAAACAAAAGTGGGGACAGGGGGCAACCCTGTCTTGTCCCGCGATGAAGAGAAAAATATTCAGAACTAATACCGTTTGTTTTTACCGAGGCCAAAGGGGAAGAATATAAGAGTTTTACCCAGGACACAAATTTATCACCAAACCCAAATTTTTTTAATGTATAAAATAAATAGTCCCACTCAACACGGTCAAAAGCCTTCTCCGCGTCAAGAGAGACTAGGGCCTCTGGCATAGATGAGTCTGACGAGGTGTAAATTATGTTCATCAGCCTTCTCAGGTTAAAAAAGCCTTGTCTATTTTTTATGAAGCCTGTTTGGTCCGGATGGATGATATCTTGAATAACAGTTTCCAACCTTAGAGAGAGAATCTTAGCCAGGATTTTCACATCCACGTTGAGAAGTGAAATTGGACGATATGACCCACAGTCCAGGGGATTTTTATTAGGTTTCAAAATCAGTGAAATCGATGCCTGACGCATGGAGAGGGGAAGATGCCCATTATTTAAGGATTCTTCAAAGACCAAAAGAAGTAGTGGGGAAAGCTGAAGAGGAAACTTTTTAAAAAACTCGTGTGGGAAAAGCCATCTGGGCCCGGGGATTTTCCACTCTGCGTCTGCGTAATAGCTTGCAGAATTTCGGTTAGACTAATGGGATCATCTAATTTAGTTTTTGACTCGTTACTGATTTGAGGGACATCAAGATTTTCAAAAAAATTATCAGTAAGATTAGAATCTTTGAGGGAATTTGACTGATACAGAGAAGAATAAAAAAAATTAAATTGATTATTAATTTCTTGAGGGTCTGATACAATATTTCCTACTGGGGTTTGGATTTGAGCAATCAGACTTTTTGCAGTTTGCAGTCTAAGTTGTAATGCAAGTGCTTTACCTGGCTTATCACCAAACTCATAGAAATGGTGTCTTGACTTAAGTAGAAGGTGCTCAGCATGGCTAGTGGAAATAAGATTATATTCCGATAACAAAAAAGCCCTTTCATTATATAGTGATGGGGTTGGATGTTGTGCATATCTCTGGTCCAATTTGCCAATCTGTCTAGAGAGTTCACTGAGCTTTTTATCACGCAACTTTTTAATATAGGCAGAACGAGAAATTATTTCTCCGCGCAAGTAAGCTTTGAGCGTTTCCCAAAGGATAAATACAGAAATCCCTTCCATAGAGTTAATCTCAAGAAAACTAGAGATCTTTTCAGAGATAAACTCAACAAAGTGGCTATCTGATAAGAGTAGCACATTCATTCTCCAAACACAAGAGGTCATACAACCACCAGGGAGGGATAGTTCGAGAATTACTGGGGCGTGGTCAGAAATGACTATGCTATCATAAGAGGAAGACTTTACTAAAGGAATAAGTTTGTTGTCAATGATAAAATAATCGATACGCGAATAAGTACAGTGGACTGGAGAGAAAAAAGAAAAAGTTTTAGTAGTAGGATTCAAAAGACGCCATATATCAGATATTCCGTACCACTCCAAAAAAGAATTAATTGTTTTAGAAGACTTAGACAAAGGAGCTGGTTTGGGAGATGACCTGTCTAGATCAGTCTTCAAAACACAGTTAAAGTCCCCACCCATGATCAACTGGTAAAAATTCAGGTCTGGGAACTTAGAAAAAAGTTTTACAAAAAAGTCTGGATTATCCCAATTAGGGGCATAAACACTTGCTAAAGCGACTTGATTATCATAAAGAGTGCCTGAGACAATAACATATCTACCATTGGGGTCTGAAATAACTTTAGAAGGATTGAAAGGAGTATTCTTATTAATTAAAATAGCTGTACCTCTAGCTTTACAATTAAATCCAGAGTGGAACACCTGTCCCACCCATGACCTCATCAAGCTTTTATGACTTGAGTTCTTAAGATGGGTTTCCTGTAAAAAACATATATTGGCCTTCAACTTTATTAAATTGGAAAAAACCTTTACACTTTTAACTCGGTTGTTTAAGCCTTTTACGTTCCAACTAATTAATTTAACCCTGCCCTCCCTCCCCTGAGTTATATTATACATTGGTGACAAACATTAGCTTAATAATGTTAGGGGAAACAGATTTTTGCAGAGAACACGACAAAAAGGGTCGGCCAGATAAGAGACAGCTGAAGGTAAAAAACAAAACAAAAAACAAAACAAAACAAAAACAACGCATGTGCCCAAAACTGACACAGGATCTAACATTTGTGACATTAACAAACCTAACTGAAAGGAACGTAACAGTCAGGTGTAGAAGAAAAAAGTTAACTAACGTTAGTTCTTGCAACTTTAGCTGCCCTTTCGGCAGAGCTCCGTGAACAGGAATACATTATACTATTTATTCTCACAACAGTATACGATGCATGGCATCCAACTAAAAGTTACAGTTGACTGTTATGCAACGGGGGACAGTTTTAGAAACTTCTAAAGTGACCAACCTTATGTGTGGGCTACCTCGCTTTTCATAACACAAGCTTAGAAACGCTTACTAAACTTAAGGATGGCAGACTCAGACTCTTTCCAAATTTAGATCATGTCCGTCACACCTTGCTCGCTGTAGTTTTAATGACAGAACTGACAAAGTCCATCGCTGCCAGCGGAGAGTGGAATATTTGACACTGTCCTTGGAAATCAACATGGAGTCTAGCGGGATGCAACATTCCGTAGGTGATGCCAGCATTGCGAAGTGCAGCTTTCACGTCTTTGAACTCAGCACGGCGTCTTGCCACCTCAGCAGACATGTCCGGGAAAATACGAAAAATCGCACCGTTAAACTCCAAAGAGCCCAGCTCGCGACTCAGTTTCAGTATGAGTTCTTTGGTTTGGTAATGGTGGAGCCGGACCAGCATATGTCTAGGAAATGTATTTTGTTGAGACCTTTGACCGACACGATGGGCCCGATCGATTTCCAAAGGACGCTTAAAGGCGCCGTCTCCAAACAGTTCAGTAAAGAATGAAGACATGAAAGCAACTGGACTTTGCCCCTCTGATCCCTCTGGGATTCCAATAATCCTTAAGTTTTGCCTCCGCGAGCGGTTCTCCAAGTCGTCAAGCTTGAGTATGAGGCTAGTGTTTTCTGTTTGAAATGTGTTGCACAACTTCTCCACCGCTATCAAACGGCCATCGTTTAGTGCCGTTTCAATGTCTAAGCATGGAAAACAGATGCCTAGGTTGCATTGTTTCTGCTCCATACTGCTCCATTTTTTTTAGAAATTGCTTACTGCACCTTTAAAGAACTTTTACGTCAGGAAATATGATGCTTGGAATTTTTTTCACCACTTATTGCTTAAGTCTTAACCTCTGTGTGTTGCGTGTATTTCAGAGAGGAAGTTTGCCGTATCAGTCTCTGTCAGTACCGGAGCACTCATCTCCTGGGACTGTTGTGGGTAATGTGACGGGTGCAGTCGATGCGGACGAAGGTTCTAATGCTATCGTCTACTATTTCATCGCAGGTGTGGACACAACGTTAAACCACAAAAATGAACCTGTGTTGATGCACTTGCATCATTATACCATGTTTATCCAATGTTAGGCTCTGTTCAGCAGGAGATAAGGAGTTTGTTTTTGAATTTTGGATCATCTGCACAGCCTGAATTAACATGTATCTGACAGTAATCTCACTGCCGAACATATTAATGAAAGAATATATACAGTATCTCACAGAATTGAGTACACCCCTCACATTTTTGTAAATATTTTATTATATCTTTTCATGTGACAACACTGAAGAAATGACACTTTGCCACAATGTAAAGTAGTGAGTGTACAGCTTGTATAACAGTGTAAATTTGCTGTCCCCTCAAAATAACTCAACACACAGCCATTAATGTCTAAACCGCTGGCCACAAAAGTGAGTACACCCCTAAGTGAAAATGTCCAAATTGGGCCCAAAGTGTCAATATTTTGTGTGGCCACCATTATTTTCCAGCATTGCCTTAACCCTCTTGGGCATGGAGTTCACCAGAGCTTCACAGGTTGCCACTGGAGTCCTCTTCCACTCCTCCATGACGACATCACGGAGCTGGTGGATGTTAGAGACCTTGCGCTCCTCCACCTTTCGTTTGAGGATGCCCCACAGATGCTCAATAGGGTTTAGGTCTGGAGACATTCTTTAGCAAGGCAGTGGTCGTCTTGGAGGTGTGTTTGGGGTCGTTATCATGTTGGAATACTGCCCTGCGGCCCAGTCTCCGAAGGGAGGGGATCATGCTCTGCTTCAGTATGTCACAGTACATGTTGGCATTCATGGTTCCCTCAATGAACTGTAGCTCCCCAGTGCCGGCAGCACTCATGCAGCCCCAGACCTTGACACTCCCACCACCATGCTTGACTGTAGGCAAGACACACTTGTCTTTGTACTCCTCACCTGGTTGCCGCCACACACGCTTGACACCATCTGAACCAAATAAGTTTATCTTGGTCTCATCAGACCACAGGACATGGTTCCAGTAATCCATGTCCTTAGTCTGCTTGTCTTCAGCAAACTGTTTGCGGGCTTTCTTGTGCATCATCTTTAGAAGAGGCTTCCTTCTGGGATGACGGCCATGCAGACCAATTTGATGCAGTGTGCGGCGTATGGTTTGAGCACTAACAGGCTGACCCCCCACCCCTTCAACTTCTGCAGCAATGCTGGCAGCACTCATACGTCTATTTCCCAAACACAACCTCTGGATATGACGCTGAGCACGTGCACTCAACTTCTTTGGTCGACCATGGCGAGGCCTGTTCTGAGTGGAACATGTCCTGTTAAACCGCTGTATGGTCTTGGCCACCGTGCTGCAGCTCAGTTTCAGGGTCTTGGCAATCTTCTTATAGCCTACGCCATCAAAAGCAACAATTCTTTTTTTCAGATCCTCAGAGAGTTCTTTGCCGTGAGGTGCCATGTTGAACTTCCAGTGACCAGTATGAGAGAGTGAGAGCGATAACACCAAATTTAACACACCTGCTCCCCATTCACACCTGAGACCTTGTAACACTAATGAGTCACATGACACCGGGGAAAGAAAATGGCTAATTGGGCCCAATTTGGACATTTTTACTTAGGGGTGTACTCACTTTTGTGGCCAGCGGTTTAGACGGCTGTGTGTTGAGTTATTTTGAGGGGACAGCAAATTTACACTGTTATACAAGCTGTACACTCACTACTTTACATTGTAGCAAAGTGTCATTTCTTCAGTGTTGTCATATGAAAAGATATAATAAAATATTTACAAAAATGTGAGGGGTGTACTCACTTCTGTGAGATACTGTATGAGGGTCAGTGAACCTAGGTCTCAAACTAACTCTTTTGATCAACTACTGGAGTTCAAGACTCTTTCTTCATAGAATGTTTCTGCCTGCAGTTTCCAATGAATTGCTCAGTTTGCTCAATTTCGTTGCATAAGTAGAAGATGCTGAAATTCAGATTTTTGAGGAACTTCCTGTGTAAACTCAGCAGAACAATGACTATGTTCAAAATAGAACACTAACATACTACTCTTACCATACTGTAGTAAATTTGCTAAAGTATGTGCAATACAATAAAGCTTACAATATCCTTCAATCCAGTGTGCTTAACACAACCTTCCAATTAAGCACGATAAATGAACTGTCCAAAATTATAGCAATGATATAGCAATTTAATATCTCTATTAATTCATTATTTGATCAAACTGCCATTAAGACATTTTTGCACATTTGATAGTATGGCAAAAGCGTTTGCATCATTTACTATTTAAAAGAATACTATGCCATATGAAGTGTATACTGCACAGTATTCAGTAAATATTAAGGTAGTATTCATTCCATACACAGCCAGTGTAAACATATTATTAACTGCATTACTAATGTTCTTCCCTAGGAGGCGATACTGAGGGAAACTTTGGTATGAGTGTGGCAGGGGTTTTACGGGTCAAGAAAGATCTGGATCGGGAAGAAATCCCAGTGTATTCCATCATCGTTAAAGCTTCCAGTAACCGAAACTGGTCTCCTCCGAAAGGTCAAAGGTCACAGCGGGCCCAAGTGCTTGACCCGAGCCGTGATCCCACATTACAGGAAGTAAGAATCTTCCTTGAGGACGTCAACGACCAGTCTCCAAGATTCACAAAGATGGAATACACTGCAGGTAACAAATTTGTTTGATATTATTTTCAAGTTTCTTTGTTCTGTATTTAAAGGTGCAATGTGTAAATTTTAGGAGGATCTATTGACAGAAATGCAATGTCATATACATAACTATGATTTCAGTGGTGTATAAAGACCTTACATAATGAACTGTTATGTTTTTATTACCTTAGAATGAGCCATTTCTATCTACATACACCGTGGGTCCCCTTACATGTTAAATCGCCATTTTGCGCCGGGATGTTTCTACAGTAGCCCTAAATGGACAAACTGCTCTACAGAGCGCGTTTGCTTGACTGGCTACTCTCTTCTGTCTCAGACGACAACATATTTGTCCTGTTGGCCACCGTAGCTTCTCTATATTGCAATTCGCAACCTCACCGCTAGATGCCGCTAAAATTTACACACTGCACCTTTAATTATTTTTATGTTAATAATTAATCTGTATGTAATTATTTTCTAACTCTTTTGGTCTTCTAATTTTGCTTTTGCTCCTCATCTAAATTTGATTGAATTTAATGTTTTCAGTCTCAGTCATCACTGTTCAAAATTGTAAAATATAATGTATTATGTATAATGTACTATAATTTCATTAAAAAGTAGCATAAATAAGTTATAAAGACATAGTAAAAAGTTATCAAGACTTTCATATAACATAAATAAAAATTATATTATTTATTATTGAAATCAAATTGACATTTTAATTATTATTATTATTATTTAAATTATATTTTAATATATTTAAAATATATATTATTTTATTTTATTTTAATATAAAGCAACCCCTGGGACAACCCCTATGGTATGTCCTTATTTATATAGCAAGGAAACGTGTTTATGTTTGAGCTTACCTGTCTCTCTCTGTCTCTCTCTCTCTCAGGTGTGGCTGCAGACGCTAAAGTTGGCTCTGATCTGATTCGGGTTCAAGCGATTGATAATGACATTGGCAACAACAGTCTTGTTCTTTATCACATTCTGTCCATCCGCTACATCAAACTGCATTCCAATGACTCTGAAGACATGGGCAACGTGTTCATCATCGGTCTGTGTGCTCTACACACTCTTCAAATTTCTGTTGAAATGTCAGTTTAAATGCCATTTATTGAATGATATTTTTAGTGACACTTCTTTCTTTTCAGGTGAAACTGATGGAATCATCCGTACGTTTGACCTGTTCATGGCGTATGATCCGGGTTATTTTGTGGTGGAGGTGCTGGCGAGAGATCTGGCAGGACACAGTGACGTGGCTCTGGTGGGCATTTACATTCTGAGAGACGACCAGCGGGTTAAAATCGTCATTAATGAGATACCGGAGCGTGTTCGACTATTTCAGGAGGAGTTTATAAATCTGCTCTCAAACATCACAGGAGCCATAGTCAACACTGATGATGTACAGGTATATGTGTGTTTGTGCTGTCATTGTTAATACTGTGAGAAATAAGATTACTAACCTATCTGTACAAAGTAATATCCAATATTTCTCCTGTCTTGGCCATGCAAATGAGTTAATTCAGATATTTCTTTCCCATAGTTTCATGTGGATAAGAAGGGAAGAGTGAACTTTGCTCAAACCGATGTTCTGATTCATGTGGTCAACAAGCAGACCAACCGTATTCTGGATGTGGAAAGGTAAGAGTTACAAGGCTAATACATATCAAATGTGAGTTTCTTGAACTGTGTCCCAGGGGTTGCTTTATATTGAAATAAAATATTTTTAAAGCAATTAAATAAAATATTATTTATATAATAAATAGTTTTTTCTTTTCTTTTTTTGTTGCATGGTCACATTAAACTTTCTTGGAACTTTTTATCATGGTGTTATCATTTTATTTTATTTTTTTAAATGATTCTACTAAGATTTTGAGGCTTTTATTAGATTTTAGTTTTTTACCCTTGATCCAGACTTTTATTTCTACACTATGACAATCCATCATAAAAAATAGGGATGATTGATTGATTCACTAAATTGATTCATTGGTTTTCAGAGTGATTCAGATGATCGATGAGAACAAGGAGCAGTTGAGGAATCTGTTTCGAAACTACAACGTTCTGGACGTTCAGCCTGCCGTGACCGCACGCGCACCTGATGACCTCACCACCTTACAGGTGTGTGTGTATGTGTATTCAGTGTATTTGCTGTATCAAGAATACATTATATACAGAACGAACACCTCTTTTATCTCTTTCAGATGGCCATTATCATCTTGGCAGTTTTACTCTTCCTTGCTGCCATGTTGTTTATCCTGATGAACTGGTATTACCGCACAGTGTGAGTAGTTGTGAACAGATTATGGCATGTGTTTCATTCTGAACGAACTGAGATTAATCAGAGCACTTAACACTTTTTAGATTTTTAGAGAAGATGCATTAGGTTCTCATACCACATAAGATCCTGTTCTGCTACTTGTCATGTTCACTCACTTCCTTTTTAATGCATAACCAGAGGTTATCTGTGGTTCTGTTAAAAGCATTTAAGTTTTTTTGTTTGTGTTTTAAACAGGCACAAAAGGAAGCTGAAAGCAATTGTTGCCAGTTCCACAGGTAAAATGCTGGGAATGTCCCATCCCTCCGATTGGAGGAAGCAGAGACTAATCCTCATGCTGAAGTTGGACAAACATGGCTTTGTGTTAATGTTGTTACTGTAATCTCTCTCTATCTGCAGGAAATCAGGGGTTGATGGATATTCTGGATATGCCCAACACTAACAAGTACACGTTTGAAGGGTGAGATGGCGATAGAACGATGTTGGTGATATGAGCCTTTTTGTATAGGCGCTTTTACAACCGTCAGGCCAAACCCTTCTAGTTGCTTAACCGTTCCATTCAGTGCCGATTCGGCCCAGCCGGTACGGATATGGTTTCATTTTCCACTGTGGAGAAAAACAGAAAGCGACCAATCCTGAGTGGCGACGTCACTACACGCATTCTACCAGCACTGTTCAACACGGTTAGACAACTGTGCTGAGAACTCCGGGCTGTGAACGGTTTGTAATTGTGCCATGTCGAACCAAGCTCAAGTGGAAATATATGTGGAACTGTTTTTTGCCAATCTTAAGCTGCTTTTCCACCATTGGGCTGAAAGGTTCTATGTGATAACAGGGCTCCAGACTGCTAAAATGGTCACAAGTGTGACAAAGCACAACATATTCTTACTATATGTGAAAACATTCAAATATGTTCAAAATATAGTGTTGGTTATTATCTGTATCACAATGCTTTTCTTTCTCTGTATGTGTTTATAGAGCGAATCCAGTGTGGCTGGATCCTTTCTGCAGGAATCTGGAGTTAGCTGCGCAGGCGGAGCATGAGGACGACCTTCCTGAAGACCTGAGTGACATCGCTGATCTCTGGAACAGCCCGGCTCGCACACACGTAATTCACACACAAAAACACTGTCAGAATCATGCCATGGTGCATGTATTGTCATCACAAGTCCCTAAACCTTCTCTTTGTAAAATACGGAACTGATATCTTGCCTTTGTAGAGTACTAAACTGACATCTTGAGATTTATAGGGTACTAAATAGATATCTTGTCTTCTCTAGGGTACATTTGGACGTGAGCCTCAGGCCTCTAAACCAGAGGATGACAGATATCTACGAGCTGCTATTCAGGAGTATGACAACATTGCCAAACTAGGGCAAATCATGAGAGAGGGACCCATCAAGGTGAGAACATGTACTACAAATCTAACATCTAACTCAAGAGTTTATGATAAAGCTGTTAAAGGGATAGTTCACCCAAAAATGAAGAATATGGGTAATGAAACAGTTGATGGGCCCCATTGACTTCCATAGTATTTTTCCATACTATGGAAGTCAAAATATCTTCTTTTGTGTTCAACAGAAGAAAGAAATTCATACAGGTTTGGAACAACTTGAGGGTGAAGAAATTATGACAGAATTTTCATTTTTGGGTGAACTATCCCTTTAAGGCTGGAGTACATAAACAGGCAAACCAAATAAAATCTTTGATAGCAAACAACATGAACAAACAGAAAATGGAATCATCATTTTGAAGACACAAACTGAAATTTTAACATACTTCAAATGTATTTCGAGTTTACAATCATCATTTATGGTGTTATTTTGTCTAAAACAAGACTTTGGGACGCTGAAACATAATGTGAAGTGAGATCATGTTCTTAATGAGTTGAAATATCAGTATCGTGGAAGGATTCAGTTCATAAGACACCACATGACCAATGCTGCCATCCAATCAGGGCTCGCTGCTCAATGTGGTTCTGGATGACTACCTGAGACTCAAAAAGCTGTTTGCTGCTCGTCTGGTCACCAAATCAACCAGCCACGGTGACCAATCATCAGTCACAGAGGTGGGCGATGTGACTGGGTGCTGTGTTTGCTCTTCCTCTGCACCCCTCTTCCTCACTGCTGGCTGACTATGTCTCCACCCTGTCCTATCAATAGAAACCCTGGGTTCTCCTGCTGTCCAGAGAGATCTGTGTTCTCAACACAGTCATGTGACCCTGCTAATGTTTCCCTGGCTGTTTCACAGCCTTCTCACTGCTCTTCACTGCTTCACAGATGTGTTTGCTGCTCTCTCTTGGTGTTTCCGCTAAACCTGCTGTAAAATGGTGTTGTTTTGTTGTTAATCTTTTTTTCCTCCTTCTTCCTTACCTTGTCTTCAATCCATTGTCTACCAATCTATAATTCCATGCATCCTTCTATCTACCCATCATCCATCCATTTATCCATTTATGCCTCTGTTAATCCATAATTCCATGCATCCATCTTTGATTGTATATGTCCATAATTCCATCCCACCATTCATGCATTCATCACATTCATGCATCCATCCATTCAAAATTGTATCCATCATTCTTTCTTTTCACCCATCATACATCCATCCACCAATCCATAAATTAATTCAATCATCCATCCTTCCTTCTAACCACCATCATGCATCTGTTTATCCATCCATGCATCTACCAATCCATAATCCCATACATCTATGATTTCCTCTATCTATAATTCCATCCTACAACGCATACATTCATCGCATCCATCCATTCATCATTGTATCCATCATTCCTTCTATCTATCCATCATGCATCCATCCGCCAATCTGTAAATTCAATCATCCATCAACCAACTAACCCATTATCCATGCATCCATGTTTGCATCTATAATTTCATCCCACCCTGCATGCATTCATCCATTCATCATTGTATCCATCATTCCTTCCATCCACCTTTCATGCATCCATCTACCGATCCATAAATTCATTCAATTATCCATCATTCCATCCATCCATCCATCAACCAACCAACCCATTATCCATGTATATTTCATGCATCCATCTACCAATCCATAAATTAATTCAATTATCCATCCTTTTATCCATCCATCATGCATCCATCTTTGATTGTATCTATATCCATAATTCCATGCCACCATGCATGCATTTATCACTCCATTGCTGCATTTCATCCATGCATTCATCCATCCGTTCTCCTCTCTCAGCTGATCCAAAGCGACCTGGATGATGATGACGATGAGCGCGTTGGTGTCGGAGGTCGAGGAACCCTTCGCTTCAAGCACAAGCTCCCAATCGAGCTCAGGGGTCCTGACGGGGTGCATGCGGTTCACGGCAGCACGGGCACGCTTTTGACCTCTGACCTCAACAGCCTGCCTGAAGACGACCAGCGGGCTCTGGCACGCTCCCTTGAAGCCTTGCACGCAGACGGCGGACTGTATGCTGAACGCAACGCCCGAACAGAATCCGCAAAATCAACACCTTTACACAGAAACAAGGGCAGCGACACTCTGTCCGAGAGTCCGTTAGAGATCACAGAATTATGACTAGCCGAGGCCTCGCTGGTCTGAGAAAACTACAGTGTGCACGTCACTCCTGGCTCTTTGTTTTCCTGGGGTTTAGAGGAGAGTTCAGGTTTGTAAGGGCCAGGTGTGAGGAGGGGGTGTAGATGTGTGTGTGGACCGGGAACGCTCAAATCAACTTGTCAGGGCTGTTTCAAGAGTACTAAGACTTTAACCACACACACTCAAACTACACAATGAGAAACGGATGCACTCTCAGACCAGTGGAAGGCCGAACACGGACACTAGTTTTTATTTAGTTACTTTTTCATATTTGAATGGGGCTCCAGAGAATAACGTGATGATGTTTGTGTATAATGAACAGTTTATGAGAGTAAATCTCTAGGGCTTTGCACACCACAATTAACCCTGGGTTAAGCAACATTTCACATTTTGAAAAAGGGTTTAACTGAAGTCAGAACAGGGTTAGTATGGCAGTGCCAGGGGTATACAGTTTGAAACAGTGCAGTGATAGTCAGTATTGATGAGTTTAGCAAACAGACAACCAATCATAAATTAAATCATTCAAATATTCATGCACTTCATATGGCTGCCGGAAGTATCTTTTTACATCATGTTTAGTAGAAAAGTTAATATTTAAAAATGTTGAACAGTGGAGCTGGAGAGATTAAGAAACAGTATTATTTTATTATTTTTTTTAACTTTTTTTTATCTATAATATTTTTCAGAAGACTTAAAGATGAAGTGTTCAAGTTCACAAAGCAGAATTGCACTGTTTTCGTGCAGGCATCCCATACAGTTCTCCTGTCCGCTATTGGTTGAAAAATTGATAGCCCCAGCCCGAGCGCACACCTTTGGCTGACCCAGACAGCAACATAGTGCGGACCAGATGTGGGCCGGATCTGGGCCGACACTATATTGCTGTCAGGGCGACTTAATGGCTGCGTTCCACTCCAAATTTTTTACACCCTTCACTCGCTAACTTCCCTCCGTCTCGTGGACTCGGATGTGCATCATTGCTTACATTGCACGAGTGCCCACTACTGGCGGAACTTGTGCATAAGTTTAAATGAAACGCACTAAGCCCTTGATCACTTGGATTTCACTATGGATCTGATTTATTATTTAAACCCCTTATGTACTTGTGAATTTGTTTTATGCAACATTCTATATGCTTATAAGTTGTTGGAGAAAAATAAAATCCTATAGGTATATGAGCTATTAAAGAAAAATAAAATTACACAACTGAAACAAAATATCAATAGTATAAACTTTGACTGTGAATATAAGGTAGCTACAAATATTATGCAATTAAATATCAACATAATATATTATACACTATTATGCGATTAATTCCCAAAATAATCAATATATCATACACTTCAGTTAAGCATGATTTGCTATGACGTCACAAGTCGAATTGTGGGATATAGAGCTGCTTGAAGTGTACATCAGAGTAGACTCGCTCCCTCGGTCAAATTCCATGAAGTGGAACGCACTTCAAAATGGCGGTAGGGATTCCCCCGAGGGGAAGTGCTTAGAGAAGTTCACGAGTGCTTGTCTAAAATTGGAGTGGAACGCAGCCTGAATTGCCTTGTCTTTTCGAGGGATCTAACCTACATAAGGCTGACCGGCTCTGCTTCAGAATATCACTGTTCACATACTTCAAAATACTGGCGGTATCACAGTGTTTTCCAAGTAGTAGTTCTGTGATATAAATGAGCTTGTATTATGTGCATTAGGTGCCGTTCATAAAGAGCTCAATATGGAGCACAGCGGATTAGGACAGAACAGATTTTTTATTTTTTTCATTAATCAAAATAACTTCCCCTCCCTCATCAACATCTCTTCTCTGATGATGTTTATTGGCGTGAGGGCGGGACAACCTGTCACTCACATGAGATCAACCAATTGCAAACCATAACCGTCCAATCAATTCGATCAATTCCCCATGGACAAAATCAAGTCCCGCCCTATATTTTTTTCTAGTTTAAGAGGCCGTTTCACTAGGATATACACATCACAATAGGGAAGAATTCTATCGCATCTTCCGTTTCATGCCATCTTTAAACATTTTTTAAAAAAATGACACACTTTAACTAAACTTTTAGATGGTGACATTTCCACAGATGTTTGTAAAGCAGGTCACGTGCTGTACTTGTCTGATCAGTGTTATTAACAATGTGAAAACATGCATTGAAAATTAGTTGTTTTTTTTTTAGCCTGGGTTAACAGTTAAGTGTGAAAAGACCATCTGATATATAGGAAAGACTACAAAATAGACTGTACTGCAAGCTTCTCTGTACCGATGTCCTTTACAGACAGGATTTAAGACTTTACACGAATGACCTAATGAACTCTGTTTAAAAATGTGAACTGTCTTGAAAAAAAGTGGAATCTGCATTCAACAAAATGGACAAAAAGATGTTTCATGGACCAATGAGGAAACCCAGTCAGCTGACCAAACACTGTTTCCATTTGAACTTACTGAGGCCAGAGGTTTGTGTCTGGTCAAGTGAACTACAACAACACTATTCATTTAGTTTTTGCTTGAACTGAGGGACTTGTCATGTGTGTCATGGTTTTAATAAAAACGGCAGTGAAACTCGTGCTTGTAAGGTTCATGAGATGCCATAACTCAATTTGAACTTTAAAAAAGAAGAAAAGTCAACCTGTTAAAATATGTGACAGAACACTAACAGAACACTGCCACCTAAGAGGGGGGAAATAACATGTTTTTATTTTCTTTTACTTTTTTGATATATAAAAATAAAGAATACAAAAGATATTTTTGGAAAAGAAAAATGCTGACCTACCAAACAGAGTTGAGTGTAAATGGTTGTATTTAAGTGCATTTATTTTTCAACATTTTATACCAGATTATTTAAGCGGTGTGTGTTGTATGGCATTATTTTTTTATATTCCCTTTTTTGTAACTTTTCTTTGTCATTATTGTCTAGTCACCAGCGTTGAGGCTGTGGATGAAAAATCTTTGTGGATCTTGTTTGAATAAAGGAAATATGCAACGGTTTTGCCTCAAGGACCTGAAGATGATGATAACATGCTAAAGCAACAGTCGCCAAGAGGAGGGCATTCCTTTATGTATTGAAGCCCAGCAACAGGATATTAAAGAGCGTAAAGTGGCCCTTACAAGATACACGTACACGCTGCACTGATAGACAACATACATTTCTCAGACGTCACGTTACATATAGAAGAATGTATTTATCAAAATCGAACTGAAAAAAGATTAAAAACATCCTGAGCCCCATTAAAAACTACTGTTCTCAAAGTGCAAGACATATTTTGTTGTATAGGAATCTATTGTAAGCCCAAAGTTGTCTTGGTCCAAAATAAATAGAAAAGTTTAGTTTGGTATCGTGTTATATGCTCCTGCTCGATAGTATAAGTGACTATAAAGATTCTTCTGCCATCTTCTGGCAGTTATAAATAAAACAGATGCTTGAAATCACCATAATCAAAACGGACAATTGTTAATTTTTCTTATGGAATTTTGCAGTGTATATTAAATGATTTGATCAGTGCATTTCTTTTTTTCTTTTGTGCCCTCATAACCTTTCATCAAAGTAACATCTGGTGCGTTCAAGTCCTCCTGGGAAGTTCGTATTTATTAGTTGGGAATTCGTGTTTACGTCAGGTGCGTTAAGTCTCGTCGGAACAAGATGGTCTACCTTCTCTTAATTAACTACACAAAAATACAGCAAGGTTCTTAAACTCTGCTTGTAGAAAATAAATAAAGAATGTCCATCGGCTGCGTTTTGCTTTTTTACGTTTTAATTTATGAAGCCAATGTATCGTTAGAGCACTTCGCTTATTTTTTTGTAAATTGGGTGACCACCATCAAACCAAATGTGGGACGATTACTACGTTTGTGTGGGACATGTTACCAACACTAAAACATAACCTGAAGCTGTAGCTAACTTAATAAAAACATTTGTATTCTGCCTTTCAGCTGATAAAAATACGTTCTTTAGTCCCTTCCAGAAAACACCATTACATCACAATGTAACATAACATGTCATTTAAATTCAACATCACTGAGCCCAAAGCCAGCAGGCATGATGCAGATAACTATTTTTGAATAAGGTGACCAGATTTCTGAAATGGAAACTGGGGACATTTCCTATTTTAGTGGTCAAAATATTAACAAAATCTCATTTATTATCTATTTATTAAAATTAAATACATTTTTGAATGTTTTTGTTTTTAATTGTTGTGGGTTCCTTATAGGCTATTATTACATTAATAATTATGCTTAAGTTTTATTATTAGGATTTTTGCTCTGGTTTTAATACAATTCACCAAAAAAAACTAGCTGTCAATCAAAGTCTCGTCAACCACAACAATCCAATCAACACCCAATGGACAAAATTATGTCCCACCGTACTTTTTTTCTCGTTTGAGAAGCCGTTTCATTTGGATTATACCTTACGATGAAGACAAGACAATTGCAACTCCCGTTTCATGCATGTAAATCGTTCATAAAACCATTCTTATGTCAATTGTCAGAATTTAATGTGATCATTTATGCAAGAATAGTTTGTGAATAATTACCAGAACTTTTTCAGGTCCACTATATTTAATATGCATACTCAAAGAAAGACAACGCCAAACTAAAGGTCAGCCACATCAAACTTTATTGACTTAGAAAAAAAGCATTTGAAAGACTTCCAACAGCTTTGCTTGTTTTTGACAGACCAGAGCAAGTCAGTGAAACAGAATGGGATGACATTATAGTTCAGAAATAAGTCTCCGACTGGTTCAGTTGAGAAGTCTGGGTCGGCCTGTGATTGATGGAGATCACAGTAAGATCAAATCAGGTTCTAATTAGTTGTTGAGAACCTTCTGATAGGATCTGCATTATGTGGCACGTGATGTGGAGCTGGTCGAAGCCGAGGTGCCAGAAGTCAGAGGCATTTTCTTCAGTGTTCGGTTAAGCTAGAGAACATGAAAAAGGTACAATCAAAATGTGACAATGTAGATGTTAAATTCATAAAAACATTTACATAAAGTTTAATTACACAAGGAAATGACTAGAATATGTATGTCTGAAAAATAATTTAAGTGTACCTCCTCAAACTTGTGGATCTGTCGGATAAAGAAATCTCCATAGCGACGGGCAACCTTGGTGTCTGCGATATGGATCATGTCCTGATGGAAGACAAAGTTATCTTTTTAGTCACTGCACTCACAAAGATCATTATTTCATCAGTTAAAATATTCAGAACTGAGTAAAACTTGGAAATAAATATATTTGCTATAGATCTTTAACACTTAAAATATTAAATAATGTTCAAGACTCCATCACAAATTTAAAATTCACTAAAATTTCCAAAACATTTTCAGTTGTTTGTGATAATTTAAGGTCATTTCATAGAGAAACATCCAGCCAATTAAATATTTACGAAATTGTAATATTTAAGTTAAAAAAAAAAAAAAAAAAAGTATTTACTGTATAAATGTCCATTATGTAAAAGAATTAAAAGCTAGAATTGAAATGAAATGTCCAAGTTTTCATGATTGTATTTAATCTCATAATTTAAAACATTAACTGTAGCAGTTCTAGTTTAAAGAAAAAAAAAAAAAAAAAAACTTCACACACTCACCTTGTCGATGTAGAAGTCGACCTCAGATGCAGACTGAAACTCTCCGTCCAGAGCAGAGATGCCACTGGTCCACACCAGGTTCTTCATCTTGTGTTTGAAGACCAGCAGCTGGATCCGGAACTCCTGCTCAGTCATGTCCAGGAATCCAGCCAGCTTGGCCACAGGCATAGTGGTGTAGAGCTTCAGGAAACTGAGAGAAACATGAGTCAGCTGAGGAGTTTTTCTAATAACCAATGCTACTGCACATGCTGGAGGAATATAACAATCAGCTGCAAGTTGAGCTGGGCAATATAATTAAAAATAATTGCAAAGTAGATTTAAAAAAAAAAAAAAAAGATTTTTTACTGTTTACAACATGCTTTCCACCTTTTTTCATTTAATTAAGTTTTAAATCACAAATATAACAAAACAGTATCAGGAAAACTAATGGTCAAATAAAATGTAAGTATCACACTATTCACAATGTTTCATATTTATAAATATATCATGAATATCTGATGATTCCATGACCAGAGCTCATTCCAACACCATATAATTCTTGTTCCTCCAGAAAGCTGAGACAGAAAACAGTGTTGTACCTGCGGATGGTGGAGAGCTGCGCCTGCTGCTGCACCTCCTCTGCAAACACTTTGAGCTGCTGCTGGAACGGCTCTTTGTGGTAATTTGGATGAACGTTATCATAGTTTGGAACTACAGGCGACAGGAACTTGGGGCAGGCAAAACTGAACAACTCCTCGAACACCTGAAGATCTCTGAACAAGAGGGGAAAACATTTTTTTAGATGCTAGTTTGTGTGTGTGTGTGTGTGTGTTCTCTTTGAAATTGTAAAAAAAAAAAAAAAAAAAAAAATTCCACAATATTACTGTTTTTACAGTAAACAAATCAAATAAATACAGCCATGGTGGGCATTAGAGACTTCTTTGAAAAACACGAATTTTTTTTTTTTTATATAACAATCCCAAATATGTAGTGTATAAATATGACATTCATATTCTCACCCTTTCTGCATGCGGAGCATCTTGTCTCCATATTTCTCGCGGAGCTGTGTGTGAATGCTCTCGTCGATGCGCATGGGGTACATGGTGAGAGCGATGGCCAGCAGCCCATGCATCTGCTCGTTCTGTTTATTAATCTGAACATCACACAATACATAATTCTGATTAAATATCACACCAATATGACAGCATATAATAGATAGCACAGCAGCATCTTCAAGTATAACACCAGGAATATTAATGCACAAATATCAGGACTGGTTGAATGTGCTCATGAGATTTTATTTTTATTTAAGCATACAACATAAACGCAGCAATACAATAAATATTACACAAATGGGACAAAAGCATTTGAATTTAGATTCACTGACCATCTCATATTTGTAGGTGGTTCTCTGGAACATGTTTCTGGTCCTCTGGATGTAGAGCAGGATGTTGGCGAAGACGCGGATGGCGTCCTGATAGCGTCGCATCATCAGATATGCAAAACCCACATAGTAGTAGGTGGTGATCTGACACTCAGGCACACGTGAATACATGCTCTGAAACACAATCACATCATGAATACAACATTAGCATCATGACATAAAGCCTTGAGACATCGGTACATGGGGCAGGGTTATTATCATTAACTAAAACTACAACTATTAAAAACATTCTGATAATTGAAATAAATCTAATAAAAAAAAAAAAAATATACAAGTATTAGTTGAAACTTAAAAAAAAAAAAGAAAGAAATGTTGCCTTTACAAAATGAAATAAGTTGAAGCACTAAGGGTGTGTTCACACTTGTCACGTTTGGTTCGATTAAAACGTACCCTGGTGCGATTGCTCTGTTAGTGCGGTTCATTTGAACAAGTGTGAATGCTGCCATCCGAACCCTGGTGCGCACCAAACAAGTGGTTCCAAAATGAACTCTGGTGCGGTTCGAATGATATATGAATGCAACACGGACCAAAGACATGTAAACGAACCAAAAACAGGAAGATGAGATCTAAAAAGGACAGAATCCTCATGCATATCGGTTTTTCTTGTCATAGTCACGAGTTTGCCCATCACAGGCATCAGACGCGTGTCTCCACGCAGCAGATCGTTTGTGTGTGTGACAGAGGGATTCCCGCCGCTGTTTTGACTCCTTTACACATTTTATAAGCTCTTCACGAGTTCCCAGCTGGTCAAAATACCATCATATGCAGGCTACGCACACACAACAAGCGCATTTACCTCAGCACACAGCATTGTTTTGAATGTTCGGTAAGTTCCGTCTCAAAATAGGCAATACGTCATAAAATCCAACCAATCAGGTTGTGAACATATCCCTCTGATTTCAGGATCGGTGATCTTTTGGTTCGGTGATAAAATTGCCAATCTGAACGCTAATCGGACCAGGACTAAATGTTTTTTTTTTTTGGTCCAGACCAAACAAACCAAACGAACCGAACTACAAGTGTGAACGCACCCTAAAATTATTAACTGGAAATAAAACTAAAATAAAAATAAACAGCAACATTTAAAACAAAAAACTAATCAAATTTTAAAAAAAGCACATAAAATTGATAAAAATTAAACTAAAATTAACATGAAAACTAATAATATAAAAATAAAAGCTAATTCATACAGAGCCCCTAAGGGACATGGACGTGGAACAAAAATATGTTTTAAAACTTTTGCGTTCGCAAAGTTTCTCAGGGTAAAGTAAAAGTTTTGCGAGCGAACACAAAAGCACTGATGATCTCATAAAATTTTCCTATCACCATTTCCCTTTAGGGGCTCTATAAATTCAAAATATTACCAAACTATAATAAAACTAAGGATACATTTACACAACAACGATGTACTAAAAGCTGAAATTTTTCCTTTGTGTTTTCCGTGTACAGACTACAACATTGTCAAAACTACCCCCGTACACGTGGATCCGCAAAAACGATTAAAAACGCTGTATTATGCAGCCAGGCCAGTAGTTGGCAATGTCACTTTGTAGAGAAAAACTACGGGCCTATAGACTGAACTTGTAATATGCATGACGTCACCATTTTCACAAATTCGTGTTTTTGTAGTTTACACAGAGACGATAATCTCTCTAATAACTTGCACCTTGAAACCCGTTTTCAAACATTTGCATTTTCAGGCCCCCAAAACGCTATTGTCGTGTAAATTAACAGCTAAAACACCTCAAAAGTTTTCCATTTTTAGTTGAAAACTGTTTTGTGTAAATGGCCGCTCCAATAAAAACCACAAAAAACAAAAACAAACAAACAAACAAAAAAACACTGGTACAAGGCTATTTTATTACCTTCTTGTTGAGTTCGATGTTCTCCAGAACTTTGATGGCCTGATAGTAATCTCCCAGCAGAGAGTGAAGCCTCAGCAAACCCACCAGACTGAAATAACCCAACATCTTATAGAGCGAGTGACGGCCGTATTCTCCAGCCACGGACTCAGGGTCACCTGTGACAGAAACACCAGCATCAACCTGAGATCTGAACTGGATAAAGAAGAAAGTCAGTGCGTGAGGGCCGGTTGACGTCTTTCACCTCCGCTGGTGTACACCTCCAGCTGACGGTTGATGTTGCTCTTGTCCACCAGAGAGTGCAGGACATTCAGCACGCTGTGAACGTTCCAGATCTTGGGATTGTTCCTCAGGAATTCAATCTCTTCTTCTGATTTCTTGGCAGTCTTACAGCGATACTGACTGAATGACTGGAACTGCAGAACAAAGAGAGAGAAAAATACAGCACAATACAGAGATTCTGCTAAACAGGTGGATTTCATTTGAAATGTTAAGAGATATAGAGCTTTTCACTTCTACATGATCACATCAGTAACACAGAAGGACTCGTGAGGACCAAGAGTCTCCTTAACCTCATGCGGTTCGCTCTTACCTGATAAATGAACTCATCGATGATGTCCCAGAGCCACTGGTTCGGAAGCTCCAGAGGTGCCGGTCCATCAGCATCTGAGAACAATAATCCACATTAAATGTGCTGATGTAAAACAAGTTCATATTTAAATCTACTCAAACTCAAGATCTACAACTGGGCGATATAAACAAAAAATCCTTTTGACAATATTCACTACCGTTCAAATGTTTGGGGTCTGTATGATTTTTTTTTTTTTTTTACCAAGGCTGCATTTATTTGAACAATAACATTCAAAACAGTAATATTGTGAGCTATTATTCCAATTTAAAATAACAGTTTTCTATTATAAAATATTTTAAAATGGACTCACTGAGGATGTAGTTGAAGAGGTTGCAGTAATTGTAGTAGGACTCAAACCTCTGGTCAAGAGTTGGACCTCCCTACAGATGAGAAGACACGAAAAGAGCTGAGACTCAATCTAGGGATTAAATCTATTTTCACAAAAACTTTCCTTGACTATAAAACACATTCAACAAGACATGAGCAAACACACTCACGCTGACTTTGGCGTAGATGTGCCTGTAGTACAGCTCCTTGTAGAGGATCAAGAAAACTGCATCTGTAACAGACAAAACAAAACAACGTGCAAGTCAGCAAAGAAAAACCTTACATCAAACTGTTCGGTTCAAAGCTTCAGATTCCTGAATGCGACAAAAATTTAATTGACTCACTCACCATTACCAACCAGGGAAGCGATGGCTTCTGCCTCCGGCCATGGCGACGTCTTAAAGAAGCGTTCTGTAAGCTTGTTCCAGCTAAAATGAAATAAAATACAAAGATACATCAAGATTTCCATACATACATCAGAAAAGTCTATGTAACCGTACGGCTGCGCACCTGTTCTCATAAACATCCTGGATCTCGTAGATCTTCTGCTCAATGCTCTCGCTGGACACACGGTTGGCCTGCAGTTCGTAAACCTTCTGATCGATCAGGTCTGAGATGGTTTTATGAAAATATTGCAGGAAGTTCTTGATGACCTCAGGGATCACATGGTATGTCTGCTGGTGCTCATACTGACGTTCATAAGCAAGATCAGCTTTAGGGTCGCCTGCAAAAGACATACTTTATATACCTTTTTGGCCCCCTAATAGTACACAAATACTCATCGAGCTATCTAGGTAATCAGTCTGGATTAAAAGTTTAAAATTGCAAAAGCATTCAAAAATAGTGTATGAATATTTTATTGTATGAATTTATATACACACACATTAATATATATATATATTAGTGCTGCTTGAAAGTTTTTGAACCCCTTGCAGAATCTGTGAAAAATTTTTAAAAAAATAAGATCGTACAAAATGCATGTTATTTTTTTATTTAGTACTGTCCTGAGTAAGATATTTTACATAAAAGATATTTACATATAATTCACAACACAAAAAATATAGCTGAATTTATTAAAATGACCCCGTTCAAAAGTTTGTGAACCATTGATTCTTGATACTGCGTGTGGTTACCTGGATGATCTACGCATCTTTAGCATATTTGAACCCTTTCCAGCAGTGACTGTATGATTTTGAGATCCATCTTTTCACACTGAGGACAACTGAGGGACTCAAACACAACTATTAAAAAAGGTTCAAACATTCACTGATGCTCCAGAAGGAAACAATGCATTAAGAGCATTTTTGAATTCGAAGATCAAGGTAAATTGTACTTAATCTGTCTTCCGGGAAACAAGCAAATATCTTCTGTTGCTTCCGAAGGGCAGTACTAAATGAAAAAAAAATTATATTTAAACAAAATAAGAAAAATGTGGACTTCTTCATCCTGTTCAAAAGTTTTCACCTCCCAGCTCTTAATGCATCGTGTTTCCTTCTGGAGCATCAGTGAATGTTTGAACCTTTTTTAATAGTTGTGTTTGAGTCCCTCAGTTGTCCTCAGTGTGAAAAGATGGATCTCAAAATCACACAGTCACTGCTGGAAAGGGTTCAAATATGCTAAAGATGCTGGAAAACTGAAGAATCTGCAGGACCTGGAGGATTTTTCTGAAGAACGCTGGGCAGTTTAACTGCTCAGAACAAACAAGGGACTCATGAACAACCATCACAAAACAAAAAAACAACAGTCGTAGATCATCCAGGTAAACACACACAGTATTAAAACTCAATGGTTCCCAAACTTTTGAACAGGGTCATTTTAATAAATTAAGCTATTTTTTGTCTTATGAATTATATGTAAACATTTTTTATGTAAAATATCTTACTCAGGACAGTACTAAATGAAAAATAACATGCATTTTGTATGATCTCTCTTAATTTGTTAAAATTTTTCACATTTTCACAGATTCTGCAAGGGGTTCACAAACTTTCAAGCAGCACTGTATGTATGTATATATAATATATATATATATATATATATATATATATACACACACACACATACACACACACACACAATTTATTGTGTGTGTTTATGTGTAGAAAAAGAAAGTGTCCTTTGTTGTTTTTTGTCTTTATCTGTCATCTGTATAAGCAGATACTTACCGGTGTGATAGTCATAATCACTGGGGTAGGTATAAGGATCATACTGCAGACAAAATGAGAAAATTTACAATGAACAATCAGACATGTTAACATTAAAATGCAGGGTGAGTTCTGTAATTAACAAAGGGAATTAAACTTTAGTCTGATCGTGATGCTCAATTGATTAAGAGCAATACACGCTACACGCCTTAATCTCTCACACACGCTCTCAAGTCAAAACTGTCACTCACGGTCACCTCTTCATCCTCAATCGGAAAAGACATGATGAACGTTTATTCCTGTAGTTTGAGTTTAATCCGTTAATAAACCTTTAATAAACCCCACAGCTGCCGCAAAGCACGCGCGGAGGAGAGAGAGGAAGTCCACTGCACATACTTCCGGTGACGCAGCCGCACCGCACAAGGCATTGTGGGCCAGTGGCGGAATCATTTTCTAAATTCTAATAGCTCTTTCTACAGAAGACGTAATTCATCGTCTTTCTTTCTTTCTGGACATTATATATATATATATATATATATATATATATATATATATATAAATAAAATGTGATAAACTGTTATTTTTAGAAGTAAACTTTCAGATTTTAAGTGTGTGAATATGTAATCTAATCTTTCAAGCCTATTTTTGCAAGGATTTTTTATGGCATACATGACATAAAAATTATTATTATTATTATTACTATTATTGGACCTGCATATTCGTATTTTAAAAGCCATTTTTCTGTGGTGAATGCTCACCGATACCGAGCTGCATTACCATCTGTGTCCAGTAGAGGTCCAGATGTTCCTATAATTGAGCAGCATTCACATCTACCCATCAGATTCACTAACACTTTGCATCTGATTTATTTCATGACGGTTTTTATTGGCTTTTATAATGAGGTATTTCGTCAGCTCCCAAGATAAGTAATGAAACACCACGGGTTATTGCGATTTTGCCTACAACAACACACTCAATCAATATCTAGTGTTGGCTACTGAAGATCTGATTATTTCAACGAGTGAATTCATGCTTCACTGAGCACTGCTGAACACGCGAGGCAAAAATAGAACGTGTGCCCTTTGAATTAACAATAAATAAGTGAGGTTTTGAAATCCCACATGTGTAGTTTTGTCTCTGCAGTCGTGGGAATGGAGGCTGTTATGAGTTTCAATAACTGCTGCCATATGTCTACTTATTTGGTTTGAAGAGAATAGGAGAAATGCGGTTCAAAGTGTTTGTTTTGAATTACTTTAAGCCACTCTGGCATGTCAGTGCAAACAAGCCAAAGTGTTTAAAACATTAAAAACACACGCATAATGAGATAGGCTACCAGAGGTATTTTAGTGATGATGATGATGATGATGATGGCTTTCAAGTCTGAGTCTGCAGTGATTATTAATTGAGGAGGTGCTGCTGCTGCTGAGGGGGATGATTTTCTGTGGATGAAAAGTGTAAATGAACATGAAAAAGCGTTAAACATCATCACCTTACATATTTCTTAATAGTTCGTGTGTTCATGCACATCCAAATAGTCAGAAATGCCATAATTTTATGCGTACCAGGATATATACCAGTATATCTTATCACCTTTTCCCAAACAAAGAGTGATTTACGTGTGTTGTTGAGAAGAAAGAACATAGGGAGGGAGAAGACAAAGTTTTCCCCCCTCAGCTACCAGCATCTGTAAGAGATTCCACCCAAACTCACCTCCCGAATACAGCACGGGCATCCGATAAACACACACACACACACACACACACACACCGAGTGAAAGAGAGAGAGTCACAGACAGCAGAGGCACTTGAGCAGAGGAGAGGGTCAAGACAGTCCAAACCGAGCGCTTCACTTCATTACGCAGACAGAACACAACCCACAGCAGCACTATACTGAGCACACAGCAAGAGCGGCGAGGGGACGGGATTTAAGGAATTAAGCTTCACTTTGGAAGATCGATCGTGTCTGAACAGAGTTTTTGTGGATTTGCTGCGTCTGGAGAGCTGTGAGGATGCGCGTCTCGGTCCTGCTGCTGCTCTGCGCTCTTTACGCAGGGGACGCGCACAAACTCTCCGCGCTCACGGTGGGTCACCACACACAACACTTTACAATCACTCACATTAACACATCGATAGTTTGTGTACAAATATAAATAGTATGTATGTGAAAATATATGTTTTATAACTGTTGTTTTATAACTGTTTTATAACTGCTTTTTTTTTAATGGTATTTAACTGATCAAATGTTTTGTGTTGTCATCATATTAGTAATAGACCTGAAAATAGAAAATGTATTATTATGATTAGTAGTAGTAGTAGTAGTATAAAAACAATGTTTTCTATAGCTTTCTTTTTTTCTCTCTCTCTTTATACACTGTAAAATGTTTTATCCAGTAGCTTTTATGTGGCAATATCAAAATTAACTGTTAATTAACAAGACAAATATATCATTTACCCCAGCAAACATTTATAAGTAAGATCAGGTAGAAATAATTCCTAATGGTAACTGCACATTTTAACTTTTGGTAATTTTAACAGTGTGGTAAAATATAGTAGCCTAATACTAATTTTATCATCAGAACCAGAATGTTTAGTGTTTTTCTCTAAATATGCCAGTTTGATATAGGTTTATTTTAGGTTTCACACTGTGAGTTTGGGTTCATACTCAGAGCATCTTTGTGCTTGAGTATGTGCTTGTTTTGTAAAGCGAGAAGCTCAGATACTAGAGTAAGGTGAGATGAGTAATCATGGGAATCCTATTTAGGCTCAAGAGTAGTGATGTTTGTGCACTCGCAATTCAGGAGGGTAACCAGAGACCCACAAGCTTTCTTTCAAACAATCACAAACACACACACACACACACACACACACGTTTGTTTTTGTGAATTGTGGGACATTCCATAGGCATAATGGTTTTTATACTGTACAAACCGTATTTTCTATCACCCTACACTACTCCTACCCCTAAACCTACCCATCACAGAAAACTGTGCACATTTTTACTTTCTCAAAAAAACTCATTCTGTATGATTTATAAGCCTTTTGAAAAATGGGGACATGGGGTAATGTCCTCATAAGTCACCCTCTCCTTGTAATACCTATGTCATACCCATGTCATTATACAAATTTGTGTCCTGATATGTCACAAAAACACGCGCACACACACACACACACACACACACACAGAGAGAGAGAGAGAGAGAGAGAGAGTCTTCTTTGAGTCTTCCCTTAACCTAATTAAAACCTTTTCCCTAAAATCAAGTCCCTCAAACAGGCCTTTAGAGGGGTCTCAGAAAGTGAGGACCGGCCAAAATGTCCTCACTTTATTCTCTTTGTCCTCACTCTGATGGTCTAAAACTCAAACTGGTCTTCACAAAGATAGTTGAACAAGTACACACAAACACACACATAGTGAGAGCTACAGGTGCACACCCACCTCATGCTTTCCCTTACACCGTATGTGACAGGCGCTTGGTTTTGCCTGCTAAGCGCTGGGAACAGGCGATTTTCTCCCCTCCCTGCGGCCGCTGGCCTCTACATGGACGCCTGCCTGTGTACACAAGGTTAGGGCTGCTGATTGCGGGAAGCCGCTCCCCATTAACCGAGTGAGAGAGTGAGTGTAGCTTGTCCCAGTGGGACATGACCACTAGAGAGAGAGAGATGCACAGGCACATTGGTCCATCCAGAGTCTGGACACAGAGCAGCTTTGACGGACCTCGAAGCCCAAGCATTTATATGTCCAACCAACCCGGCCCTGCCGAATGCCAGCGAGGCCTTGCACTTTCAATAGTGAGACAGGAAACGGCCCACTTTCTAATCCATAAATGTTGGTAAATGGTCAATATTTGTGTACCTGTCAGGAATAGCAACAAATGTAGTATATAATCAAATGTGCTTTGCAGCTGTTTGAGACGGTGATATTTCCATTTGTGGTCACATATTTTGTTCTTTACCAAATGCACTGATAATATGCAAAGAATATATGCAATATTTAATGCTATACTACTGGATTTTTGCTGAATGCATGTAAAAATCACATCAACAGAGCAAAAAAAAAAAAAAGAGAGAGAGAGGAAAAAAGTGCTATATATGGAACAATGTTATTTTAGTGTCATAGTTTTGATTTTCATTTTGAATTAGTTTTTATTTTTATACTTAACGTTTTCATTTTCATATCAGTTAAAGGTATAGTAATTTGTGTGTTTTCTTTAAATATGACTATAGTTTTTATTAATTTTTATTTCATGTTGTTTTAGATATTTTAGTACATTAAGTTAAACTGAATGAAAATGAAAAATATTGCCTTGGCAACTAACTGAAATAATAATAAAAAACGTTTTTTAATATTTTATTACAGTTATAATGTTTATTTAATTTTAAGTGGTTTTAGTTAACTAAAATAACCCTAATACGGAATCCCAGGAGTGTTATTTCCTCACTGTGTTGAAATTGCTCAGCGCTCTGCTGTGATTTCATGCAGTCCGGTCCCTTCTGGGCCATGAGCTGCTGAGTTTTCACCTGGCATAGTGTTCCTGGTGCTGATGGAGGCTGTTAGCACCACGGCCAGAGATACAGTTGCTGTCAATGTTTCTCTGCTGGCATCTGCTTTTGCTCGGCCTTCTGGGATGGCAGCTATGTGGCACAGGCATGAATCAGAGCCTGTGATGACGAGGTCTCCTGGGCACCTGCTGCAGTTCGTGCCGGAAAAGGAAGATATGCTGTTATTTGAGAGAGAGTAAACAGGGGAATTCATTTCACGCAAGCTTCTAGGTACAAACCTCTCGCTCCAGAGCAGCAGGACTCTGTTTAAATAAACTAGCCGTCCTGAGGTGTCAGATTCACCTGTACTAGTCCGTCGTTAGACACGGTTCAGTCAGTTGCTAGAGTTACCGTCTTAATCCCGCAGAAAATCTGCATCCTGAAGCAAAACAAAATGGGTTAGAAGACAATATTTTGAAGAAATTTCAGTTAATTTTTTTGTGGGCAAAAACGGTCCATTGTCTATTGTAGAAGCAGGCCTCAAAGTGAAGGCGCTTTCAAACCAAGCAAATTTCTGTTGGTCAACGCAGCAAATTCGCTTGACCAATCCAAAGCGAAATCAGCATTAGGAAATATTACATCCTCGACATTCCCGATCGCGTGGATTCCTATTGAAATGACAGAATTTTACCTGAGAAAAATTTGCGAACGACGAAAATGTGACCACACCTTAAATCAATCCATGAAGTGGATTATGGGAAGGAATGCACAGTTGTCAGGCTCAGAGTGCTGTGATTTACAAAGAAAAGCTCTGGTCGACACCCCTTCGTTCATTATTTACAGGTCGAGTAGGGATGCCTCTACATCTAAACGTTAACAAATGTCTGTTGGTAGTTAACCTGGAGGTCAGAGGTCATCCCATCTCACTCCTCTTACTCAGCTTGGCAGAGCGGAATGTGGGAGGCACAGAGCAAACCCTCATCTACTTTCTCGCACACACACACACACACACACACACACACACACACACACACACACACACACACACTCATTTGCTATACGCAGACTGATCTCAGAGCCGCAGCATCAGGATGTCTTGGCTTCCTATGGCACATTTCAACAGGGTTTGTAATGAAGGTTGCTAAAAGAGGCTGTAATTGAAGGATGGGACAGCAGTTATTAAACATAACTGACCCAACAGCATTATAGAAAATAATACACACATAATACTCATTTCATATGCAAAGAAGCTGTTTAAATAGTCTTAAAAGGACAGCAGTAAAAGCATAAGTTTAGCTGTAAGCGTCAGAGAGACAGGGTGGAAAATGGTTTTGGTGAAAATGAAACTTTACTAACATTAAAAAACATTACTAACATAGAATCCCCTTTAGTGAACCAGAGTTTAATAAACACATTCTCACCCTGTCTGCACCAGTAAAACTGTTCTGCATGAGTATCAGATTCACATTTGCATAGGAGACGACTCATAACTCAGCTGTGCCAAATACCTTTGAAAATCATTAGGAACAGTTCTGTTTTCTGCACCAGTTCCACTTATAGCAGCACATTTTCCACATTTGCTTTCCTGAGTATGACAAGTTTTTTCATGAGGTGAATTTTGAGCTACTTAAAGCAAAATTGCACACTAAAAGGGACAATTCACACATAAGTGAAAATTCTGTCATCATTTAATCATCCTCATGTCGTTCCAAACCTGTATGACTTTCTTTCTTCTGTGGAACATAAAAGAAGATATTTTGAGAAATATCTTTTTTGTACATACAATAGAAGTCAATGGTATCCAAAACTGAAAAATATCTTATTTTGTTTCGAAAAAAAAAAAAAGAAAAGAAAAAAAAGAAGGTCATACAGGTTTAGAACATGAGGGTGAGTAAAAGATGGTAGAATTTTTTTCATTTTTTGGGGGGTGAACTGTCCCTTTAACAGACAGAAAAAGCCAGTAAAAGCTAATGTTTTGGTGGTTTCAGGCAGAATAAAAGACGAGCATTTTGTTTGTCATTCCTCGGTGATTTTCCATTTTTAAACCGCTTGAACGGTCTTTCCTTCCACACCTCCCTGCTGAAATCCATGTATATCAGTCACTTCATAACAGGGGCTGTTCAAATGGTGGCCGTTATTCATACGCAAAACTATGCACCTGCACGAGAAGAAAAAACATCTTTTTTCCCTCTCATCCTTCACGACTAGCAGCAGGCTTTCCCTTTTCTTGCCGATTTTTCACAGCAATTAAAGGCTTTTCTCTTTGATTGAGTTAATAGCCTGGATCTAGGCTGTCACTTTCTTCCATTTCCACTATGCTGGAGACTAACGATGCCTAGCCAATCCCAGGAAGCCCCCGTCGGGACCCTTTCACACGTCTGCGGCCTCTCTCTCGCTCTCTGCCGGGCCCCCATTGACCCTTTGCGGCCAAGGTGTGAGGGGCCTCTCTGGGTCTGTGGTCGGGAGGCCCCCCCATCCTTTCTGGGGCCCCTCGGCCCCCATGTGGCCCTCTGTGGGGCACAATGCACTCTCTGCTGGAGGTTGGCCCCTGGATCACTGCTTTCAATCCCACAATGCCTCACTGCCAAAAGGGCGTAATAGGATTTGAGGTTTGTGAGCTGGTGGGTCTTCTGAAAAATATGTCATTTTTCTCTCTCCTCATTTCTTTCGGTTCCTCCAGCTTAGCTTTTCATCTATATTGGTTTTTTCTTTGAGAGGGAATGATAAAAATGGAAGAAAAAGGAAAAACAAAGGGGCGGGGCTGCTGTGGAGGACTAGAAAAGCGATTCGGGAAAAACAGACAGTGGTTTGCTTTGTTTGCCCTTCTCTGCAGTAGGTTAGAAAAGACATTATATGTCATGAAAGAGACATGTTAACATGATGGTGGTCATACATCAGTGCCACATACACACACTGACAAAGTGGTCTGGTGATGGCTTTTCAATCTTGTTATATAAAGACTTCATTAAGGTCTTTCTGCCATTTATCAGTCTTATCAAACGAATATTATATGCATCACTGTCTTAACTCCTAAAATTAGCTCCAATTAGAACCAAAAAGTCCTTCTACAACCTGAAACCTTTTTAAGTTTCACAAAGGATTAGTTCTCGCCAAGTTCTTCAGAAATACTGGTTCTCGAAAGTACCTAGAAACCAAACTGACCTAAAGAACTTTTTACTCTCCAAAGAGCCATATAGCAAACTTAAAGGGATAGTTCACCCAAAAATGTAAATCATCTTTATTTACTCACCCTCAAGTTGTTGCAAACCTGTATGAATTTCTTTCTTCTGCTGAACACAAAAGAAGATATTCTGAACCAAACAGTTGATGGACCCCACTGACTTCCATAGTATTTTTTTCCCCCATACCATGGGAGTCAATAGAGTCCATCAAATGTTTGGTTTCCGACATTCTTCAAAATGTCTTCATTTGTGTTCAGCAGAAGAAAGAAATTCATACAGGTTTGGAAGAACTTGAGGGTGAGTAAATGATGACAAAATTTTTATTTTCAGGTGAACTATCCCTTTAATTAAGCTACACAGTGAAAAAATGTCTTTGCTGAACCACTGAGGAACATTTATCTTACTCATTAATTAGTGAAGCAAACATTTCTATTGTTCATACTTAGGATTAGTGATTTGAACAAACTGCTGACATTATTAAACTTCAGAGCATAACTTGCCATGCACGTTTAAGCAAAATGCTTCATGCAAAAAATGCAAAATATAAACTGTGCAATGCTTTTTCTAGGAGATTGGAATTATGATTTTCAAAATAGAGAAATGATAAAATTATCTTTTGGCTTACATAATATATTACTAAATACTGTATAAATAACACTGCTGGTGGCACAGAAATTGCACAAGTCTGTAGTGTTTGTTCCGAAACAGTCCTGAATGTGATCCTGTCAGTGTTCTCATGGTGCAGAAAGCATCTGAGGTCTGTTTGGACTGGTTCTGGTGGTCCTCTGGTGTCTCTGTGACCAGCTGTTGGTGCTGTATACAGACAGCAGTCGTGGGTGGTTTCAGATTCCCCCGGTGATGTTCAATGGACGTGTCTCGGTTTGGCTGCGGCTGAATTGATTGGTGATTATTTGGCCGTGTCTGGTTTTGTGGGGTCTCGTTTGGGTCGATTTCAACTGTTAAAGTGTTGAATCGCTAAATGTGTCTTGGCTGTAATGAGATCTCTGTGGTGGCCGTGTTGGTTTTGTCCATGTCTCGGACGCCGACTGTGACCGAATTGAACCACGTTGGCTGCAATCGCTTGGCCTGGGTGTGAGGATTGTGAACTCTGTCTTGGCGGCGATCGCGAGATGACCATCGTGGCCGATTGTGGTTGACTCGGCGGCGCTCCGGGCAGAATCTGTTTCCTGACATCTCTGTCGGGCCTCCTGCGAGCTCACTGACAGCAGCGCTGAGAATGACGGAGCGGAAGGGGCACAGGGTCACAGCTGCAGAGACGAGAGGGAGAGGGCGAAGGGAAGATAAAGAAAGCGCATGTGTGTAAGAGAGACACAAAGAAAACGCAAGAGAGCGAACAGGGTGAGAACAGAGAGAGAAAGACTGTGTGATTGTCGAAGATAAAGACGGAGAGAGAGAGAGGGGAAGAAAGAGATTTTGTGGTGGGACTGAGAGTTTCGAGGGGGGTCAGTGTTAGCCATGATCTCAGACAGCGAGAGTCTGTCAGTCACAAACCGACACACACAGACCCCAAACAACAAACTCCAGACATGAGACCCTCTTTTTCACAATTTAATGTTCATTCATTCATAAATATTCTGAATTAAGAATAAAAAGCGGCCCGTCGTGGCAGAGAAGAGGATGATGAAGAGGACTGTTGTCCTTTTGAAATGCATTTTCTGTCACACACAGAGACAGGATGTACTGCAGCCAATCAAAACAAAACTGAAATTACTTTTGGCCAAGTGCAATAATTAAATCTCAAAAGGGGTGTGATTTAATGAAATAAATATATTGCCTACATGCATGTTACAAAAATAACTGTGTGTGGACTGAGAGATTTCACTTTCAGTCCAATTTGAAGGTCAAGTACAATGTGAAAATAAAATAAAAATAGTGACACCCAACAAAATATCAAAATTAGCTGGCAAAATAAAATAAAATAAAATAAAACATGAAATGAAATATAATAAAATAAAAGCAACACCAAAAAAAATAAATAAATAACTGTGTGGATTGAGAATTGAATACATTGTGATTGCAAAATTAGTTCCTTTTTCATTCAGTTCACATTTGAAATAATAAGTCATGCATTGACTATAGAGACTGCTCTTATTTAGCTCCAGAGACTTTAAGTTATGTTTCATTTAAGCATCACCTTTGTCTAACATATTTCTCCTAGAATGCCTGAGGAAAAATTAAAATAGTCATAAATGAGTCAATTGTTAACATTGGTAAATTGGTAAGAAAAGCAAGTAAAAACGGTTAGTTTGGTCTCTGTACTCTGACAACACCTCTTCCGATATGCCTGAATCAGCTTCGTTGCCTCACATTCATCTTAAACATACACAAACACACACACACACACACACACACACTTCCCCAGCATTCATCAACTCTAGATTTACGATCAGAGATGACAGCAGAGCTGTCTCCCATCGCCAGGGGCAAAGGGCTGATCCTCAAACCCCCTCTGAAAACATCTTCCAGGTGCAGAGTCCCTCACACACACACACACACACACACACACACACACAGAAAGTCATTTGTAGGATGTCAGACTGTGCTAATTTTTGAGCGGGTAATGATCCTACCCATCAGCTTTATATGAAGAATCTGTTTCCTTTCAACACTACTTTCATTTGCTGTTTTCCGGAGGCTGATTTATTGTCCACAGGTGAGTGTACCTGTGTGTCAGTCCCTTTTCAAGTTATTTTTGTATTCGCCAGGTTAACCGATTATAACTCATCCAAACATTAAACACACACCTGTGCAGATAATGTCCCGACACAAAGCAAGTTGATTTCCTGTCCACTCTTGAATGTCGGTGAGGTGATGTTTGCAGTGTCATTGAAAGTTCCTGTAGTGCACAAAGAGCAAAATACACAGTATTCAATCAATGCGAGTGTGCGACTTGTTTGTGGTTGTACCTGTGCAGGTGTGAGAGTGACAGACAGATAAAAGCGCTGCACAAGAGGCCATCAGCACCTCTGCCTTTCTCCCACAATCCCTCATTCACAAACAAGACGTGACATGGGATGGGAGATGTAGAGGGGTTTGTGAATGCCATTTGTCTCTGTGTGTTTTGTTTGCACTTGTGTGTGTGTATTAATCACCAAATGAATGTGAAGGAACAATGGAACGGAGTGTTATGAGCTCAAAAGATGCCAAGCCCTTCACTGGCGACTATCCTGAGCCCACCAAAAATATCATAACAGTATAACAAAATACTTGAAATTTATTTGTTTGCACAAAAATATTTATGCTGCTTTCTAAGATACTTTCTTTAGGACAGAGATGTATCCTTCATGGAGATTACAAAAAATTAATAATCTGATAATAAACAAATTTATAACTTTATTATTATTATTAATATATTTAAATATAATTAAATGTTATATTAAAATTATATTATAAAATTCTTTTTTAAAATATATAATAAAATATCATTTTAAATAAAATCTAAATAGAATATCAGTTTGAATATTAAACTGAAATATATTTTTAAATGTAAATAGGTTATTTAAATGACATTCATTATTTTACGCAATGTTCGTATTTTTATGCTTATTATGAAAGAATCACATTGTTAGCTTAGTAACATGCTAAAATCTCTCTCTGTCTATCTTTACAGTTTCTGCGTGTGGAGCAGGATAAAGAATGCAATACGGATTGTTCCGGAGCTCCTCGCAAGCCGCTGTGCGCATCAGACGGACGGACCTTCAGTTCCCGCTGCGAGTTTCTCCGCGCAAAGTGCCGTGACTCTCAGCTGGAGGTTATCCGAGGGCCATGCAAAGGTCAGAGTTCACCAATCATGCGTGAGCTGCTGCTGGTTAAATCCATCCAGGGATAAATCATTCTTTGAGTGGGATTTTACAGAGTACATCACATTATCCTCTATGATGTTTCGAATTGTACTCTTAAGAGGCATTCACACTAACAGCGATTTAAAACAACAAAGCTACCTGAAGTCAGGCGACACGATTAATGCAGACCGTTGGTATAGCTCAGCTTTACTCCTTATTTTCCGTATCAGTGCATCCTAAATTAGAAAAAAAGTTTGTTAAAAAAAACCATCAAATATAAAATAATAATAATATAAAATTGAAATAAAAATCCATCAAAATGTATTAACTTACATTTTATGCCTCTGGACCAACTTTTCTTTTCTGACGATGTAACCAAGGCTGCATCGGCAAGGAAAAAAATCCTATGAACCAATAATATCATAGCATAACATTCACTATCCAATCAAAACCTGATAGACTAAAACAAGCTCCACAGTGTATTACTTCTTGTTGATTGCAAATGCCATTTTATGTCGTCTATAAAATCACTATAATTGGACTGGGAATTAAATAGGAAAAATCTAGCAGTATATAAAAATATACAATGACCGGTGCATTTTCACTAAATACTAAAAAAAAAAAGTAATAGCTTGTGTGCTTTTTGAAAATCTGTGCTAAGATCTTGATGGGGATCTTTTCCACGTAAAAATAAATGTACAGTGGTGCATTCATATCTGTGAGAGATCAGTGGTCATTTGTATGAGAGGAGGGGCAGTACCCATAGAGGTCAAAGGTCAAACGGCTCACAGACACTCATTGTATTGGGCTCGGCTGGAAGACTCTCGTGCCCTGCATCTTTTCTTTTTCTTCTGCTCAGAGCTGTCTTTCTTTCTGTCTCCCGTTCACTCTTTATTTCCCTACTAGTAAGCACAATGTGTCATTCTTGCATTGAGATTAAAAAGGGTGTGAGAAAAAGAGAGAGAGGAAAAGTGGTATGAAAAGAGGATGAATTATGTTCCACTAAAAGGAGAGAAAGAAAACCAAAAAGGAATGATTAGATTGGAAGGGGAAGTATATAAATGTTAAATGCATAAATAATAATTGTTGCTAAGCATAAAATACAACTTATGAACCTTTTCTTTTGCTCTGACCTATTTTTACATTTTTCCACTCTGGAAACACTCCTTCCTCTATTATTTAACATATTTATTGAACACATTTTCCAGCATCCATCCATTGCGATAAGCAAATGCCATGAGACTGTAATAAGCAATAAAATACATAATCCACTCAAGTATTGTGTAAAATAGCCAAGTTTAAATAGACTGAACTATATTTTTGTGATATTTTTCAGTACTGAATGATAAGATATAGGCTGGCATTTATCTCACCTCGTATACCATCATTTTTGCCTGCAATGCATTTTGGGATTGTCTTATTCACTTTTTTTCATTGCTTTTCTTTTCATCCTCTCATGCCATCCCAGACAGAAAGTTTTGTAATGATTGGCCCAGTGAAGAGAGTGAGTTTATGTCTCCATTAAAATGAAATTTCGAGACTGTTGAGCTCTGGAGGGTTTTCTGCCCAGCTGCATCAACAACACCCACAAATTCACAAATGCATTACAACCTGCTGGACACCATCACCTCACACAGACTCAACACAGATATCTGTGATCGTTTTACCACTGGACTGGCATAGAGATACTGATGACTCCAGTAGGACTTTCAGTCCAATTCCCAACCACACACATGGATCCACCACTTCCGAAACATCTTGAATTATTCTGTGTCTAAGAAGTCACATGTCACTGCAAAAGAAACCAAGTCTTATTTCCTGCTTCATTTTCTTTCACAATTACCATTCTTTCCTTTCCTCTGAAAAAATAAAAGAAAAAACACCAGTGCCACATCAGTCAGAGAGAGAGAACGCCAGAGGACTTGCCTGTCGGTTTGAATTTAATGCACTCGCTCTCTGTGGACTTTCTGTTTTCTATATTACACTGACACGATGAGCAGAATATTGACTGCGTGTTTAAAGTAAATGATGAGAAATAAAGGTTGAGGTTATATATAGAAAAGAAAATGGACAGAGTTTGTGAACAAATGAATCATCAAGTTTATAGTACTTTTCAAGATATCCAAAGCAGTGGAGTCATGCATTTTTAAAAGGGGCTTCAGTGGCAGGCCTGATAGATGATGAGTGTCTTAAAGTGGATAGATAATGAAAGAATTTTCAGTTTACAACAAATTACCTATAAATGGCCTAACTAAATTCAGACATGTGAATGCATTATTTCTGCCACCAAGTTTTAAAAACCTTTTTTTTTTTACTTGCAACAATTTTGCATCTTAATTTTCAGGTATACAAATAATTTATTTTGGAAGTTGCATTTAAAAATGTTTTAATGGTCATGACGCTTTTGCTTGTTTCATATCTCACCTAATCCTGTACCTGCATAGCACCACCTATGTGTGGGGAGGACAGTAACTGTTAATTATAATAACATGGATGGCTATAAAATTAATCTAACTTGCTGGATTTACCTGTGTTGTGTCTCCAGATACGTCCAGGTGTGTGGCAGAGAAGAAATACACTGAGCAGCAAGCTAAGAAACTCTTCCCACAGGTGTTCGTACCTGTCTGCAACCCTGACGGAACCTACAGTGAGGTGAGAGATGGATGGATGGATAGATGGATGGATGGGACAGACAGACAAATAGAGGGATAGACAGACAGATAAATGGACAAACAGATAGATAGATAGATAGATAGATAGATAGATAGATAGACGGTATAGGGATGACAGACAGACAGACAGACAGATAAATGGACAGACAGACAGACAGACAGACAGATAGATAGATAGATAGATAGATAGATAGATAGACAGATAAATGGACAGACAGACAGACAGAGACAGACAGATAGATAGATAGACAGACAGACAGACAGATAAACGGACAGACAGACAGACAGACAGACATACAGACAGACAGACAGACAGACAGATGTAAAATGTAGGATTTTTTTTTTTTTTTAAATGTTTAAGGATTTCTCTGTCAAATGTCTTAGTTTTTCTGCCTCTCTCTCTCTTTCTCTCTCTCTCTTTTTTCTATGTTTCTGCTGTATTTGAATAACAGGTTCAGTGCCATAGCTACACTGGTTATTGCTGGTGTGTAACACCCAGTGGCAGACCCATCAGCGGCTCAGCAGTAGCCAATAAGAAACCCCAATGCCAAGGTACCATACTTCTACCTCTGCTGTTTTTTTCCCTTTACTCCAACACATTCTTCAATCACGTTTTCTTTCTTTGTTTGCAAAAGAGATTTTCACAACATAAATAATATTTCAAACTGATTCCAAACTGTAATCCCAACGTTGATGACACGATCTTGATGTTTTGGCACAGGAAAGTTATGGAATATAAATCAAGAGAATAAGGCATCCAGAGCTCCTTGCACAAGCTGGAAACATGGTGTCTAAGCCAGTGATAGCACTGAGCAATGCCAGAACAGAGCTAATCCTAATCTACAGAAACATTCCAGCATAACAATACCGCATAACCAAAACCACATGCAGTAAACTACCATAGAACCATTGAACGCACAAAACTGAAACTCTATCACTGCAGGCCATGGGTTCCTGGATCATAACATTGTTGGCTTGGCTTTGTACAACAACCACAACTTCACTAGAAAAGGACCAATTAGATTTAATTGCACATGCAACAGCTTAATCAGTTAGGTCTGGGGGAGCATCACAAAACAAATGCGCGTTTGGCAAGCGAAGCGGCCGAGCTCAAACATTCTTGCTCTTTTACTCCAAGATAGTGTCATATGGCTTTTACCCCCTGCAGCTTCCATAACATTATCATGTTCCCCTGTAGAGGCTTAAAAGATAATTAAAAACGTAAGTCACTTTTCAAAAATAAAATCAACCATTCCTGGAACACTTGCTCTGATCTGCGGCACATATTTGAACGTTCAAATTTATTGTCCAGTTAGAACGTACAAAATTCTAGGTGTAGGTTTGCTAAAATGTTAGCGTGAGTAACCTGTGATTGTCCTGTTGATTTTCAGGGTCCAAGAATGGTAAAGTTAATCCAAAGGAACCAGGAAAATCAGGTAAATAGCCTCAACGATTCCTTTTGATATGGTAAAGACTTTCATGAGGGACAATCTGCACTGGCAGCTACGTTTTAATGTGTGTGTGTGTGTGTGTGTGTATGTCTGTACTGCGAGTTAAGGCTTGCCATTCTAATATTTTGTGAATTGAGAGTGCTGAAGTTGCTTCAGGGCTGAAAGTAAATGGTCGTATGTTGGAGTCGTTAAACAGAGAGACGCCGTAATAACAGCCTTTGCCTTTCACAGTCGTTAAAACGAAATCGAAGGGCTTCACGGTTTTGTCATAGTACGGCAGTGAACATTAACCACTTCACCTGGACATCATTTCTCTTCTTTCCAGATGAAGACCTTTCTCATGCAATACTAATGCTACTGATTTCCCTCCTTTCACAAAACAGAAGAGACCACCTGATCTCTAGATAATCACCTTGTTTTTTGGTCTTTTTTTCCCTTAGTTTTAAGAGGAATGTCCTTTTCAGTTGAAACCCTCAGCTATGGGAGATGTGAAGGTTTTTGTTGAAGATAATTTCTTAGATGTCTTACCTATTCTGAAGAGCTTATTGATAAAAAAAAAAAGAGTTAATTTACAAAAAAGGCAATGCAATATAATTAATAACTGAATTATGTTAAGAAACAGCATGTTTGCTTTTGACTGATTCACCAGGCAAGTTAGTATTTTGCTTGCAGTTTTGTATTAAAATGCTAAAAATGTGATAGAATCACTCTAATTCATTAACAAATTTCTAACAAATTTTCACATCAACAGAATCAGTTTCAAAAACTAGCGAGCTGCCTCAAAAATCCTTATGAGATGGGGGTCAAAGTGAGAAAAATAAATATGTATGTGCATCATTAGATATTATGTATGTTATATATAAAACTGAATTAAATTAAATGATTATTATATAAAATTATTGTAAGCTTTAATATATATAAATTATATACATATAACATTTAATAATTTTAATAAAGCATCAATAAAAACTATTTGTGACCCTGGACCACAAAACCAGTCATAAGTTGCACAGGTATATTTGTAGCAATAGCCAACAATACATTGTATGGGTCAAAATTATCTATTTTTCTTTTATGCCAAAAATCATTTGGATATTAATTAAAGATCATGTTCCATGAATATATTTTGTAAATTTTCTACCATAAATATATCAAAAATTTATTTTTGTGAGTGGATATGCATTGCTAAGGACTTCATTTGAACAACTTTAAAGGTGTTTTTCTCAATATTTTGATTTTTTTGCACCCTCAGATTCCAGATTTTCAAATAGTTGTATCTCGAACAAATATTGTCCTATCCTAACAAACCATACATCAACTGAAAGCTTATTTAGTCAGCTTTCAGATGATATATAAATCACAGTTTAAAAAAATTGACCCTTATGTGACATTTTACCCAAATTTGAGTGTGCTATTTATTTTAATGGTTACTAGGATACTATAGAAAACTAAAGGCTCATTCACACCAAGAGCGATAACTAAAGATAACTCCACATCACACCACGTCAGGTGGATTCTGATAGACTGTCAATGTTTTTATCATTCATCAGCTGAAAAAAAAAAATCATTGTGAAACTGATTCCATCGATATCATTTCTCTGTGCCATTATCGTAATAGTTGTGGTGTGGACTCTGCTATTCTTTTACATTTTGAAAGATTTTTAAAACTATATCTTTATTGTTATTGTTATACTTCTCGTCCTTGGTGTGAATGAGCCTTAACTGCTGATGCCAAACTCTATTGAAATCAATTACCTTGATCAATTACCTAGAGCATTCCAAATCAGTCACTCATAAAGTTCCATGGTGGTTACTATGCTACTGCATATATATCGTAACCATATAAGGCAGCTCACTAGGTTTCAGAACAGATCCATTGTCAGAGGTGCGGCCAGGTCAGTAGTGCACATAGCACGATGGTGACCTGGTTTCGTGTCTTGGGTCATTTCCCGATCCCACGCCTTCTCCTTCTTCCCACCATTTCCCGTTGCTGCTGGGCCGTCCTATGAAATAGAAAGGCAAAAAGCCACAAAAACATAGAAAATCATTGATGTGTTGAGCTACACTGAAATTTTAGAGTCATATAAATAACAGGGTCAGATCTCGTAATACTTTATCACTTCATCATAGTGCTGACAGTGGCTGTTCCCCAAGTTCCCCAACTGTTTCCCAAGGATGCTAGTAGAGAAACACACACCAAAAAACAGAAGGGGCAGTTTGTCTTCTGGCCTCTGATGAGTTAATGGTGACCCTGCTGAGGTTAACCACACCTGCGGCTCTCAGCATTTTAGATTCCTGTGGCCAAAGCGTCTAGCGGTCTTCCTTCATCCCTGTCTGATATGTTCAGTCTGTTTGTGTGTGTGTGTTTGCATGGTTTTTTTTTTTTTTTTTGTTGCATGCCTGTTGTCCAGATCGTTAAAGTTTGAAATAAACAAAAACGTATTTTTATGTATTTCTTTCTTTATTTTTTAACAGGGAATGGTGTTTATTTCTGCATACAGGGTCCAACATTAATGTTTTGCCAGAGACAATTGACCAGCCATAAATATTTCTTACCAGTGATGAAAATGTATTTTGCATTATCATTCATTTTAAAATATAATATTGTCGTTATTATTTCCTATATTATTGTATATCATTTTCCTTATGAATAAAACACTGTCTGGTCACACTTTAGTTTAGGGTCCAGTTCTCACTATTAACTAACTATTAACTACAACTTTTGCCTCAATAAACTCCTAATTACTGCTTATTAATAGTTAGTAAGGTAGTTGTTAAATTTAGGAATTGGGTAGGATGTAGAAAATGGTCATGCAGAATAAGGCATTAATATGTGCTTTATAAGTTCTTATAAACAGCCAATATCCTAGTAATATGCATGCTAATAAGCAACTAGTTAATAGTGAGAATTGAACCCTAAACTGAAGTGTTACCCATTGTCTTGAATGAATGAATTTTTTACTACACTTGCAGCATCATATACTGTACAAGCAAGTCTCCATCTCACAGTGAAAGGACACCAGTCACAAAAACATTACGACACAAAATTTGATCTTCAGATTTCGGCTTTGATGGCTAAATGTGAGGACATATCACCACAAAAGTTCTGAAGGGGAAAATACTTCCTAGATAAACAATTTTCCAAAGCATATTTCTTAAAAAGCCATGTATTATGTTGCAGGTCATTCTAAAGTTACTGGCAAACTAGAGAGTAACTTTTTTTTTTACTCACTCCAGCGAATTTTTACTCACATTTGGTTCTTGGAGTGTTCATTTTGGGTGCAGATTGCATATATTTAACACCTTTGAGCATTTACAGAATTCTATATTTACGCGCACTGCTTTTTGACTTTATAAAGGTGTTTCATGGTGTCAAGCAAAGAGATTAAACGTTTGAACTGTGTTTTTCTTTCAGCGAGTCAGTTATAACCACTAAACCTCCTTCCATCTCTCTGTATGTAGCCCTTTGTGTTCTTCAGTTTGTCTTTCTTCTCTGTTTTATTCTGTTTCTCCATCTCTCTAATCTGTCCTGGCCGGGCAATGTGCAAATGCGTCATGGCTCATGTGTTGTGACTGTCTAGCTGACACTCGTAATTGTAGTTTCCTTGCAAATCTTCTCCATTCTAAATGCAGATCCTTCAACGGTTTTAGTAGTGGAAACCCAGCCGTCCACTGATGAGGAAGGTGAGTGTCACTGATGCATTTAAATGCCGTTTAAGTCAAGCGTTCACTACGCTCTTAGAAAAGGGGTTCTGTCAGGCATTTCATAGGCTATACAGAATCTTTTAGGGGTTCCCATCATGGGATCAACAGCTCATTAACATACTTTTTCATTAGAAAAAAAATTGAAATAACCCGTTAAACATGAAAGTATTAAGCAATCATTTAAGACATTTCTCTTTATATAGAATCTTTTTGGCATAAAGCGTTCTTTAAAATTGAGTCAAGACCCCTATTGAACCTTTTTTCTAAGAGTGTAAGGTTTGGAACAGAACTAATGTTTTGTGTATTCGTGTGTGTTTTAGACATCATCTCTCAGTACCCTACACTCTGGACAGAACAGGTCCGCAGCCGAGAAAAAAACAGTACCAGAATACCACGTGAGTTACCGACAAACATCTGTTATCACTTTTCAACACAAAATGCTAACTGAGCTGGATTGGTTTTGGTATTTAGGAGAAGACAGAAAAATGTAACATCTGAAACATTCTTGTTTATGGTTCAAAAACAAAAAATAGAGAGGTTGCACATAAAGGTGCAGTGTGTAAATTTTAGTGGCATCTAGCGGTGAGGTTGCCAGTTGCAATATAGAGAAGCTGCGGTGGCCAACACAGGACAAAGATGTCATCGTCTGAGACAGCAGAGAGTAGCGAGTCAAGCAAACACGCTCTGTAGAGCAGTTTGTCCGTTTAGGGTTACTGTAGAAACATGCTGGCGCATAATGCCGACTTAACATGTAACCCGCGGTGTACGTCGATAGAAATGGCTCATTCTAGGGTAATAAAAACATAATGGTTCATTATGTAAGGTCTTTATACACCACTGAAAACATAGTTATGTGTATTATATTGCATTTCTATCAATAGATCCTCCTAAAATTTACACATTGCACCTTTAAGCCTGGTGCACACTGTACTATTTATAATAGTCCTTTATGACTGTTGCTTTTCAGACTGTACAGACATGATCCCCGCTGTAAGCCATGTCACACTGTGGGATCTCAGTTGTCATTAATGTCAGACTGTACGGCAGTCAAGACATGTTAAAAACGGACACATGCAAGAAGACTTGTCCGGAGTTTTACATCATCAATCCGTGACACATTCAGTGATGTGAGCTGCATTTACATGCGGGATAGAAATGGTGGCTAACAAACAAAAACAATCTCTAGAGTTAATTTTGATCATGGCTTCTCTTGAAAAGAAAACTGGAAAAAAAGTAGACGATGTGTGTGTATTGGTTTTTGATTTGACAGTTGTTGTAGGAGAAGCCACACTGCAGGACTGTGCGTCAAATCTTCCGACACTGCCAGAATTTCGTCTGAGGTAAAATTTGATCGCAATGGTCATCAATTGACTGTTGGTGAGCATGTCAAACTAACGATCAAAGGCTTTGGCCTAGGATCCAAGGAATCTTTTAAGATTCACAAAATTTGTCTCAGACGACTAAATCTTGGCCAAAATTGTACAATGTGAACCCGGCTTTACTTAGCTCAGGAGACGTCAGTGGACTTTGCAGATTAATTTCTTGATGTTTCTCCTAAAATAACAAAAATAGACAAATTAGACACCTGACATACAGAACGATTATAGCACTTACTAATATGTAACAAACTAATATGTATAGCATAGATTATATATAAGATATCTTGAAACTGAAAGAATTTTGAGAGAAATTAATTTTGAAAGAAATTTAGAAGTTTGAATTCAGATCTCTATCCTTTTTGCAGATTTTTTTTATTGAGACATTTTGGAGATCTCTTTTGAAACTCTAAAGACGATGTGAGATTAAGGGGATGTTTTTCTCAGGAGAGATATCTGAGAAGCAAGGTACTTAAACAGAAGTCTCCATTTGCTTTTCATTTAATCTCATTGCTGTTTAGGGAAAACAATTGAGCAATTAAAGAGATCTGATTTGTGATTTCCTTTCCTTTTCCTTTCTCTATTTTAAATTGCGCTGAAGAAACTACATTAGAAACAAATTAGACAGTTTAGACAGTAAATTAGACAGTATAGGTCTTATGCGCCAGAGAAACAAGCCATCGTTAGAATTTTGTTTGAACTTCCGTTTTTGCGGCAGCACTGTATATTTCTATGGCATCGCTGTTGAAGAGTAATTAGCTGTTAAAGTGGAAGTTTACTTTATTGTAGAGTTAACGAAAGTTATCACAAGCATTGTAATGTTTCAAATGAATGTAAAAAAAATGTCAGTACACCAGAAAGATTTTAAAACAAGCGGTTTATTCATAAATCCATAAGATCTTACCTTCATGCTGTGGAAATACAAACAGAAGACAAAACACAAGGAGCACAGTGCTGAAAAGGGGTGGGGCTACATATGATCTATGGGCTGTAACATTAATATGGATAGCTAAGATCATCTGATCTTGGAAGAATTTAATGAGAAATGACTGAGTGCTACTCTGAGTCTTTAAGGGAGAGAGAAAATTACTAGGAGAAACATCTGAGAAGCAGCAGACTGTCTGAGACAGTGTTATTTTTTAGTTTTATTTACATACTGTACTATTATAGTATTTATTAATATTTTGAATTAGCTATATATTTTTATTTTTTAGTTAATTTTAGATTAAGTTTTACTTACTTTGTTATGTGCTTTTGTAATTTTTATTAGTTCTTTTTAAATAATATTTCTAGCTTTAATTTATTTTTTTTATGTCAGTTTCAGTTTTAGTAATTTTAGTACTCATTTCAGTTAGTTGTCAAGGCAAAAGTTTTGATTTTTCTTCAGATTTTTTTTTTGTTTTGTTTTCCATCTATTATTTATATTTTATTTTATGTCAGCTTTGTTTCAGTTACTGAAAATGGCTTTTAATAGTTTTAGTTAACAATAACAACACTGCTAAACAACTGAGATATTAAAGATTAAATTTCTTTTATGATTTTTTTTTTTTTTTTTGTAAGAGAATAGAAAGAGAAAGCAAAAGGAACGGATTCTTATCTGTAACTTTGTAAGTATTATGAAACTCTGTTGCTATAGTGGCTCAAACACACACACATGTGAAGATCCAGCTCAGTGTGGCACTCAGCCATTGCCTGACATGTTGATCTAATGAAGGAATCATCAGAAATGTCATTAAAACCCATCTGGGAAAAAATGACGACATGAACTCAATAACAGATCTAATTCTGATGACATTATTACAGAGTTTGTGTGTTTCTAAATAGACTCATTTGTGTGTGTCAGTGTGTGTGTGAATAGCCTGATTGTAAAGTTCTCTTGATTTACAATCAATAAAACGTCAGCGCAGTGCAGTGAAAGCTGATGGTTTTGATTATGGCTGATTCATTGAGGTCTAAAGGGTGATTATCACTATTCAGAGAAGCTCAGAATAGAACTAAAAGAAAGACAGAGACAAAGAAAAGATGTCTCTAGGCTTAAAAAAAAGAAGCATTTTCTAAAACAATGCTCACATGAAGCCAAACACCTGACAACACCACAAAGAAAGAGAGAGAGGATAACTATAAAAGGATGTGTGCGAGAGAATACAGAACCTTAGAAAATGCATAGCAATGCACTAAATACCACTCAGAACAGCTTAGCAACAGCGTAGCAACACCCTGGTAACCAGGGTTGCACAATTTAAACCATTGTGTAAAATAACAGAGCCATGACTCACTCTGCGCATGCATTCATTTAATTACATTGCATCCTTCCAGTCATACTGAAATTTCCAGTCATACTTTATTTCGATTAATCATGCAGCCCTACTGTTAACCACCTAAAATGCCATAGCAAACACCTAGCGACACCCTAGCAACCACCTTAGCAAATACACATTTAAAACCAATCAAAACACCTTAGCAGCCACATAGCAACACCCTGGCAAACACTTACAGGCACTCTAGCAGTCACTCCAAACAGCCTAGCAACGCATTAAAAATCACTCAAAACAAAAACAGCATAGCGACACCCTGATAACCACCCAGAACACCCTGAAAACACTATGAACACCTTAGAAAACACATATCATATAGGCTGTGCCCTGGCAACCAGTCACACCACCTTAGCACCCCTTTGACTTTTGAACTAAATACACTCTCCCTCATTTCCTTTTTATCTTTCTTTCTTTCTTTCTTTTTTTTTTTTTTTTTAACTCACATAATCTTGCTTGCATTAGATGAGGCGGCTCAAAGCGTTGCTGGAGAGCTGTGTTGTGGCACATGAGATGATTGGTTCCTGATGCAGAGAAATCTCACAGCTGAAAGGTTGTGCTCCATATGGATCATTCATGTGTTTCGAGCTGTCGTTGTGTGCGGATATCTGAGCTTCATGGCTAAGCTCATGCTCAGGATAGAAAGAAAGCAATAAGATGCCACTGTTTTCCCAAAATGATGTGTTTTATGCAGCGATTCTCTGCCCAAGGTCACTGTCTTCATTCAAAGGCACTGTAAACACAGGCACACAGAGACAACGTGTAAATATTTATGCTGGTCGCAGAAGCCCCGTGCAGACATTAACTTCTAATGTCATAAACATTTCCGCAGGCCCACCATAAAGCACAAGCTCTCACTTTCACTCTCTCTAACTGTATTTTCTTCTTTTACCCCCTCCAACATGCTGTCCATCCATCTCTCCATAGCTGAGGCATCACAGTCCAGTCAGTCACACACACAGACAACGTTCTTTAATTGCCAATTAAATTTTATCAATTTAATTAAAATGTGATTAAATTATATCAATTTAAATATAATTACATTTTAATTTATTTTTAATTATTTTAGCATCGGACAACATCAACCAATACATTCTTTTATCCAGCCCAAACACATGCACAGGATCATGTATATCACAGGCAGTGAATGATATAATCAAGGAATAATCGAGATGAAGACATATTAGTAGACAAGATATTAGTCAAACACTGGATTTTTTGTATCCTTATTTTAGGTTGGAGCTTGTTCTGTTTCATTCTATTCCTCACAAGCTATTCAAAAGACTTGGAATATTGTGCATTAGTCGCATGTACTTCTATTATGGAAATTGTAAGGTGCTTTTTTTTTGGAGCTTGACAGCTCCTGGTCACTGTCTACTTTCATTGTACAGCAACACAGATGCTTGGCCTCTCTTCACCACAGAGAACATTGACAGTTACTCACTCAAATTGTGTCTCCCGCTGTATTTCACCTCTTTCTTCTGTCTCCCTTTACCTCAGCGACCTCGTGTGATCAGGAGCAGCTGTCGGCACAGGAAGAAGCAAGACAACATAAAAACGAAGCAGTTTTTGTACCTGACTGTGCTCACGGTGGCCTCTACAAACCCGTCCAGTGCCATCCCTCCACCGGGTACTGCTGGTGTGTCCTAGTGGACACCGGACGGCCCATACCCGGCACATCCACAAGGTAATGTAGTATGTGGTAGGGCAATTCTGCCGTTTTAGCTCGGAGATCCACTTTTTACATAAAAATCAGGTGGAAATTTCTCCAATACAACTACTAGGATGTTATTTCAGCATGTCTCCTTCACATCAGCTTTAACAAAATGGTATTTTAAACAATTTAAAATACCTCTGGCGCCTCAAAGAAACAAATCCGTCCTTATTTAGTTGCCAAAATACAACTTAAGCAGTTTGTCTCTTTTGAAAGGAAAAACCCACCACTTGGCTTTTAAAATGGTAAGTGCCAGTCGACTTTCTCTTACAGTACATCTAATATACACCCGGGGCAGGTCTCTTTATTTGACTTACTATGGGGTACAAAATTGAGCTTTGAAGTCTCTCTGGGGCCAATACTTGGCCCGATCTCATTCAGTCTCTTTTAACATTTCGAGAGCAACTTGATAAGAACAGCATTCTTGATGTTAAATATGCCATCAAATCATTTTGATTAACTACTCATCTCCTAACAGGCTGGTTGCACAACCAGCTCAAATCTGATCAAGAAAACTGGCAGAATGACAAAACATTGTGAGTGTGATTGTCAGGGGTCAGTGACACCCGCTCTATTCAGGGGCACCTTTAATGAGCTGCAGGAGTGTAATGGAGTGATGCTGTGGATTTCTGACCATTGCCAAATGTGGTATTGAGTTAACAAAGCCTCAGGCAATGTGCCAGACAGCGCATTAGAGCATGCATGGAAGTGCTACCTTCCCATCATCCTCCTCTCTCTCTTTCTCTGTTCTTGGGGCAGGTCGCCTGGCAGTGATTGGAGCACATTTACTCTCCTAATGGGGCCATGAATGTTTCTCTTGTCTTACACTTCTTACTCACTTTTTCTTTTACTCACATGTCCACTTTTCTCTCACTACATTCCTCTGTTTCGGGCATCTTGAGCTGAACTTCTAGTGATTGCATCCTAGTGCACTCGTTGTATCTGTGAAAAGATAAAGTGATCAAAATTTCTTCAACAGCAATATTTAGTCAGAAGCACTGAATGATGTACAGTGCAATATATACTGTATACTGTGCACAAGTCTTAGGAACGTTAGTATTTTCACACACACACACAAGGTTTTAAGCCAGATATTTATATATTTATAAGCGTCTTGGAGACGTTGCCGAAGTTCTTCTGGATTTAGTCTGTCTCGGTTTTTTCTGTTTCTTTTTTGTGTGTGTGTGTGAAAATACTAACATGGCTAAGACTTTTGCACAGACAGACAAACAGACGATAGATAGATAGATAGATAGATAGATAGATAGATAGATAGATAGATAGATAGATAGATAGATAAACAGAAAGACAGACAGACATACTGTAAAACCGAACCAAACTTAATATGATTGATTTGCAGCAGATTTCTAATTCCCAGCTTGTTTGCGTCAGACTGTATAAGTAAAATAAATGTTGCAATTAAGTGTTATTTTGTGTGTTTTTGCACAAGATTAACATAGGGAGGCATAAGTTAGTGTTTAATATTGTGTTATGTTGGGATTTACAGGGGGTTCTGTTATGTTAGTTTTGTAGGGTTACTATTGTGGTGAAGAGAGTCTGTGGTTAGGTTGAGAATGGGCTACAAAACTTTAAGACCATATATACTGTATGTTGTTTGATTATACACATGCAAGTATATAATGATAGTCTCTTTGATAGTTATAATAGCATGTGTTATTTGTTATCTATCATTTAACCATGAAGATCTGAATGTGATGTTTATGTAAATGAACTGTATGTAATTAACATTATGATGAGTTGGGCGAGGCTGAGAACTGTGGGAGCGAAGGGATGCCGGTGACGTGATTGTTAATGAGAGACACCTGTGCACCACACTGGCCTTGCTCCGCTTCCACGGCTCTCGGCCCCGCCCCACTTGTTACAAAAATTTTAAGGTCTACTAATTTAACAAAATTAGTTAGTTTACTTAAATGTTTTGAGTATTCTGAACTTATTCCCCCGGTTTCACAGACAAGGCTTAAGCTAGTCCTAGACTAAAATGCATGTTTGAGCTGTTTTAACTGAAAGCAACTTGCGCTGACATATCTTAAAATATATCAGTGCCATTGTTTTGTCTCAAGATGCAGTAATGTTTTTTTCTAGTGTACGTTTATAAAAGTTACTTAAATACCCTAATTGAACTAAGGCCTAATCCTGGCTTAGGCTAAGCCCTTTCTGTGAAACTGGGCCATTGAGTTTTACAGTGCTCCTGTTCTGTCATCATTTTGTGCCAATGTTAGGTTTTGCTTAGTCTTATGTAACTTTATTACTTTGAGTTTAATGAACTTAAACCATTTACGGCAATTGGTTTCCTCAAACCATTTAAGTAACGATATAGTTGTTAAGACTTAGTTAGGTTTGTTACCTGAATTCAAACTGAATGAATAAAATAAACTTAAAAAATTTAAGTTGAGTTTACTCTAATGATTGACTAAACCACCACTAAAATATAAGTGAATTTAACTCAATGTATATGAGTTTACAGTACTCATACTTATAGGTTTTAAAACGTAAATGGTTTACGGCAATCAGTTTCCTCAAATGGTTTGAGTTACTGTAAATTATTGGGTTTTACTGTGCATAACAATAGATAGAATGACAGACAGACAGACAAACACAGATAGATAGATAGATAGATGGAAAGATAGATAACCAGAAAGATAGACAGACGGATGGACAGACAGACAGATAGATAGATGAATCTTATTCAATATTATTATCTTGTCTCCCTGTTATTTAAAACAAAACAAAAAAATCTGAACATTTTTCTCAGCATTGGTGGAATATTTTAGCTGTTGGCCTTGCCTTTGTACAAACAATAATGCTTTGTATTTCACTGTTTTTCTCTCTCTCTCTCTCTCTCTCTCTCTCTTGCTGTAGATTCGAACAACCAAAATGTGATGGAAATGCCAGAGCCCATCCAAACAAACCAAAGGACCATTACAGGAGCAGACATCTGCAGGGTGAGCATAACTGTGTGCTTCTAAGCAGATGTGAAAATATTGTGCAAGGTTTGCTTTGAGAGCGACATACTTCACAACTAGAAACTAGCAAGAGGACAATTTATAGAAACAAAGCTGCAAAAAATGAGAAACAACACCTTTTTTTGAAACAACTTTACTAATATTATAAGAGGACCTAAAGGAAATAAATAACAAAAACTGTAAATTTAATACATTAGGTGTTATTTAATAGGTGCACTTGTGTTTGATCTAAATTTTCATACTTATTCATTTAGGAAAAATGCATGTAAACATAAAACACAAGGATGTCTGTATGTGTATCTATATGTTTGTGTTTGCATGTGAGCTCAAGTGTGCACAGGTATGTGTGTGACATCTAGAGTCTAAAACCATCTCCTGGTTTCCCACGACCCTGCGGTCCACATAGACGACAGATGTTAACAGATCATCTCACTGTGGAAAGGGGAGGTAGAAAAGATAGATTACAATAGATAGCACGAGCCTAGGAGGATGACAAGGAGGGATGAGTGTGGGGGAGTGGCTGTGACGAAGAACAGAGGAAAAAGGAGTGGAGGGCAAAGATAAAAAACAGCAAAAAGGAAACAAGGGAGTGACTTCCATTTCCAGCATGAATTAATTCATTGATTAGATTAGACTACATCTCTGTATGGGGACTGTGTGGTATATTTAAAATTTACAGATTCAATATCCTGTTGTTGATAATATACACTACTATTCAAAAGTTTGGTGTCTCAGGCCTAATACCCACCCTTACAGAAATGTACTGTGGTGTTACCAACATGGTATCAAATGGACTAATACTGTTGCAATTTAATATCTACCATGATGCTGAATGATTGCCATTATAATGTGCCATGGTATTTACAGCACATGGTACTTCTAAGAATACAATGGAAATGCCATGGTACTTTTTTTGTTAGTCTAAGTACATGAGAAATGCTTTTGTGCTTTGTCTCAGTCCCAGATAACAGATTCTTGAATAACCCTGGCCAGACTTTGACTAATAGGATTATCTTCATATTTTAATTAAGATTAAGTCGTGAAATAGGCTTTTGAAACAGTATGAGGTGTGAGAATGTATGTGTGTTACTAATGCGTGCTATATATATATATATATATATATATATATATATATATCAAAGGGAGGACAACACCTCCCTTTGGGAATGTCTTCAAAGGTAAAATGAAAAGTTCATTTTTATTCTTAAATTATTATACTTAAATTATTATAAATTCTAAAAATGTGAATAAGAAACTTATGCCGTCCAATTGAGGCAGATGCATTTTTATCAGATAAGAAGACATTCGCATAAACTAAGATGGAAACACATTTACCGAATAAATCCCTCGATGCGCAACAAAAAACCCACGTGACTTTGCCTCAACAGAGGAAGTGATTGGATAACTGGACTGACCAATGGATTAGTTTCACTGCACAGCATCTCAAATGTTGTTTTAGTTATATAAATGCCAGAGTCAAAGTCTGTCATCAAAATGATTTGTTTTAAGTCTCACATGATTTCCGTATATGTTCCCAAACACCAGGCATCTGAACGCAAGATAACATGACAGCGTTTATTGCGTTTCGTCTGTGCTCTCTGAGACGCATTTATGATTTAGGGAAAAAGAGCCACATTGGCTTCCACCGATTGCAGCAACTTCCATTTTTATTACAGATTTTTTGCGTTCCAATTTTCCAGGAAGTGACAATTTTGTTCTCTTGAACACATGGGAGGAAACGGTGCTTTATTCGCAAATGTTTTATGCGATATTCCAGTTTTGTGCACAAGTTAAATTTGTAACATTGGATGGAAACATAGCTATTGAGTATTTCATGATAAATAGTCCATTTTTCTTATTGGATAGTAGGTCTACACTTGGATTGTACAACTCAAACGAAAGCAGTGCAATTATTTCAAATGAACTTAATATTGAATTTAATATTGTATTGAATAATACTGAATCCCACTTATATGATGGCAATATTAATCTGTACTGCATAGTAAAAATGACCAAGCTTAGTATGTCTGAGATGCAGATTAATTGCTGGTCTTAGTCTCCACTACTAGACTAGCTTTGTTATTGTGTGCTTTGGTAAACATTCTAATATCTCAATATGTTAACAAATAATCCTCTGTTCCTCAGGTGTGTGTGTGGACGTTCAGGCTGCCAGCAGCATGTGTACAGGTGCTGTTGTGTGAGCAGCTCTCTGGTCACGGCTGGTTAATTGTGGTGTAGAAGGGGGGCTGATGGGGGCCGGCGGCTGCTGGCAGCTAAACGTCCACAATCCACTGCCAATACCACAATTCTCATGATTTTGTTGCAACTTGAGAGTTTTTATGTAAGATCCACAAGCTGCGGGATTCTGGGTAATGCTGAAATGTTGTAAAATGCAGGATCTGGATGGGTTTGCTCAGTGAATTCTCACTCAGCATTTTAATCAGGTGATATATAAAGGACGTTTTTTAGCTGGAGAGTTCAAAATGAATGCGATGTCATTTCCGTCTGTAATCTTGCTTGTTTAATAGAGTTGATGTATTTTTATGCCAACTTGGAAGTTAGCATCACCCTGGTTCCCTCATCCAAAACCCAATAGGATTTTTCCACTGGCTTTTGGATTACTGCAGAAAATAAGCACTGGGCCAACCAACAAAAGTTTATAATTCTTACACATTTTGAAGCCTCAATACAATCACCAGATTGAATATAGGAATATAGCCTAAAGCTAAAATTAGGCTATAAATGAACTACATCACGGTCACACGACTGTCAACGTCACCATCACCAAGCTTCCGACAACTCTTTCAGTCTATACTTAAAAAGATTTCCCTGAAAGTTTCAGTTAGAATAGTTTGCAAGAGCGTGATTATAAACACATCGAGGTTGTGAAAGTGGGCTAGTGAGTAGATGAGTTTTCCTGTTCAGCTGATGATATTTAATGTCCAACAACCTCTGTGCCATTTAGACACTTATTAGCAACTGCCATTTTAAAAGACAAGTAAAAGCTTACAAAAATCACAACAGGATATTACTGATATATTTTATGCTGTGGAATAAAATGTGAAAATATCTTGAGCTTGTTTTCACCACAGACCTTATTTCAAGCATTTAACCAAAAACCCATTCAAAAACCCATTGACTTCAGATGATGGAACCAGAAGTGCTAAATTGCAAACTCATGTCCAAATTTTGGTCTACAAATATACTGTATGTCATCCCTGAAGCAACCTACTGGACTGCCTATACATATAGGTATCATATCAATATATTTGTTAAAATATATATTTTTTTTCCCCAAATTGTGCAGCCCTATTAGATAAAACACATTTTAGGCTGCATTTTCTCTAATAACTCAAGCCATGCAGTTCAGTCAAAATTGAATTAATTCATATTAAAACCGAACCTGAAAATGCATTACAAATTATGTTTTCTGATTAATGTAAAATTCTAAGAGCAAAAAGCATTCTCAAAAGGTCAGAAATGTTTGTTATTAAGCGTCTAGACTACACTAAACGTTATGTAGTTTTTATTGAAAAAGCGAGAAGAATGCAGTCCCTCGTATGAACAGGTGGGACGGATATTTTACTGTGTCTGGTCTCAGTGAGGAGTGAACTCACACAGATCGTCAGCATAACACTCACTCACAAACTGTCAGCATTCTGTGCTCATCTTGTAAACCTCCATACGTTTAAATGTCATTTTTTTTGCCCTCTTTTCTCTTGTTTGAGGACTGTTTACCTGAACACTCACACACCTGTTCACAAGGACCTCTTACAACCAGAGAATCTGTTGCCCCTGGGCCTGACAATAAACAACCCAGCATGTGAAGACAAATGCGCACACACATGCACACGCACTTTCCCTTTCTTTATTTGAACAGACAAATGGATATGATGAAGAAAGCGTAGGAGTGTGTTAAACTCCCTAGGCTTTTCAACAGCCAACACTGATATCTAAAGAGCAGGTTGGCCAATATACATGTGCATATACTTAACACAAGCTACTGAAATTAGATGGACACATTTGCTGAAATAATAATAAAAAAACTTATTGTATGCCAGATTTACTTAAAAAAAAAAAAATGCAATTGCCATAAAAATAATGCCACAATCCAATAAAATCCTAAAAATAGGCTTCATTTTCAGTATGCAAAATACAATTTCTCATTTTTGTGGTGAATTATGACATGGACATGTTTCTGACTGGTTTGTGGGTTTCACCCAAACATCAACAGACCACAGTTCCCACACACGGCAGACTTTTACCTGGGACCATAAACCTAAATCCTCTGTTTGATTGGCAGCTGTCATCTTCCTCAGACAGGATAGGGGAGGTCTGATTTTTACGACAGGGCGGCAAAGAATCTCTGAAGCCGTAACATGGTTTAACTCTCCTACTCTCCACCATCTTTAAGTGCAGTTGGTGTAAAAACAGTGAAACGTCTGTCAGCTTTACATCTTCCCAATGTTTATTGGGCCACCTATGGCGCCAGTACCCAAAATAGCCACTAGTAAGAGGAGCAAGATATGCTAGCAGAACCATACACCATCGTATATCATTAATCATGTTGATTTGGTGCTCAAGAGTGATTTCTTAATATCAATGTTGAAAACAATTTTGCTGATTAATATTTTTGTGGAAACCGTGATAAATTGAGTTAATTAAAAAAAATACAATAATGACAGAAATGCTCACTGAGTTGTTGTGACAAAATAACATATAGTTTAATAATTAGGACCAGAGCAGGAGAGTTACATGAGGTAATTCAGTCACAACAGCCGTTTATGAGGTTTCATAGCTGTTTATACTGATAACCTGAAGGTAAAATGTCACATGAAAAGAAGCTTTGTTTGCTTTTAATCTTTTTCCCATGGGATTTTATAAAACAACTGCTTAATGACACTAAAATCCAATGAAGAAAGAAAATATAGGACAGTTTTGCCATCGAAAGTGAAGTACAATATAAAGGAATAGTTATTTCAAAATATGTAGTTCTATCATAACTTTTGGAAGAGTTTATCATGGTAATGGTTATTTAGTAGGGCTGTCAATCGATTAAAATATTTAATCGTGATTAATCGCATGATTGTCATGAGTTAACTCGTGATTAATCGCAACTTAATCACACATTTTTATCTGTAATCTGTAAACATTTTTTTCCTGTAACAAAACATTGAAAGCTCAGCCAAACAGCTGATCATAGCTGTACAGGGCGGGTTTTTATTTCTCATCTCCATAAATATATATAGTAGTAGAGCTAATGCAAGGGCTAGAAATCAACTGGGGTTATCCTTTGCTGAAACTTCCTCGTCGTTGTGGAGAGCGCAGTGCATGGTTGCATAGCAACGACAGACACCATGGGAGTGCAAACGCTTTGGAAAGAAGGAGAAAGTGGCGCGGCTGCTCTTTCCATGCGTTTTTAGACATGTGAATGGCCCTTATGGGTGCATCTCCATTTCTCAAATAGCATATACCTGTAGCAGATCTATACAAGTGGAGCTGGGGAAGGTGGAGGGTTTCGGAGGAACTCTGAAAGCACGCTCCAAACTGCTACAGCAAACACTGACCAGCTATTTAAATTCTGAGCAGCAAGCTCATTTGCTACAGATGCAACAGGAACCAATCAGCTTGTGCCGTGTAGTTAATGTGATTGTCAGCAGGTTGCATTAAGGATCCATCAACCTGCGCCATCTAGAGTTTCATGACAGAACTTGGTATTTATTCCAAAGTTGTATGAAGTTATTTTAAAGACCACGGTTCTTTTCTGTCCCTCTTTTTCAGGATGTCCTGGGGAGAAGAAGACAGAATTCCTGACGAGCGTGTTGGATGCATTGTCCACGGACATGGTTCATGCAGTAACTGACCCGGCCTCTGCTGGCAGGTAAACAAGCGTCTGAGAATTGAGAAATGTAGATGTAATGGGCCAGTTCATGAAATGAACTGACCCTGCCTACTGTGTGGTGCACAAATATTTTCTTATTTAATTAGCTGACTGACTGGAATAATTCCCATGCAGCTAACAGGAAATGTTCTCAGAACTTTGGCTAACATAACTTTAATAGAATGATCATTCAAAGTGATCTGGTCTTTAGTAATGTTCTTAAAACATAAACAAAAAATATTATTTGTACATCATTCATTTTTTCTGAAACTTTAACGTTGGATGTTCACCTAAATTTTTTTTTTAAATGTTTCAACTAGTTTCAGAATGTTAAAGAACAAAGTTTAACAGTAACATTCCCATAATGTTTGCAAAATGATAAAATGGAATGTTCCCTCAATGTTCGCATAACCAAGAAAATCTTTTTTAAAACATTTAAAAAACTGGACGCTTTGAACGTTCAGAGAACATTCAGAAAAAAAATGTTTACCTAATGGGAACGTTAGCAAAACGTTCTTAGAACATATTTTTATTAGCTGGGTTGATGCTACTATTTAGGTCCTTTACTAAAGAAAGGCAGCAAAAGAAAAACTTCATCTGATATTTTAATACATTGTGAGTTTCACAGACATTTAACCAGAAAACCATGTGCATGAAAACATGTTCGGTGTTTGCCTAATTTTTTTCCTTCATTCAGGATGTTGGAGCCAGACCCCAGTCATACTCTGGAAGAGCGAGTTGTTCACTGGTATTTCAGTCAGCTTGACAAGAATTCCAGTGGCGATATCGGAAAGAAAGAAATCAAACCATTCAAGCGTTTGCTGCGTAAGAAATCCAAACCCAAGAAGTGTGTAAAGAAGTTTGTGGAGTACTGCGACATCAGCAACGATAAGGCCCTGTCTCTACAGGAACTGATGGGCTGTCTGGGTGTCACTAAGGAAGAGGGTGAGTCTCACTGTTTCCTCATGGATGAGATTTGTCCAAGATCCAATTTGCACAGAAGCCAGGAAAAAAAGTATTTTTTCCCCCCTCATAATTATAGAAAATAAATTATGAGAATAACTGAGAATTATAATGATGAGAAATAAAAGTTTATTTCTCAGAATCATGACCTTATTTCTATTAATATGGTTTTTTTTCTTATTTTAAAATATCTCATTATAATTAGAACCTGTTTTACAAATCAGTGGATTCATAGAATAAACTCTAGTATGCAAGCATTTGCAAACTATTTTCTGATTGGATGAGGGAGATATTGACAGTGCGTATGAGCTCTAAGAGATTGTTTGAAGACTGTGTGGTCGTTTTAATTGACTATGAGTGTTTGCATTTGTTTAATAACTTTCTCAGAAACAACCCGTATTTCTGTCATGTAATGGGGAACAGGCTTGTAAAACGTTCTCATTGCTTTTTCCTCAGGGGCAAAAACAGGTGAAGGCACAACATCTAGTAAACTGGTGAGTTAATGTAGGTGGCTGTTAACATTCACAACACGCATTCCAGCTTTCTCTCTCACCCTTTTTTACCAAGCAGTATATTGAAACCAATTACCAATATACAATTGGACAATTGCATTTATAACTGATGACAACAGCAAGCCATTGCTTTAAAATGGCATTTTCCTCATTCTTTGACTTTAATATTCACATTTGACTATATTGCAGAACCTCTCAAAGAAACAAGGCTAAAGTGGCTGCCATGATTGTTCCCGCTCCCACCCCCCACCAAAACGACAACGGAAACCATAGTCTTTGCACTTTGTACTTTAAAACAATGTAAATTCACTTTGTAGAAAAAATAAGGTATTTAAACAGACTGCTGAATATGTGAATGATGTAGTTAGCATTTTTATGTCCTTACAAAAACAACAAAAAGAATAATAATAATTTAACACATACAATGTATGTGTCCTTTGTGAGTCTAAAATAAGTATACTTTTCTGAGTTGTACAAGTATTACATGTTGCATTTGTCAAGGCCATCTTTTTTTGTTACGCATTTTGTTTGTCTTTTCTTTGACTAATTTCTGGATAGTTTGTAATGCATTTAAACTGATTTTTTTTTAGAAGCCTCAACTCACACAAGTTTTTATACCAAATCCCAACTACTGCCTGAGCTTGGAATTATTACAGATCATAGTCCTGTACCACACATGGAATGGAAGACAGATTAATTTTGTTGAAAGTGCTTCATGATGATTAGAAATAAAAAAGTCTTTTATAATATTTTGTATTCTTGTTAATTTAAGAGTGTGTAAGAGTGGGGAAAAAACACTTTCATTATAAGTTGATATCTTAAATGACGTCTGACAACTAAATTGAGATGCACATGTAAATGCACCATTATTCTGTAGACAACATTGTATTCGGCTAGAGCTCCGTACTTCCATAAGTGACCTCAAACTGACCTCATTCCTTTACCTCTGGGTGTAATTTATGATGATAAGCAGATCTGGTGCTGGATCTGTGAGATTAGGAGGCACACTCTCTGGTTTTAACACTGCAGGGAACATAAAGAAGGGGATCAGTTATTGACACTTCAAAGATGCCAAATTCAGGATTTTAAAAAGCCCAGCTACTACCCCAACCCTCCTCCATTATATCCAGTGCTTCCCACTGCTGCAAAACAGATAAAACAGATAAGAGACTGAACATAAAGACAGGGATTTTGATATTCTCTCCCACATTAATATATATAATAAAATGGGAACACTTTACAATAAGGTTCATTTGTTAACATTAGTTAATGTATTAACTAACATGAACTAACCATGAGCAATACATTTGTTAATCTTTGTTAATATTAGTTAATAAAAATACAGCAGTTTATTGTTTGTTCATGTTAGTTCACAGTGCATAAACTAATATTAACAAATACAACTCTTGATTTTAATAATGTATTAGTAAATGCTGAAATTAACATTAACAAAGATTAATAAATGCTGTAGAAGTGCAGTTCATTATTAGTTCATGTTAACTAATGTAGTTAACTAATATTAACTAATGAACCTTACTGTAAAGTGTTACCAATAAAATAAATAAATAGATTGGATAATAAATTACTTTTATATGGTAATTGGAAAAAAATCATATGGAGATTGTAATAAATAAATAAATAAATGTTACATACATTCATACACACACACACACACATATATATATATATACATACACACACATACATATGTGTGCAATATAAGCTGAATCCACAGTCACTTCCTATATATTGCATATTGCTCCAAAGCAATGATCAGCATCAAGTATGTCAAGTATGACAATACCCCAACACTAACTGAACATGGTGTATTTTTTGCGTATCTGCTTTCATGTATTTTATTTAGCCAGTAGTAAGATCTGAGCCTAGTAAATGTGTATGTGTGTGTGTGTGTGTGTGTGTGTGTGTGTGTGTGTGTGATTTTGTCGACAATGTGTTTCTCATTAATCCAGCACCTGTGCTAGACTCTACATTCCCATCCTGCAGTCAATACTCAGTTAATCTTCCAACAACAAACAAATCTACAGCTGGCAGAGCAAATTTCCTTTCCTGTTAGAACTAAGGCTTTATAAGGACAAACTCTATCTATCTATCTATCTATCTATCTATCTGTCTGTCTATCTATCTGTCTATCTATCTATCGATCGATCTATCTATCTATCAGGCCTATAAACTTATGTCTGTCTGATGCAGCAGTTCAGTGTGTCGGATTGTGAGATCAAGGTAGTCTGTGTGTGTGTGTGTGAACAGGTTTGAGGTCAGGTGACCCCTCCAAGCACACCTGTGGCTGTTTTTAAGGCCGGCCGTTTGTTGTGACATACCGGACAAATGCCGTAGTGTCTCTGTCAACATAACCAGCATCCCTCAGAGTCAATGGCATGACTCTCTCCAACACAGATCAGGTTACTGTCAGGTGCGTCACAGGCTCCTCTCTCTGTCTTAGTTCCTGGGTCATTCTATGGTAAGTTGCAAACCATGTCTGAACAATTCCACGTTCTATAAGGAAAAATTAAAAAATTGTGAAGGATTAATAAAATATAGATTATTATTAATATTGATGCTTTTTAATTAGTTGAAAATAAAACATATAAGAACATATACTTTAAATATAATACCATAAAATAATATGTAATCACATACAAATAAAGAGATTGTTCAAAGAAAATGAAAAATTTGTCATCATTTACACACCACTATTTTTTTTGGCAACCTCATTTGATTTGATTTTTTCTGTGAAACACAAAATGAGATGTTAGGCAGAATATCCAACCTGTTTGTTTCTATTCATGGAAAGTGAAAGGGGATTTACAGTATACTGGAAAGGTCTAAAGAAAAAAAAGACAAAAACAAAAAAAAAAGGACCATAAAAGTAGTCTATGTCTATTATATTTCAAGTCTTCTGAACTCCTACGATAGCTTTGCGTGAGGAACAGACCAATATTTAAGTCATTATTTACTGATAATGTTTCCTTGGCTCTCAATAATCATTTGTGAACATTTAAATTTGCCACTGTAATTGGTCATTGGATCACTCAATGTCACATGTCTAAAAAGGCACTTGTTTCAGAAATGATCAAAATAACAAATAAGATTTTGAGCTCTGGCAAAGGGGATGTTTATTAGTGACTTCAGACAGGCTGTTTAGTGTTTCATAAGTCTTCGAATATAGGACAAAAATATGAACATGCTTATAGCGTATGTTTATGTTTGTGGCATGGAGATAATAATGGTAAAATGCTGCCAAACGTACACTACCATTCTAAAGCTTGTAAATTTCAAATAAATGCTGTTCTTTTGAATGTTCTGTTTATCAAAGAATCCTGAAGGAAAATATATCACAATTTCCACAAAAAATATTAACTGTTTTCAACAATGATAAATGATAATAATTAGTAAAGGTTTCTTGAGCATCAAATCAGCATATTAGAATGATCAGCATATTTCTGAAGGATCATGTGACACTGAAGTCTTTCACAACAATATTGTTTTACTGTGTTTTTGATCAAATAAATGCAGCCTTGGCAAAAATAAGAGACTTCTAAAACAAACAAAAAAATCTTTTTAATTTAATTTATGAACTAAAATCTCCAATTCTCTCATATGGTGTGTAACAGTTGCACAATCACCCCTACTCTTAGAAGAAAAAGTTCAAAAACCATAAAGGGTTTTTCAAGAGCTTCATATATGGAAGCTTTTATGAATTAAATAGCTCATAATCAAACTTCATCACTAGAAAAATTTAAATAATTCAATTCAAAAAGTATTATGCAATCATTTAAGACATTTCTCCTTATATAGAAACTTTTTGGCATGAAGTGTTTTTTTTTTAAACTGAGTCAAGAACTCTAGGGTTCTATATAGAGCCCCGTTGAACCTTTTTTTTTCCTAAGCGTGTAGCCTCACCCATCTTTTTACCCACCCTACTCTCTCTCTCTGGTTGTGTGTCAGTAGCTCAGGACTGATGCCCAGCTCTTGTCCAGCTCTCTCTGCAGTGGCTCTTTTGTGTGTCTTGGATCGGGTCAGTTCTCCCGACACACGGCGGGCCTTTGTGTCTGCCCCGCTGTTCCTCATTCCCACACTTTCCACATTCTTCTTTCTCATTTAAATCTTTTTTTCATTCTCACCAACTTCAAGCCACGCTAAGACTTTGATAAGAGTGGCTGATGTGGAGATGAAGGATGAGTGTTTTGTTGTGTGAGCGCATGGCTGCTTTCAAAGGATGTCATAAAATCTGCTGCATTAAACATTTTTCTGAATGAGATCTTTGTGATTTAGTCTTTATGAAATGAATTATAATAGCATAAACATAACACTTCTACAATTCCAAAAGTCACACAGCACCATACACACTCAGGGGTTTGTGAAGACGGGGCCACAGTAGCCCTTTGAGAGTGAGAGGGGGCAGATTACTGGGGCAGCTGCTGTCTGTTCTCACGCTAATGCCATATGATTTGTGGCTTTGCTGCATTTTTGCAGATCTAATAATTCTTCAGCTCACCTTATTTAACACCAGAAGGAGAGCAAGAGCTGAGGAGCATGAGAATGAAGGATTGGAGAAGAAAGGTGGTGGTGGTGGTGGGGGGGGGGATTGTGGTCCCTACTTTGGCCCCTCCTATAATGTAGATCTTTAGCTTGATGATGTAGAAAAGTAATAGCACACCTCTTATTGCATGATTTGAAGTATCATTTCTGTGGTGAGTTACACACTCTTAAAAATAAAGGTTCTTTAAAAGCATCTATGATTCAGTGAAGAACCTTTAACATCCATGGAATCTTTCCATTGCACTAAGGGTTCTTTATAGTAGAAAAAGCTTCTTTGGATTTTTAAAATGTTCATCACACTAAGAAATAACGGTTATTTTAAGAACTGTTCACTGAAAGATTATTTGGGGGAACAAAAATGGTTCTTCTATGGCATCACTATGGAAACTCCCTTTTGAAACCTTTATTTTTAAGAGCGCAACAAAGTTTGATAACTTAGTGTGAGGGGTTTGTTCTAATCTTTAACCCTAAACATGAACAATAGTGATGCTCGTCTTCCTTATTCGGTTCTTCAGAATTAGCATTAGCATGATACAACTTGCAATTGCGAGTTCATATCACACAATTCTTAATTTTTTCTCACAATTCTGAGTTTATTTCACGCTATTCTCAGAAAAAAACCCCATCATAATTGCATGATGTAAACTCACAATTGCGAGAAAAAAATCTAAATTGTGAGATAAAAATTTGCAATTATCTTTTTTATTTTTTATTCAGTGGCAGAAACAAGCTTCCATAGAACAGTGTTAATACAAACTAAATTAACTAAAAAAAAGTTAACTAAAAGTTAACAAAAATGAACACTAAAACTATTTAAAAACATTTACATTAATTGAATTAAAATAAATGTTAACTAAAATTCAATAAATAAATAAATAGTCCAGATGTTGCCATGGCAACATTTCTTCTTTTTGTTTAATTTACTTAAGTACTAAAATTACAAATAAAAAAACTGAAAATATCTAAACTAAAACTGAAATTAAAAATAAAAACTAAGACATTTAAAATAAATAAAAAACTGACAAAGCCACAACAAAATCATATTTCAATTTAAACTAAAAAGAAAATTGCAAATTTTAAAAATAAATACTAATCCAAAATTATACAAAAATAACTGTGGAAATCGAACCCATGATCTTGGTATTGCTAATGGCCTGCTCTGTTTGAGCTACAGGAATGCTGGTTAGTTGTTTGCTGGCCCAAGTCAAAATATTCCACTGTCTCATTCTGCTCCCTAGATATAGATTAGGACTCACTCTACTATCAATATATATATATAAAAAAATAACATGAAAACTGAAACAAAAATGGTATTGTTCTGATAATGAAACACCTCTTACCAAACCAAAACCTTTGAAATATGAATCCTGAAGACTCTGATGACTCATTTATTCACACACTGACTGAAGGAGCACTGTTTATAGACAACAGTAACTCTAGTAGCAGCATCTTTGTTGATAAAGTGTGGCAGTTCTCTAATTAAAAGAGGGAGAGTTTGTGTCTGTTATGTTCCCAGACGAAGAACAAAGTCTTTCTTGGTGGTCCTGAGGCACATTGACTGATCCAGAGCGCATGGCGGTAAAACACTCCTACCTGTAGTTTACTGCAGCTGTGTGAAGAGGTGTGTGGGAAGAGATTTGGGCCGATCTTCACGCTGAGAGCCATTCCCGTTCTGTATCACCCAGCAGAGCTTCTTGAAACCATCTCCTCCTATTGATGTAAGAAAAAGAAAGCTCTTATAAACGTAGGAGGTTTTCTTCAAATAAAACTGTGAACCTTCTGCGAATTCCTATAACTGATTTAAATAAAAACAAGGGAGTGTCAACCAAGATAAACTGCACATAACCCGAGGCCTCCGACTCCTCCAGCAGTGCATGTGGACATTAAAGTTGATAAGGTAAAGCCGACCCTTGGGGGTCAGAGGGAAAACTATTTGGTCCGATCAAGATATGTCACACTGCGACTGATAAGAACCTTTGGACCAAAGAAAGTGTTGATGGATTTCGAGATGGATCTGCACCCACTTCAGCCTGAGGCCATCTTCTCGGCCATCTTTAATCTGATATCAAATCTGCTCATGGAGTTTACAGAAAGTAATTAAACCATCAATACTATCTGATGGCCCAATGGAAATGAGTTTAAATTCACACTAACCCCTCCTTTTCCCTCAAACAGCAGGATAACAGCACTATTCACACAAGAAGAGTTGAATCCAAAAACAAAGAGTCCCATTTCACAGGTTTCTTATCAAGAAAACGCTCCCCCAAACACTCTATTATCTTCCCCAATGAGGACCTTGAGATTAAAAAGAAAGCAATTCTGGAAGAGAATTTAGATCCATAGCTGTTTTATGAGCCAAAAAATAACTTGAAATACTTATATCTATCCCTTTCATTAGTATAAATACTAAGACATCTGTGAAAACGTTGTCTGCCTGCAAGGTCATGACTGTGACTTAATTTATCTCCTATTTGTTTGCAATGCAATGCTTGAAATTTAGCACAAGCACAGGCAAGCCACAGCATTCCCAACCTTAAATTATGGGCAGAGAAATGTCCTTTCCTCTCTGTTCTTGTTACCATAATAACTATGTGTTCTTTAGATTGTATTAAAACATTACGGATCATATAGAGTTCACTTAAAATGATTTATAGGGTAGGACAGATGCTGATCATTATGTTGTTATTGGGGTCTTTGTCGGCTGGTATGGAATACCTAATAGTGATGTTCGGTTCTTGAACGAATCGTTCTTTTGAGCCGGTTGAAACCGGTTCTCAGGAAGTAACCGGTCGAGCCGGTTCACTAATCGAACTGAATCGAACTTTAGTTTCGGGTTAATGACGCAAGACGCACAAGACGAAGTAGCACGTCCGACTCAAAAAGAACCGATTGAGCCGGTTCAACCAACTGTCGAAGTTTGCCGAGGATTACCGAGGACTCAAAAAGAACCGAATGAGCCGGTTCAACTGGCTGTCGAGGTTTGCCGAGGATTACCGAGGAGTCTGATGAGTGAGTTGACGATACCGTGCAAGCCTGAGGCACGTACTGGAAATATGCTTATTATGACTCCTTTTAATAAATTTTATTAAAACTTGCAAAAACCTTTTTGTCGAGAGATGTAAATAAATTTTTTAGAGATGCACCGATATTAAATTTCTCTGCCGATACCGATAGCCAATTATTCACAATGATATCGGCCGATGCCGATAGTTTGGTTTTTCTTGAGGAAAAAAAAAATCTCTCCCAAATAATGTTGCAAACTATACAGGGAACCCTCTCATTTGGTACACTACAATATCAGAGGTTACAATTAACAGCAGAGGTATTATATTCAGCTGCTGTTTATTTTCAGATATAATAATTACACTCAAATAAAAACTGAAATGTATAAAACTTAGTATCACATAAGGTAGTTTTCATAAGCACTTGTCTTCATGGCAAATTTGCACAAACATATAATTAACAGTAAATAAGCTCCTCTCTAGTGTTTTTTTTATATGTAGATAACTAAGGAACTGTGAACATTGGAAAACATTCCTGAGGTAAAAGTGACATGATGTGACATATTGTTCACAAGCTGTTTTATTGACGTCTTTCCGTGGTTGAAACACAAATAAAGTGATTACATGAGACATGATACATTCTGGTAAGTTGTACAATATATTTCAACATACCTTTGATGTTCATTCATGTTTTTCGAGCTATAACTTGTATTAAAGAGGAAGAAAAGACTCGCGCTCCGAGCTGCCGCCTGAACTGAGGGATTACAGCGATCTGACACGTCACATTTAAGAGCGTGGAAACGCCATTTATTGTTTGAATTTCATGATAAAATGGACAGAATTTGAAAACTGAAACTTTAATTCTTATCAGAAGTAATAAAGCACAAATCTTTTTGCGATTATTGGATGGGAGGCGCTACAAATAATATTTGATGTAGGAAAAAAAAGACCTGGCAACCCTGGCTTGAACTACGGGTGATTCATACGGTCAAAAAGAGCCTGCTTTAACGTCACTATTTTTAAACTGTTAATGCGTTAAAATTCAACACAAGTGATTTTCTTCACACACAGTATGTATGAGTTGCAGTCTGAACACGTCTTTCAGCACCCTTTTGATTGACAGGATATAATCGTCCCTGATCATCGGCAGTTTTTAAACAATCGGCCGATGGCCGATAGTGATAATAATAGCTTTTATCGGCCGATATCGATTTTTGGCCGATACATCGGTGCATCTCTAAATTTTTTACTATGGTTTATTATACATCCAGATTATAAGTTGTTAAGTGAAATCAATCAGTTTATTCTTTCTATACTTTAGACATGTAGAACATATCTGCGTTTGTGCATGAATATGTGTGTTGTAGTTGCAAATTTTATCCAAGATGTATGCTAATCGATATTGGTCAGTTGTATCCGACATTTAGGATCGCGATCCAATGAAACTGCGATCACAAACTCCATTAAGTGAATGAAAGGCAATAATCAGCAATATGCGTTCACACAAATAACTTGTGTGATTTTATTTGAATGTTTCAATATACGTTGACACAAATGACTTTATTTAAACGTTTTAATGATATAACATGATATTGAGTTGTTAGAAAAGAAATGCATAGTGACATCATAGCATGATGATGTCAAGAACCTATGAATCGGCTTTTTGAACCGGTTCATTGAGCCTAACTGTTCGAAAAGTTCGCGGAAATAAATCGGACTTTGCATCACTAATACCTAAAGAAAGCAGCCCATTAGCATTCCCATTCATCTCTATGGTAGTTACTCGGCTGGTGCAGGAACTCCCGGAAGTATGCAATTTGAAATCTACCACCTTTGCTCATGGGAACATTTTAAGTCAGTCACCTGAGCGGAGTAAACACCATGTGATTAATCGCCCTGGAGCTGCAGTAAAATGACGTCATGGCAATGCAAGGCTCTGGCAAATCACCTACTGCTATTGATTGAGATATGAATTAAAAGTTTGTGTGTACAATTATTTTAGTATAATTAATATAATATTATAGTATTTATTAATATTTTAAATTAGTTTTTATTTATACATTTTTAGTTATTTTATATTATATTCATACATTAACAATACCACAAACTGTCTTCTGTGGGTTAGTTACTGCCAATGTTTATAGCTAGCTTCATAACATCGTCCCCTTGAGTAGCCTACTAATGTTAGCGCCGCAGTGTAATGCAAGAATGCACATTAAGTATGTACAACGGGACTGTGTTTCGAATCTTCTAGCATAGGCTACAATTAAGAGTCATAAAAGTTGAATAAACATAGCTTTACAGTTTCTGGCACTGTATGTATCCAAATGATGACAACCAGATGATTTGTTAGATAATTAACGGAACACTACACTTACCTTCTCACAGTATATTATCAAGTTGTTTCCACCTATAATGACAGTTCATCATACTGACCTCATTTTCATTCAAGCATTGTATATTTGAGGCAAAGACAGAAAAAATGAAGCTGCTTTGAGAGATTTAATCTCTCCGTTTTCATCAATAAAGAAAATTAGTTTCGTTCTGTATTTGAAAGCTCTGATCAGCTCAGTCAAAACAGATCTGTTTGATTTTAAATGGTTGAGAGCTATTGAAAGATAAGTGTTTAGTGAAGCACTCATCAGTGCGTAACATTATTTTCCCCTTTTGAATTTTCTTCTTTCACTCTTATCATTTTTCGGGTCTGTCGTGCACCTGTCTGACAGAGTGGGAGGGTCTTGGCTGTCGGCTGAACATTCCAGAAGAGAAGTCACCCCGTTAATCCTCAAAGCTTCAGCCTGGGACGCCCCACACGCACCCCTTTACACCTCCCCTCTGGCCATTCCTCTGTCCTCTCCTCCTTTTTGCCCTCCATCTATCCATCCATCCATTGACCCGCTGCCCTTTTCAATCAGACCTGGCTCAAACGTAGCAGCGCTACACCAAAGGTAGAGACTGTGTGAACCAGATTAAGGGAGCCCCTTTCACCCCTCCTGAAAAAAAAAAAGAAAAAAAAAAACGTCCTAAAGGTTTTAATCCTCACAAAAATTTCCGAATGAAAGCAAATATTGTTCATTCCATGTCGTCGGAGTACCTAAAAGAAACCATGGCAAAGTAAAAGAGAGAGAGAGAGACTACTTAGTGCAGGGAATTAACAATAAGAATTAAAGGAATAGTTCACCCAGAAATTTAAGTTCTATCATCAAAAAAACTCACTCTCATAATGTTATAAACCCGTATGACTTGCTTTTTTGTGAAACACAAAGGGAGATTTCTTTGGGAAAATGTCCAAGCTCCACTTTTACATAGACGAAAAGTAGATTTTGGGTTTCAAAAAAAAAAAAAAAAAAAAAATATCAATAAAATTTAAAAAAATGGTAAAGACCTATTATGCCCTTTTATAAAGTCTTGATTTTGTTTTTGGGGTCTACTAGAATAGGTTTTCATGCTTGAATGTAAAAACAAAAAAACAAACAAAAAAAAACATATTTTACATTGTTGCAGCATCTTTCTGCCCAGTCTGTCAGTAACGCTCTGTTTACTTCCTGTCTGTATGAAGCCCCTTTTTCCAAATAGTGCAATGTCCTCTGATTGGTTGGTTTTCTATTCACTTTTCTATTATCTTTTTAAAAAAAATTGTCAAAAAAATCACCATTGACTATTGCTGTATGGAAAAGAGCTGCTTAAATATTTAGTCTAGCATCTCCTTTTGTGTTTCAAATTAGCAAAATAATACTGGGTTTGGGCAATTTTGTTAAAGCGTCTCTTTGCAGTACGTCTATGTTAACTTGCTAAAGACTATAGTTCACAGTGTTTCAGTTTCTCTCTCTGTATTTTTCTATCTCTCTTGCTCTGTCCCATCTTTCCCCTCATCCTTAAAATATTGCTCACACAAAAAGCTCATTATCTCTCTGGGAAATTCTAATGTCCGGGTAGATTTTGCTCTTGGCATCCTCCTCACTCTGCTGGATATGACACTGGAAAAAAGAGAAGTTTGAATATACATGACAAACTCTTGTTTGCTTCAACATGGTATTTTAATCTCAGACTCTGGAAGCGATTCCAGTCTCGAGTAAACTGGACTTCTCAGTCTGGGCCAAAATAGCGAAAGCTTCCGAAGTGATTTTTTTTGGTGGATTTACATCAGCAAATATGTGACAACATTCAGCTTTAGCAAACTGATGTTTTATATCTTTATTTGGAATTTAAAATTATTTATTACACTTATACAAACACATACAAACTCCATTCCAACTTTTATAAACTTTATGCTTTTGAATATTTTTAACTCATTAAAGTTTTAAAATTCAATATATTTATTTATTCTGATTGAATGTTCACCACTGAAAATGAAACAGCAGTGAAGACATCACCATAATATTTGCATACAGGTTTGCGACTGGACTTTTCTTTATTTTATTTTATTTATTTAGCATATATAGAGTGCAACAGTCGGGTTCCGAAAGTAAAACGGCATTAATTTTCTCCATAGAGAAACTGATTTTTAAAGATAATTTATAAACCGTTAAAGACAGACTACTGTGAACTCAGAGGTTGTTAATCGATGGTATATGCTGAAGCAGCCTGCAACATTTCAACTTATGTTGTGTTTAACAGTTGAATATGTGGTGAAAAACTACATTACCCATGATGCTGTAGAACAAATTCCATCAATCAGAGTCCCAACAAGCTCCCTATGGTCTCAAAATACTTAAATATTTGTGTGCATGTATGCATATTCTGCAATAAAATTAAAACATATTATTATTTTTTTTTTTTAATATCTATGGGAAAAATGAATGTAAAAAATACTTTTGGAACCAACGCAGCTGAAAACGAGGGTGGGACTAATGCAGTATATTAAACCATATGGTTCTGTTCCAAAACCTAGTGAGCTCCCTACATAGGCAACAGCTACAAATTTAACAATATCTTTAATGGAACACTGAGCAGATTGCCATACATTAGTTTTTATTGATATGTTTTAGAAGCAAAACCCCCTCTCTTGCTTTCTTTTCTGCTCTGTGCTTGTTCAGACCTGCTTCACAGATGATCAAAATATCTCTGCAGGTTTCGACCATCCTTAACGGTCCACAATAAAGTGTTTACTAGTGTAGCTCTGGTTTTGGCAGGGACTTGTTTGTTTATGGCTGACCTTTACATTCAAAGCCCTTGTTATCAGTAATCAGTGCAGGTGAATGAAACAGCAAAGTGGAATATCAATTCCTAGAAAAAACAGTGCTGTGTCCACTTGATCAACTCACTTACATAAAAGCAGTGTGTGGGATGAGCTGTGGTTTTCATTTTCTAAAGACCATTGTTTCATCTCACAGTCATATATACAATCACTTCAGGCACCTCAAGAATTTGCTCGGAGGCTAAAAATAAATCATATTGAAGTGCTGTTATATCATAAATGTGTTTATAGGTACATCTGCCCTTAAAAGTCTGGATAAAATAAGAATAAAGGGTCACTCTTAAAAATAAATGTTCCAAAAGGAGGACTTTGCAGCGATGCCATTGCAGAACCAAAGAACCTTTCAGTGAACAGTTATTAAAAGAACCATTTTTTCTTAGTGTGCAGAACATTTTAAATATCTAAAGAACTTTTTTTCCACTATAAAGAACCTTTTGTGAAATGGAAAGGTTTCACGGATGTTAAAGGTTCTTCATGGAACCATGAATGCCAATAAAGAATCTTTATTTTTAAGAGTGGGTACAAGAACACTCATTTTGTTGAACTTACATGTGCATATTTGTTGCAGAAAAAAGCAAATGAAATGACACCAGCATATGACCAAATCATTCAGTAACAAGACACTGAATAGATACATGTAATGTTTGTGCAAAAGAGCACGTGGTACAGAAAAACACTCACAAACATGTAACCTCAGCAGAGCAGGCGCGGTAATCAGTGTGTTTGCTCACCTATTAGGTCTCTCATCAGATGTGTGAGGAGCCTGGGTCACACACTCTCAGGAGAGTCTTTCACTGATGGAAGGGGAACAGGAGAGTGATAGAGATGAGGGATGCTCTTTGAAAACCCTTGCACTGTGGGATGAAACACAGCTTTGAGATGGAAAAATGAGAAAGGAAAAGTTTACACACAAAAAATGAAAATAGTGTCATCATTCACTCACCCTCAAACTTTTCCAAACTCAAAGAATACAAACGGAGATGATCTGCAGAATGTTCATTTGCTTGAATACCTGAACTGTACCGGAGTTTACATGAAATGTACCGCTGGCTCACTATGATTTCCTTCAAAGAAAAGTAAGAAAAGACTGAAATTACATTTTATTATCATAAAAATTACAGCTTGGAATATATTCTTTACACTGTAGCACTGTATAACAGAATACAGCCACATGAAAATTTCACATGATTAGTAAAAGTTTGCATTGTGGAATTTGTCAAAATATGGGTGACTGACTATGAAAATGGCAGAGGGAGAAAAAAATTGCTTGTGGAAAAGTGTTGCTCTTAATTATTAAAGCTAACATTTGCACAGCAAACATACACGATGTCCGTCCACAAACTCTCCCTTGTGAGGAGCTTTTTTGTTTCATTTAGCCCTTCACCTAAACTTGCTTTGCAATATATATACACAGATTGCAATATTTGAACAACTTCAGCCATTAACCTGCAGTATGATGCATAGCAAAAGTCAAGTCTGTTGGTTATTGCAACAAGGAAAAGTCAAATTTTGAGGACAGATACATATGTTCTAATTAGCAAGTCAACATGTTGGGACTTCTGTTTGATTTTGAACCTCCAGTTGTCACCAACACAAGACAGAAAACCTACATACGTGAGATAATCTTAACTAAGGTAACATAATGCCTTTTCTACACGTGAACTTGTTTAAACTGGGACATTTTTTGTACTAGGGTGAATTCAGGTTGATTGGGACACTTTTTCCAAGTCATCTCAATGGCAAAAAGTGTCCCAATCACCCTGAATTCACCCTATGGATAAGCATCGCATGTTATCTTGTATTATGTTTCACAATTAGGCTACACTTACAACTCACCTTGATATTGTAACGTTTGGGGGACCATAATTCAGGGTTAACACTGCAAAAGCATAGTTTCCATAGATTAAATGGGTGCTAACCAGAGTTTAAAAGAGTGGTAAGAACAGTGTGAAAAAGCCACAAAACTGATTTAACTTGGTAAAAGCTGCCGTTTTTATATTGTCATGAAAAACGTAATAACAAATCAAAAAGCTTTGTTTGAAGGACATCCTATTTTAAATGTGACAGCCTAAGTTTGTAACAGTGTATTTCAGCAGAAACTATGGTAAACAGTTAAAACATCAAAGCAAATGTAAAAAGGGAAAAATAACATGCAAAAATCTTTCAATTTTTAAAAAAAGACGTTAAAATGTCTGAACAAGCATTGGGGGGGAATCGCAGCGAATCAGCGCATGCGCACTTTAAGTGCACGCGACATTAATTCTGCGCAGGTCTCCTCGCGCTTCCCGCTCATCAATCACGCACACTGGTCTCTCGGGCCAGCGGAGCTGACGGCTTGACAAGAGTTGGCCATCGATGCCGTTTCGCATTCCAGGTGTCCGTCGTCTGTACGGATTACTTGCACAGCCTAATATTTCGTGGCACAAGACAGCATTCATACTCGTTCTGCTGCGGTTTATTGGCTTCTCCATATGATTTATTTGTGTGTGACAACCTCCCTCCCCTACCCTCTGCTCCCCAAACACGCTTGATATTTGTCTTTGGTTATTAGTTTTCACTCTTCATTTGCATTTTGATTATGTTTTTGCATGAGACTTATGACCACTAACTCCGCAAGAAAGAACAGGATTCATTAAGAACATGATGAATAAATGATAAACTATAAAAATAAAAACAAATACGTATTTACACAAGTTGTTGCTGATTACATGTGAGGAAATATGACTGACATAAAATATTGCTGTAGCTGTGCAATACTATAATTGGGTTTGACAGAAGGATGGAACTAAAGCACAGTACTGTCATTGAGTACAGACTTAAATGTGATGGAAGTCTTTGGTCATTGAACTTCTATAGTATTTAATCAACCAGCAAATAGGCTACTTACAGTTGGTTATGGGTGTTAGGGCTGCAGAATTAATTGGAAACCTCAACCGATCCACTCCCGTCAAAGCAAAGTCGTCTATTTGAAACTAAGGGTACGTGACAACAATGTCCTAAAATTTTTCCGCGTACAGTAGACAACATTTTCAAAACGATCCCCGTTCACATGGATCTGCGAAAACGATTAAAAACGCTGTATTATGCATGCAGGCCAGTAGTTGGCGATGGCACTTTGTAAAGAAAAACTACGTGCCTATAGATTGAACACGTAATACGCATGCGCATGACGTCACCGTTTTCAGAAATTCGCGTTTTTGTAGTTTACACGGAGATAACAACTGTATAGTTTTCAAAAAACTTTTTTTTTGGTATGTTTACACGATAACAATGTACTAAAAACGGAAAACTTCTTCTTTTGCATTTTTTGTGTACAGATAGGCTACCATTGTCAAAAACGATCCCTGAAAACGAGTAGTTTGACCGTTTTCACAAATTTGCATTTTTGTAGTTTACACAGAGAAGATAAAGGTATCATTTTCAAAAACCGGCAATGAAACCCATTTTCAAAAGTTTGTGTTTTATAGGTTCCTAAAACGCCATTGTCGTATAAATAAACTGCCAAAAGGCATAAAACGTTTAAAGTTTTTAGTTGTGTAAACGGCCCCTAAATTTCCTATTTGCAAAAACTTTAAATGAATAAACATGGGATTGTATATTGTCATACTGATCGCTTTCTGAGTAAAATGTACTTAAAAAATTAAATATAGTTTAAATGTTAAATGCTAAGTGTTTTGGATGTGCATCTACAAAAAGAATATGGCATTGAGTTGCCCCACACAAAATAGGATTTTTATTGTAAAATGAATATAATAGCATTTAAATCAATGGGAAATAATCAACAATTAAGATTTTGTCATAATTTTGAAGCTCTAATGTATTTTTTTATTACATAACTTATGTGCAATACTGTGTGTGTGATGCTCAAGAAACATTTCTTATTATCATCAGTGTTGAAGACATTGAAGACAGTTTTTGCTGCTTAACATTTTTGTGGAAACAATGAGACCATTCAAACATTTGTGGTAAGATTAAAAAAAGAGAGAACCAAATACCTTTATTCTTTAAGGATGCATTAAACTGATCAAAAGTGACAGTGAAGACAATTATAATTTTACAAAAAGATTTCTCTTTAATAAATGCTTTAATAAATTGAATTAATAAATGTAATAAATGCAAATAAATGCTGTTCATTGAACTTTCTATTCATCAAAGAATGTATATATATACAGTAACTGTGTTTTGTTTCATTTTTTTTATTCATTGCCATGGAATGTTCTAAAAATGACAATACATTTGACTGACTAATGAGTGTCATTTATTTTGCTGGGCTTTATTTATTATTTTAACTGAAGTGTTATGCCTATTTCAAATTTCAAATGAATTCATACAATCTCATTCTTCCATTTTTGTATGATCTGCTTATACTCCACTGTCAATCAGAGGTGTAAAGAGTACCTGAAAACCATACTTGAGTAAAAGTACTGATACCTTACATCGAAAATGACTCCACTACAAGTTACAAGTAACCAATTCCAATACGACTTGAGTAAAAGTCTTAAAGTATCTGATTTTAACAGTACTTAAGTATTTTACTCGTGCTGAATGTAGGCTCAGAGATGCACTAGTCCTGAGAGACATGAAAATAAGAAACAATTGATTTGTAAGATGAGAAATCAAGTTTATTTTCTAAAATCAAAATAAAACTGAACACCTCAATGTTGCAATAAATCAAGGTCGACACAACAACCTTTTAAACGTCTACAGCTCAAGTGCACAGAAAGGCCATAAGTAAACCAATATCCTTCAAAACGGTCTTGTCAATATAGCGGATAAATAAAACAATGTTAAGTAAAATTAAATAGTCAAAGTCTACTGTATGTGCTGGTTTGAGCCTCATCACCAGCTGCAGTCATTTCCTCATCTAATAAATAAAACATCTGCGATCAGCAACTACCTGCTAATGCACTCACATTCACGTAAAGTATCCTTGTTGACAAGTTTTGGGTGAGTAAAGGCAAAATGCACAAGATATAGTACCTTCAATGCCCTTAGATGGCGATATCGCTTCTTTATATCAGAAACAAACTGCTGCAGAAAAAGTTAGCTGCCATGAAAAATGTAATTTGTAATTGCATAACTCATCACAAATGTATTGGAGTAAAAAGTACATTTACTTGCTCAAAAATGTAGTCAAGTAGAGAGTAAAAGTTGCCAATATCTTTGATACTCAGTACAACTACAAAGTAGCCAAAAAGATATTTAAGTACAGTAACTAGTTACATTTACTCAAGTACTTTACACCTCTGCTGTCAATTAGGTTTAGGGGTGGACCTTTATCCTTTATACTTACTTAAAAAAATGAAAAAGTTGTAGGCCTATGTTTTTGTACAAATCAAATCATCCAAATTCATACGAAATCACCACCACATTTTCTCATGAGATTGGGTTGATAAATAAAGGAAGGCCACACAAAATGAGTCACCTAGCAACCCTACAGTAGTCAAAACAAACAGTCACCCATCTGACATTAACTATGTGAGATTTTCATTGACACTAAGGAACATAATCAATGCCTCTACAAATGACTAGAGAAGGAGATCCAGCTGGCTTATTTTTATGAGCTCCTAAATAAACGTCAAGAAAATTCCCTAAAAATGTGTAATGAAGCCCACAACCACATAATCATCCCAAAAAGCCTGTCATGACATCACTAACAGAGCGTGAGTGGATCTATCTGATTATGACGGGATATCGCTAACACATTCCTGAGACTGATGGGAGAACAATGCCCATTCTTACTTTCCAAAAGATTTTTATTTTTTTTTATTTTAACAATGGACTCTTCCATTCATTCAGTCATTAGTCAGCCTTGGCATCCGTACTGCCTGTTCGCAAAAGCCTTGTTTAGCGCTTGGCACCTGTGCCCAGACACAAGACAGGGCACTGTATGTGAAGTCTTGCGTAACGGCCCACAGAGGTAAGTTTACACAACTCAAATGACTGAGGAGATACCCAGCTCACAGAATCCGCCCTTATCACAAAACATCTGATAGTACCGAATCAGCGGAGGTGGGTAAGCCTTCAATGAGGGACAGACCTCACAAGAATTCCTTCTGGTAAAGGAAACCTGCCTGAGCATGGAGGAGGAGAAGGGAGAATCTGTCAGAGCTTTCATGCCTAAATCTTTGTATTCATGTCGTCCTGGAGATGGCCCTTTGGATATGTGTCGTTGATCCTATTTGGTAGGATTTTATTTGCTTGTCTGCTTAAAATATAGCTATGAAGAAACTACATTTATGTTTTTAGCAGATGCTCTCTTACCACAATGTCTTCATGAAGGACTGAAGGCCACTGACAGCAACGTAAGCCTTGAACTGAACTACAACATGCGATGACAGCCAATGGAACCTAAAGTGTAACATGAGAGAATATTCAGAGGTTTAAAACAAGTACAAGCAGCAGTATTTGCATGCAAAGAGAATATAGAGTGCAGCAGTCAGGTTCTGGAAGTAGAAACATTTATTTTCTCCATAGGGAAACAGATTTTTAACGATAACTTACAAACCTTTAAAGACAGGCCTGTTGTGAGCTCAAAGGAGCTCTTTCAAATTATTACAAAAAAAAAAAAAAAAATTGTGTTTTATCAGCTGAATTCAAGATGAAAAACTACATTACCCATGATGCTGTATAGAAACTTCCACCAATCAGAGAGCTGCGGCAAGCAAGTCACACCAAAAGAGCTCTGCCATGAAGCAATGTGAAGGATATAATCAAGTCCATCTCTCTACACTCTCAAAATATTAAAAAAATTGCATATATATGCATATTTTGCAATAAACTTAAAATATATTGTTTCTATAGATATAATAGACAACTTTAAATGAGTAGGTTTTTATTTCCCCATTGTTTTTAATTTATGTCATTCGCAATGTTTCATGGGATTGTAGTTCTTTCCCTCACTAAAGCCAGTCACAATCTTGTATCTTTTTTTTTTTCTTTTTTTTGTCTGATTTTCAAATACTTTCTTTTTGCTTCAAATAAAAGTTTGTAATGTTGAGATTCATCTCGTTGCTGGTTTGCTTGGTTCATGACTTATGATGCTTTAGCAAAAATCCCCATGTGAAAAATTTATGGAAGAAAAAAAGTGGACAGGCACTAATGCACTCCATTGTTAAAGGGCTGGTAACTAAAAAGCCAGCGTAAGGACTGAATGCCACCATTGTGAATACGAGCAAGACAATTAATTCTAGGTTGCTCCAGGGTATTGTCCCTAGGATAAGTGTACCATAAATCTCTATTCAGATGGTAAGAGTTTTACATGGGGATGTGAGCTAATTTCAGTATTTCAGGCACTATAGTTGGTAATTGCTTTCCAATTTGGAAATGTCAGTGTTTTTCTCCACCACCCAGGCGAAAGTTCCAGGTTGAATTACCTGTTTTTTTCATGTGGAAATTTAATTTACATCTGGGTTTACAAGGAATCATCATTAAAAAATTACCATTGATAAATGTGATATATATCACATATATATATATATATATGTGATATATATAGATAATTATATATATATAATTTTCTAAAGAAAAAAAATATATATTAAATATATATATTAAAATGTATATATATTTAAATAAAATGAAATAGAGAATGTACACAATGTTAGCGTTATTGTGCCAAGAGCATGATCTATTTAAGTCCACATGTCATTTAACATGAAACTAACCACAGCTCGAGAGCAGTAGTTCCAGCCACATGCGATGCTGTTTGCGAATGTTAGGAACTATAGTTTCGGGAAATGCCAAATCATTCAACTATGTTGGTAATGACAGAACTTGAGACCATAGTTGGCTAACGATGCTTTTGGGAAACACACCCCTGGCTAGTTAGGCCCTGTCCCAAATGACACCCTAAACACTTGCGGTCTTCCTATGAGTCCGCACTTTACTGTCAGGTAGAAGTCCGCTGTGCTTAAGTGCGGGCTCGGCAAAAGTGCGCATTGAGGGCTCATATCAAAAGCAAAGGGGGCGCTCGCAAGCACACTTCTGAAACCTAAAATGACAAATGGGACACCCTACGGTCTCATGGACTTAATGGACACGCGCACGCGGCAGCCACTGTACGTCCACAAGACCGTAAGTGCATATAAAGTGTGCCATTTGAGACAGGGCCTTAGACCAAAGCACTTAACCTCAGGTCACTCCCAAGGGGTGAAGTATCAATGCAGTAAGCATATTGAGTTTACTTCATTTTAAATGAATTTGACAGCAACACTCAGTCAAAATTAAGCAGTAGACGCTGGTAACACTCTTTAACAGGTATGCCTGCGTGCTCTTACTTTTGTGTCAACAGCTTTTTTCAACAGCTTAAAGTCAGATGGACGTCTTTGGGGCCGGCGTGCATGATGACAAATGTTGCATGCATGCTAATGCTGCATGCCTGCAGTTTACTCTCTGACTGTCAGCGTTAATTGTAGACTGTTATAAGAACTGAATTTTATTCCACAAATAACACCAGCCCTCAATTAATCAACCAAATTGCTGGCTAACAGCATTAGCTAGCAAACGCTGACCAGCAGAGGCCATTTGGGAGTTAAAGAGAGGTTTCCACTGCCTGCTGAGGTGACAGAGTTCTGTGGTTGGCTCTGCACACAGTGGACAGCACTGTACTGGGCAATGGAGCCCTTAGTGCTCTGCGTCACAAGTGAAGCAGTTGAAAAGAGATGCATTATGGTCAGGTACTTGCCTGTCCTACTGCTGCCCTCTCTCTCTTTTGCTCCTCCTTACCACTCAACTATTTTTCCTCACTTGAAATGTTGTACTGCTCTTCATGAAAGTCCCTCTCACTGCTCGAGCTGTTTGGCGTCTGGCTGTGGGCAATCAGCACCTCATCATGTCCAGCCACACGTTCAGATGATTTAAGCACTATATCAAATTCTCTCCACCTGCCAAATACCTAAAAAATGCATGGCTCTTCTTCTGGAACAATAAAAACTTGTTTGAATGCACTTTAGAAATCAGTTGTGCAAATAGCTGTTACTTAATGCTTGTGCACCGCAAAAAGGCTTAGTCAACTATAATGTAATTTTTTTTAATTGGTTGATTAGTAAGCATTTAGCAGCCACTTTATCCAAGTAAATAAAAATAAGAAAATTTGTTACTCTGGGTACAAACCGAACCTGATGCTAAATTAAGTTGCACAATTTCCCACTAATATCTGGCATCAAATCACAGGTTTAATGTTTGTATGGGAAACCATCCCTATCGATCCCATTTAATTTGCTGGATTTTCAATGGATTTTAAATTATTTTTCATTCAAATTATTTCTTTTTCTATGGAATAAGCACATATAACTGCTTTGTCTTTGCTATTGTGCTTGTCCATTCTTATGGAAGTCAAAAGCAAAATCCATTGTGCTTCTCTAAAGTGCTCTAACAGTCCTCTAAAGTTTAAGTTTTAAGTTTCTTATATATATAAGAATGTTAGAATTACGTTCCTGTGACTGGTAGGTTTAGGGATAGTGTAGGGAAGGACAATAGTATATTGAGTCAACATTTAGTCTCATAAAAAAAGATTTTGTCCTTGTGGGGTCCAAGTGAAGGACCCCACAAAGTCAAAGATTCCATATCTTTCATACTTTGTGGGGTCATCTGGACCCCACAAAAGGGTAATAAATACAAGTACACACACACACACACACACGCACATGCACACACACACACACACACGTTGAGTTTCCATGTTTTAGGGGGACTTTCCATAGACATAATGATTTTTATACTGTACAAACTGTATATTCTATCCCCTAAACCTACCCATTACAGAAAACTTTCTGCATTTTTACATTTAAAAATAAAATAAATAAATAAACAGGAAAAAAAAACATAATTTTGTATGATTTATAAGCTGTGGATATCTAGTGTAAATCTGGCATGAATTTACTGTAGGATTTAGGGGTTCAATACCCACATTTCTTCCCATTAAGTCTAAGTCATCATATTAACAAACAAGAATTTTAAATAGGATCACTGTTGATGGAGGACTTTATTCCAGGAACAGGCTTAATCTCTGCCTGGAATACGGTCCTTGCAGGAGTTACACTCTTGTTTTGTGAAGCATATGAGTCAGCAGTGTGCAGCAGGCAGGACGGGTGTCTGCAGGTTCTGTGTGCTTTCTTAAGCCTCAGCTCAGAAGTAGTGCTGTCGGCCCAATGCGTTTGTGATCCACAAAGACTTTAGCTCTATTGTTGTGCATCTCTCATAGTTTTCATACTAAGGTAAAAATATTTATATCCTACCCTATAAATCTAACAATCATGACATGTATATTTTGCAAAACATGTTTTACTCTAAAACTGAGAGAAAACCAAAGTCATAAATTTAAAACAAGTTGTGTTCCAAATTTGAGGTTGATATCTCAAAAAATTAGCTTTCAGTAAGATTTTGTTTGGGCGCAGTACCAAACATTTCCACTAGATCAAATTAGCTTCCCATTCGTTTCCAATGCGATCATTTTTGACCACTAACAGTATAAGTGTGACTGTTTTTTTCAGGACCATTAACCTTTTTGAATCATGTCCATGATTTGTGTGGCGTTTTTTTGACATTGATACCATGGGGAAAACCTTTTGATGGATGACACTCCAGCCAGGGCTGCTGTCAAACAAACATCTCGCCCTAGAGCTGCCTGAGGTCACTGCGTGCAGGTGCTCAAGCCCCTGGCTAGGAAAACTCAGGTTCTTCAGAAAGAAATGAACACACACACACACACACACACACACACTATGTGATGCTTGAAGCATACTAGAGACAACTTCAAAAATAAAAGAGCCATGAAGTCCTGACTATTTCCTAAACCCATTCATGAAATATGAAATTAGCTTTAGATCGCATTTAGATTGCTTTATCACTATAATCAACAAAACCTTTGTCATTTATTCACCCTCATGTCATTTTAAACCTCTACTACTTACTTTCTTCCATGCATAGGGAGACAGTTTGTCCAAGTTGCTTTTTTCTTTCAATGAAGGTGACCTGCGGCTGTCAAAAGACAAAAATGCATAAAGCAAGTATTAATATGAATAGACCTGAGAAAGTGAGACAGTTTCACACACAATAGACAGCAGCACTTTGTTGGTAGCAATGCATTATGGGATTGTCTTCTCCAATTAAAATTTTTGTTGGGGACCATCAAAATAAAATGTTAGCAAATATTAAACAGACAGTCTACTAATACTACTCTAATGACTGCTATTTGACATGTAGTTGCAAAGTTACTTATAGTGAGTAGAATGTCTAAAGTGGATTATCGAAATAACATGTTACTTACGTCTCTCGCAAATCTTTGCTTTTTCCTCTATATTCTTGAATTTAAATTCAATTAAAATGAATGGATTCACAGCATTCTCTGACGCAGCACACACTATAAAGTCGCCTTTAGTCAAAGGTTTACTTTTACATTAGAGTTGCTGTAAATCAAGTCTATCTGTGCACCTCTCCTGTCTCTGTTATTGGAGATGGCTGCAAGTCAAACTTTCCTGAGCAGCGTGGTCACTTGTGGGATACTCCATCATTAAAAAACGGATTAACATTAATTTGGTGACTGTTTTACGATGGCAACGTGTGGAATTCAACTTGGACCAACACTTTACACGTTATTAAAGCACTCTAGCTCTCTCCGCTCCTGGAGAAAGAGTGCTTCTCTTTTAGCAGAGAGCCTGTGTCTGAATAAAAGCCACTGGAGGTTGGTCTGGATAACTCATTCTTGAATGGACCTTGACGTTTTTATACTCACCCTTAAAACATAATCTCCCAGAGCTAAATGGAGTCTTTCAGGTAAAACCCTTCTGTCCACTGCACACAGGCATCTATCCACTTGAGTTATACGACAGTCCCATGAAATGAACAAGTGTGAGAGGAGATGAGTAAACCTATAAATAATAAATAAATAAATAAATAAAAAAGATGAGTGTCACAGCGTATGTGGAACTACACACATACATTTTGGAATCAACATCTTTTATGTCACTACATCCACATCTCTCATCATGGGACTGTTTGCCGTCGGATTCTGTTCCCCCCTTGGTTCTCACACAATGAGGCTAGAGAGAGAGGGGGACGAGATCAGGAAAAGTCCACAAGCCGGGACTTGAACTTGGGTCGCCAAAAGCCCAATTGTGCTATGTGTCAGCATGCTGCCCACTAGGCTATAGGTTTGATGAATCAGTTGGATAAATGTTAGAACCTCGTTGTGTGAGAACCATGGGGGGAACAGAATCCGACGGCAAACATTCCAGCTGTCGGAATCCGTTCCCCCACCCCCATGATGACAGATGTTGATGTAGTGGCTTAAAAGATGCTGATTCTATTTTGTGTGGAAAGAGCTTAACCAGCATCAGTTTAAAGATTTATTTATTTTTTGGCATTTTTGCCTTTTTTATGATAGGACAGTATGTAAAACTGTCACTAAAACACTAAAACAAATTCCTAGTATGTGTAAACATACCTGGCAATAAAGCTCTTTCTGATTCTGATTCTGATTCTGATGTAGACAGGAAGAAAAGTGGGAGAGAGAGAGGGACAGGATCAGGAAAAGTCCACAAGCCGGGACTTGAACTTGGGTCACCCAAAGCACAATGGTGCTATATGTCAGTGTGCTGCCCACTAGGCTACTGGATTGATAATGCAGCCCGATAAATTTTAGAACCTTGTTGTGTGAGAACCATGGGAGAACAGAATACGACGGCAAACAGTCCAGCTGTCGGAATCCCTGTTTTATTTGGTTATGATATTTCAGTGATGGCTGGTTTTGTTCGGTTACAAGATCTCAATGACGGTCAGTTTTGTTCCTTTACGAGATTTCAATGACAGTCGGTTTTCATTGTCAGTCTGTTTTGTTCAGTTATGAGATTTCAATACGGTATGTTTTGTTTGAGATTTCAATGATGGTCAAATTTGTTCGTTTATGAGACCTCAATGATGGTCGATTTTGTTCGTTTACGAGATCTCATTGATGGTCGGTTTTGTTCAATTGCCAGATCTCAACGACGGTCGGTTTTGTTCCATTAAGATATCTCGATGGTCAGTTTTATTCCGTTTTGAGATTTCAATGACAGTTGAGTTTGAACCGATTCAAACTGTTGGTTTTGTTTTGTGACAAGATTTCAAGGACGGTCGTTATTGATGGTCAGTTTTGCTGGGTTATGAGATTTTAATGACGGTCAGTTTTGTTCCATTCTAAGATTTCAATGACAGTCAATTTTGTTCACAGAAATAAATAATATTTTAAAGTATATTAAAATAGAAAACCATTATTTTAAAATGCAATACACAATATTACTGTTTTTCTGTATTTTTGATCAAATAAATGCAGGCTTGGTGAGCATATGAGACTTTCAAAAACGTTAAAAATAGTAATGAAAAAATTAGAGTGCTTCCATGTAAGCTGTAAGAAACAAACAAAGTACTATATCATTTGTGATGTGAAACTAATTACTTGGTATATGATGTAATGTAGGAATTATTTTTGCCCCAGGATTACACCCCTTATTTTTTGGGGTTTATTTTAATCCTTTATTCAGTACAGTTTATGGTGACTGTACTGGGGCGTTGGGCAGTATGTGATGTGCTATGTGGACTATTTTACACCCGGGTTGCAACCTTAATACAATACAGCTTATGGTGACTGTACTGGGGCATTAGGACCCACTCAGACCACAGATTGATCAGACCTGCTGGCCTCTCTAACACCTCTTCCCGCAGCTACCCAGTCTTCCAGATGATCTCCTATCTAGATATAGACTGGGCTTAACCCTGCTCAGCTTCAGTGGGTGTGCAGGTAAAAGCTTCGGGTTGATTGCTGCAGGGCTACCACACATTTAAGTGTGAATATATTTAACACATTTAACACGTTTAACACATTCACGGTATGAGTTACAGCAGATTTCTAATTCCCAGCATGCTTTGCTTCTGACTGTTAAAGGAAGGGTCAATGTTGAAATTAAGTGTTATTTCATGTGTTTTACTCAATATTAATACAGGGGGAGACCTGTTAGTGTTTAATGTTCTATTATTTCGGAATTTAAAATGGTTTCTGGTATGTCTGAGATTTTGGGGTTACCATTGTGCTGAAGAGTAGAGCCTGTGGTTAGGCTGAAGTACTTACAAACATATGTTATAAATCATGAAAGATGCTGATTGGTGAATAGTTTAGTACATGCAGGTGTGATTGTGCTATTGTTAACTAAGTATGTAAAACATATATAATGTTAAAATGTAAAAGGTGTATTTCCTTATGTGCTGTGTGTGTGTACTGCTTATATCAGTGTTCTCAAATTCAATTCCTGGAGAACCACAGCTCTGCACAGTTTTGTTTCAATCCTAATCAAACACACCTGGTCCATCTCATTCAGGATCTTCAGGTTTTCAGGATTATTAGAAACGTCTAAGCAGGTGTGAGTTGGAGCTAAACTCTGCAGGGCTGAGTTTGAGACCACTGGCTTATATGTTCAATAAATTCATAAATATGCAGTACTAAGTCTTATCACATTAATTAAATCGCAGCAACTCCACAAACATCATTACCAACTTCACTTATGACTAATCAGATAGACTTCATTTCAGTCACCATTATGGTGGTCAGTATTTGCTTTAGTTGTGCAGTTTGACTCTTGACTTTTTCACATTAGTTGTACTTTGGTTGCTGTGACTGTGTTTGTTGTAGATAGAGAAGCTGATGCTGTTGTCTATTTAATAGAGATACAATCATTGTATAGCTGGCTGATGTGATCTAGAATTCATTCAAATTACACAACTTTTATTATGAATTATAGCAAGACTTTATATCATACACTAAGCATTTTGACTCACTCACACACCAAAACTCAGACACCAAAATATAAATCTCAACAATGGTGTCATGCTTCATGTCACAATGCATTCTATAACAGACTATTATTAAGTTGAAATTAACTGCATTACATCTACAAGATTAAAAAAAAAAAACACACACACTCTGTGTAAGATTAGACCACTAGATGATGACAACCTCTTTATCATCAAGTTGTCAACATCACCTGACCACATTTTCCCTTGCTATTTTTGCCACAGCTAACACAATTTCAGCAGCAACAGAAAAACTAACACTCAGGGTACGTTTACACGACAACAATGTACTAAAAATGGAAAGGTTTTTTTTTTAGTTTTTTTTTTTTTTTTTTTTTACAGATGACAACGTTATCAAAACTATCCCCGTTCACACAGATCTGCGCAAATGACTAAAAACACTGTATTATGCATGCCAGACAAATAATTGGCGATATCACTTTGCAAAGAAAGATTTCACAGTTCTTTTTTTGTGTGTTTATTCCAACCAAAATTCAACATCTGCCTAATGTTGGACCTTGACATCAAACAAACGTAGGGTTAGGACGATTTTCATTTTCAACCAAAATCCAATGTCTGATCGATGTTGGAGTCTACATCCTGGGCCTGATGGGTAAAGGTGGAAATGGAGTGATGCTGGAAGAATATTCTCACTGGAGTGGCATAAGCAGTTATGATTGACAGGTGATGAACATGCACAACCCAACTTCTGTTTACAGCTAAATTTGTAAAAATTTTGTGACCATGTTTTGATTTACAGTTATCTAAAGAAAGCTTTCTGAAAGAATATCTTTACATTTGTTGTATGAGTGTCTGTTGTTGTTGTTATAGTGTTTGAGCAGCTGCAGTATCTGTCAGTGTATCCCCAGATAGCAACGGGCCCATGTGGCGTGGAATGACCGCTCCTGTTTGCCAGATATGTGCCACTAGCAGGCCATAGCAATGCCACATGTCAGCCAAGAGCAAAGAAATAATCCAGAACTGGACTTTATCTGAGCCACAAAATCTTTATATATAATTTATAGAACCATCTCAGCATTAACAAGCCTGTTAACAAGCAGAATCACTGAATGAAAGAAGAAAACAGAAAAAAGAGACAAACAGAAACACAAGAACTACAACTGACTTCTGGCCACAGTCTTAGATGAAATGAACTGAAGATTAAAGAAGACATTTACCCCCGGTTTCACAAACAAGGCTTAAGCTAGTCCTAGACTAAAATGCATGTTTGAACTGTTTTAACTGAAAGAAACTTGCTCTGAGATATCTCAAAATATGTCATTGCAATTGTTTTGTCTCAAGATGCACATCACAAATATTTTTTTCTAAGACACATTTATAAAAGTTACTTCAATGCCCTATTTGAACTAAGGCCTAATCCTGGCTTAGGCTAAGCCCTGTCTGTGAAACCAGGCCTACATCTCTCAAGATCTGATTAAACAACTCCGCAAACAGCATTACCAGCTTAACTTATTACTAACCACTGACTTTATTTCTGTTAGAAATCTACAGAAGTTCTTATTGAGAATAAACAGAGGTTTAAATGTAATGTTTTTTTGTTTTGTTTTGTTTTTTTCATTTGAAGTTACTATAATGGTTAGTGTTTCCATTAGTTGGGCTCTTAACTCTTATGAGTTCACTTTCTCTGCCAGAGTGTTTGGCAAACACATTTGCAGTAGCAAAGAAAAACAAAGTGAGATCAGATGATCGTTAGCTATTAATGGTTTTATAATCCTCATGAAATAGCCTGAGTCACTGATGTCATTTGTATCTAATAATTACGTTCTGCAGTTAATACATGTACATTACAAATCCTGTGTTATCGCAACATGAGATCACACTTTGTTGAATAAATCAATTAGAATCTATATATATTATTAAAAAAAAAAATAATAATAATAAAAAAAAGTTATTCAAAGCTGACACACAAAGACATCAAGAATCAGCACATGAATCTCAATAATGGTGACAATCAAAAGTGTCGTGCCGCAATGCCAGCATGCATCACAGAATGAATAAATTATGCAGCTGAATTATCCTATTATTTTCTTTAATTCTAACTATTTGCTTTTATTTTTTGCTGTGGTTTTTGTTGTCTTTTGGTAGTTTTTTGTGATGTCCAGATTTGATCTGATTGTCTGAATATTTTCTTGTTACCATTGTTGAGATTCATACGCTTATTGCTCATATCTGTGTTTGTCATTGTAGTTGTTTTTTTGCTCATGGTTTTTATCTTCAATCTTCTAATACAGTCTGATCTCATATTGTAGTAGAACAGGGTTTGAAAATTAAATGTATTAATGGCATAGTACAATTATTACATTCAAATGATGTCAGTGATTCAGGCTGTTTCACGATGATTATAAAACCATCAATAGCAAAAAATCATCATCTGATTTCATTTCAGCTTTCATTGCCATTGCAAATGTGTTTGACAAACATACTGTCACAGCAGCCAGAAAAGACAAACATATTATAAGAGCCCAACTACTGGAAACACCAATCACCATTACCTGTTTTCTGCTCACGTTTTTTATTTTTATCTTCAATCTTCTAACTGATTTCTGCTATACAGTGTGATCTCATGTTGCAGTAAAACAGGGTTTGTAATTCAAATGCATTAATGGCACAACACAATTATTACATTCAAATGACATCAGACTATCAACATCAACTACAAAACCATAATCGGATCTCATTTCAGTTTTCTTTGCGACTTTTTGCTACTTTGCTCCAGATATATGAGTTAAGAGCCCAACTAATGGAAACACCAGTCACCATTATGGTGACTTCAAATGAAACAAACATGAGCGTTAAACTTATGGTAATTCTCAATAAGAACTTCTGTAGATGAATGACAGAAATAAAGTAAATCTGGTTAGTAATATGTGAAGCTGTGATGTTGTTTGTGGAGTTGTTTAATCCTCCTCTGCTGAGATCTGGAGAGATTTAATGTCTTCTTTTCAGCTGATTTCATCTAAGGCTGTGGCTGAAGTCAGTTGTAGCTCTTGTGTTTCTGTTTTGTCTCTTTTTCTGTTCTCTTCTTTCCTTTAGTGATTCTGCTTGTTAATGCTAAGATGATTATATAAATAATATATCAAAATTTTGTGGCTCAGATAAGGTCCAGTTCTTGGCTGACATGTGGCATTGCTATGGCCTGCTTGTGGCTCAGATCTGGCAAACAGAAGCGGTCCGCCCAAGTGCCATCATTCCTCGCCACATGTGGCCCAGATCATCATACCACGCGTGGCAGATGTGGGCCGGATCTGGGCCGGCACGAAGTTGCTATCTGGGATATATTAGATGTTGAACAATATATACACTACCGTTCGAAAGTTTGGGGTCTGTAAGATTTTTTATTCATCAAATGATTCTGCAAATTTAATCTCTACAATCTGTTTATTGCAATCGCAAATATTGTGTCCAATTCTGTGGAAACAAATAATCCTTCTCCTGCATTAAACAAACTTTTTGATTCTGCAAAATTATGAATAAACTAATGCAAAATTTCATCTAAAATTAAACTCAAAAAAATGTAAGCCTTTTTATAAGATTTACGCAATTTAATTAATATTAAAATTAAATCAAATTGAATTCAATAATCCTTATGTATTTTCATTGAATATTCAATTCAATTTGATGGAATTTTACTGAAAAAAAGGCTTAATTTTTTCTGAGTGCAGTATACCTCCTATACATTTTCATAACCAGTAAAAAAAATAGCAGTCAAACCCAAATTGTTTTCTATGTGAAGTCACCAAAAAATGAAAATTCTATTATCATTTACTCACCATAATGTTGTTTCAGTCACATATGATTTCTTCCTTCTGTTCTTAAGGCAACAGATGGCACTCTTTGAAAATGAAATTATTTTTCGCTGATAATATATCCTTTTTAAATCAGCTAGTCAAGCATTGTCAAATATGCAACATAAAGACACACTGTGCAAGCTTTGACGACAATACCACAAATCATTGGTCTCATGTCATGTGACCAAATGTGACGCTGCAAGATTGACTATACAAAAGTGCGAATGAGATTTTAATGCTATAGCTAGGTGTAAAGAGTCTAAAATTTATCATATGGTTTCAGAGGACTTATGACTTATCATATGGTTTCAGGGGAATATGTCACATGCACTATATTTACAATGCTTTTATGGTGTCTTTTTGTAGCTTGATTGCCCTGGTCAGACATTCTGCTTAAATCTCTGTTTGTCTTCTACTAAAGAAAGAAAGTCATGCAGGTTTGGAACAACATGAGGGTGAGTAAATGCTGACAGACTTTTCATTTTTTGGGTGAACTATCACTTTAAGCTTTAATAAAGCACAGCACTCATCAGTCACCCTCTAAATATCTACTCTAACAATGCTGATACTGTATAGTATATAAGAGCCCCACAAACCCTCTTAAAAGATAAACAAAGGGGAAATAATGTATTAGTGGTGACTAGCTGAGAAACAAGTTCGGACATATTCCTCCACACAGAAACACACACGTTTATATATTAACAATCTGCATTGCACACTGTGTTGATGCCCGTGGCTTGTGTAGACATCTCATTGATATATCAGAGATGCTTGACTTTGTTCTTGCTCAGATGTGGTTTAGAACAAAGAGGATTGTGGGTAATGCCGGGCCTAACCACAGGAACGGATGGCCAGGTTTACAGATAGATGGTTTTATGGGATGCCTTCCTTTTCACTGAATGACACTTACAGCACTTATAAAATCAGACAAATCGTGTCCACATGAGAGTAACATAACATCAGAGTAAATCAATACTTCTCACCTCTTCAAAAAAAGAAAAAAACATCGTCTGTGTTGGTGGCCACACCTGCATACACGTCTTACATCACGGTGGAAAAGGGAGAGCTATAAGGGTTTGCCCTTTTAATATTAAAACCCAGTATTTTGACACTTAAAAAGCAACATGAAATCAAAATCGACTTTCTTAATGCGCATTATTTCAAAAGAAAGAAAAATGCTTGTGTTTGTAATATATCAAAATGTAGCCTAGATGAAAATGTGCTCCGCCTCTGAACGACTTCTCAAACCCTCTCATCCAACCACCTGCCTCCATTCTGATGTAATGCCCACTTTTCACAATCCAATAAATTCCTGATGGATACATCCTGGCCTACATTTTATTTTCTTGAAAAATAAAATATCTTGTTTCACTCAGAAATACGTCAAATTAAGGAGGTTAAATTGGTTGCAGAGTGCTGCAGCCCTGACATCGCCAGAGGTTCCCTCAAGATTTTCCTATGGGTTTTTATAATGAGGTTTTTCAATTTATGAGTAAAATAAAGTCTGTGTGGTAAATATAAGTTGATGATACTTGGACGTTCTCAAGGGAACCACTGGCGAATGAGTCGAATTAGCCAGGTCTTGATGTCAGCCCTGCACCACTCTGTTGGCAAAAATTGGAATAAAGTGCACAATAAAACCAGGAATGCATTTTCATTTTGACGTTAAAGGATTAGTTGACTTTCAAATGAAAATTAGCCCAAGCTTTACTCACCCTCAAGCCATCCTAGGTGTATATGACTTTCTTCCTTCTGATGAACACAGTCAGAGATATTTTAATAAATATCCTGATGCATCCGAGCTTTATAATGGCAGTGAACGGGACCAACGAGTATGAGCTGAAGAAAGTGCCTCCATCCATCATAAACGTGTACTCCACGCGGCTCCGGGGGTGTTAATTAAGGCCTTCTGAAGCGAAGCAACGCGTTTGTGTAAAAAATTTCCATATTTAACAGTTATGAAGTAAAATATCTAGCTTCCGCCAGACCGCCTTCCGTATTCAAGTTACGAAGAAAGTGTAAACTGGCATCGCGTCAGTTACACTTTTTCCGTAAGCTGAATAGGGAAGGCGTAGGACGTAGCGTAAGCGTTTTGAACTGCGAAAGGAGTTACACTTTCTTCGTAACTTGAATACGATGATCCTTCAGAAATCATTCTAATATGCTGATTTCTTATTATTTTCAATGTTGGAAAAACTTGTGCTGCTTAATATTTTTGTGGAAACCGTGATGCTTTTCTTTGGGATTCTTTGATAGTAAGTTCAAAAGAACAGCATGTATTTGAAATAGATTTTTTTGTAACAATGTAAAAATTCTTTACTGTCAGTTTTGATCAATTTAATGCATCCTTGCTGAATAAAAGTATTAATGTCTTTTAAAAGAAAAAAATCTTTCTGACCACAAACTTCTGAATGGTAGCGTATGATGTCAGTTCTCCTCAGGCTCAAACAGGTGTCCTAACAGAGTAACCACATGTGTCATTTTGAGCAGTACACCTTTTGTTTTATCATATACATAAACTTCTGTTTTTAAAATGCTTGAAAGTGCGATTGTGTTATATTTCTTTAAAATAAATGATATTTGGTTTTATATTCTCAGACATTTTCAAGTGTGACAATGCATTTAATAAATATATACAAGTGCACTGAAAGAAAGATGAATTAAGTGCTATAGTGAGTAAAGAAGTGATTTTTCTGTGGGAAAGTGTTTGTGTGAGTCTCTCAGAGGTGCTGAAGGGATTCAGGAATGTTTTTAGGTAAAGAGAAAATGTTCTTTGATGTCTGAAATCCCATATCTGTGGTTTTGTTAGTGAATAAAGCTCCGCGACTCAATCAGACAACCAGCATGGGAAACCCCTCATGACAGGAGACCATACACACACACACACACACACACACTCACGTGTACACATACTTATGACAACTCCCACACACATACCAACTGTAGGCCTATACATATTTATACAAATACTTTCTTTCTTTAACACGACAAATAACTAGCATAAAAATTCCCAAAGGAAAGAAAAAGCATGTAAGATCTCAATCTCTCAATCTCTTTCCCCACCAGTTTTTTTTTTTTTAAGTTGCCAGCCAGTGCCAACATTTTTGACTATTTCCACAAATTTTTCATGGCCCCCAGAATATTTTGTTGTATAAATATCTGAACATACAATATATCAAAAAAGCCTTTTCTTTTAAACAAAAACAAAAACATTTTATTCCAGCTTCATGCCTTCTTTTTTTAATCAACACTTGAATGTGGGTAAGTTTAATAAAAAAAGCAACAATTAAAACAAAATGCTGAGAAAAATACAGACTTCATCTTGATCACATTCAGAACGATGAACGAAAAAACATAGATGGAGTAGATTGAGTCCATCAACACTCCCAAATCTTGCACAGTCCTATACCTCTTTGTGGGTTCGACATTTCGGTATGTTAGGCAGTTTTCACTTTTTTAAGGTATGGGGTGCTTTTACGCATCTTATGAAATGGTACAGCGAAGTACAAGCGGAAAAGAAGCAGAAAAGGCGATAGAAGTTTGCTTACGCACATATAAAGCCCGGAACACACCAAGACGACACTGACGAACTAGTGGCGACGAAAGCAGACTGCGGGGTTGGCTCGCGTCGGCAGCGTCTGGGTCCAAAGTTCCCCTGACACACCAAACCGACGCTCGACACCTGACGGCCAAGTAGCATGTCCGTTCCGCGCCTGCGAAAAAAGAAATGCCTTTCTGTACCAGCAGGTGGCAGTAGCTGAACAGCCAATCAGAATGATCAGATGGCCCGACTGACCGACGAGCTCCGACGCCGATTCAACATCCAAGAAGGCAGACGAGGACCAACTTCAGCCAACGGTGCTGAACACACTGAAAAAATTTGTCGGCCGACAAACAAAAACTGCCCGACGGTCGACCGTCGGCTTGGTGTGTTCTGGGCTTATAAATCAACATTAGGCAGAGATTTTAATATGAACTCAAATTGTTGGAAGTCGTTCCAAACCTGTATTCATTTATGTCTTGTGCTGAACACAAAAGAAGATATTTCGAAGAATATGGGTAACCAAACAGTTGATGGGCCCAACTGACCTCCATAGTATGGGGAAAAAAATACTATGGAAGTCAATGGGGCCCATCAACTGTTTGGTTATAGACATTTTTCAAAATATCTTCTTTTGTGTTCAGCACAAGAAAGAAATTCATACAGGTTTGGAACGACTTCAGGGTGAGCAACTGATGACAGACTTTTAATTTTTGGGTAAACTATCCCTTTATTGAACTATTAGTCTATATCCTTACTGTATGTTAACAACTAGCTCAGTTGGAATTTAAAGAGAAACTTCTGAAACAAAGTTGATACCTAACTAAATTATCAACCAGCAATAAAGTTTTGCTCTGGGTTGCAGCAGCTGTGTATTTTCAAGGACAATCCACACTACACACACACACACACACACACACAAATCATTCAAAATAACACACAGATAGTATACACACCCAGGAAAATACCTTGTGCATGATATCAGATGCTGGTGGCTTGAAGGCCATGAGGCTTGCGAGTGTGTTTGTTTTCTTGTGTTCATCACTCAGTGTCTCAGCTTCACATATGACAACAGATTCCTGTTTACCTTTCACTCCCCCTGCTGCACTTCCTCTTGTTTGTGTCAACCTGTCCTTTATTGCCTCACAAATACAGGTACACCTTATCACCGAACGCTCCTTTCTTCTGCCCTCTCACATTTTCCGATCCTTTTAAAGCTCTGCGTGGCATCTCTGTCTGTCGCTATGGTTGTGTTTGGAGGCCTTTGTGTCTCATTTGGACGGTTGCATTCATGAAGCTGGATGAGAGAGAATAAGAGATAGATAAAAAAAGAGAAAAAAAATGACATGGAAAAATCGAGGAACATATTGTAGATAAAAGCATTGCATTAAGGAGAAGAGATGAAAACAGAACTGTTATCAAGATCTGTTACTTAAAAGAACATTGCTGTGCGACACGCCATGAGCAAAATCTTTTGGTGTCATTTGTTTTTACTCCTGATAAAATGCTTAAACCACACACTGCAAAAATTATGTTCTTCTTGTTTTCCAGTACAAATATCTAAGCATTCTTAAATTAACCCTTTCATGCGTGAATTATGACAACCTCAGTCGGGATTTTTTCCAGAATCTAAAACCAGATTTGAACTTTTATTTTTTTTTACCACATATTTTCAGATGTCTACTTGAGTGGACAGTACGCACTTTTGTTTTTAACTGAAGAGACACGGCATTAAACATAATACAGTTATACTGTGTGTATTGAACAAACCAATGAATAAAATGATATAAAATCAAGTGAAAACTATAAAATATATACAGAAATATAAGCTTCAATTATTGTGCATCTTTGATGTCAGAACATGAGGACGTGAATCTATCAAGGAACTGGTGGAGGTACAATTCTGTGGAAGCCCAACTCAGACATATGTAGATAATGCTCACGCTCCCTGTAGTCAACCAGAGTATGTAGATTTACCCTTATTAGCTGATAATTTTGATTATTTTGAAAAACAACAAATTTCTACCGTATAGTTCTCCTCTTTGTGAAAACCTCAGACAGAAATATACATTGATCTATTAATGCTTTCAGACTGTGGAAAAACTAGCAATCAGGTGTTTTCTCATCTGAAATGAGCAGTGTTGGGGGTAACGCATTACAAGTAACATAATCAGATTACTTTTTGATGTAAAGGGTAAAGAAACGCATTACAAGTAACGTGCATTAAGTAATCAGACTACTTTTTTGATGTAACAAGTAACCCACGTAGAAGGCAACGTTCCCTAAAAGTTCTCTAAAGGTGACAAAAATTCAAAACCTTTACAGAACATTAGGGACGTTCCTAAAATGTTCTCTTTTGGTAATGAAAGTGCTGCAGTTCAAAGTTCCTTACATGACTTTAGGGGGACGTTCCATTTTGGTTATTTTATGGTTACATAAGAACGTTACAAAGAGGACATTTGGGACATTAACAGAACGTTCCCACATGGTCCTCTGTTGGTCATTTAACACTCCCGATATGACTTTAGGAGAATATTCTGTTTTGGTCATTTTAGGGTCACGCGAGAACGTTACAAAGAGAACATCTGGGAAGTAAACAGAACATCCTGAATGTTCTCTGAAGATCCACCAAATAACATAGACTTGTGAATTAGCGTATGAGGATAGTAGCGTAAAAACAACGGCGACAATTTTTTTCTTACAATTTTTGTTACAACAAGTGTGCTTTAAAAACACACAATTACAACAATTGGGAAAAAACTAAAAATAAAATGTCAAGGGTTAGGAGCCCAACTAAAGCAAGTGCTTACCTCCATAACGGTGACTTCAAACTTTATTATTTTCAATAAAACATCAACACCTCATTAAGAAGTTTTGTGTGAAAGAAATAAAGTCAGACTGAGGCCTGTTGCATGAAGCTAGTTGAACAAACTGAGGTTCAGAGTAGGTTTGGAGTTGACAAATCCATATAAATCCAACCTGGTTTAGATCAGGCTCAACGTCAATTCACTTTTCTTCTGATCGTTATGAAAAATATCATAAAATTAAACGCATTTACAAAGCAGGAATAAACACTGCTGCTGCTGCTGCGGTAAAAGTTTGAGAAGGCAACTGAAAGAAAATTTCTGACTATATTAATGCATGTGAATCAAACAAATAGGCCTTATAATGTATATAGATACACAAAGACCTCAAAAGAATACATATAAGCTTAACCTGTTTTAAAGCTTTATATAGTAATGCATGTAGCTATTATATTTATTTTAATTTAAAAGTGTGTTTAATATTGTCAATTAATATAATAATTATATGAATATATTATATGAATTATACATAGGCTAATTATAATTCATATAGGCTAATATAAATATAATAAACAATTAGCAGCAAAAGATGAGCAGTTTTCTCTCTAAAATGTTTTCACTATAAACTTTTAATTTGGAGCGAGAGATACAGGGGGAGTGGCTTGCATCAGATACAGGTCAGTTTACTCACAGCTGATTGGTCTAGTTTGGGTTTGCGATCTCTAACTCAGAATAAAACCTGCCCCGGAGCAGGTTAGTCCTGTAGCGTAAATTACGATAGCAATGAACCCCGCTAAAAACCAATCAACCTTCATAAGCCCAAAAAACGTTTGCTCAAACTAATCTTGAACTTACCTGAGTAGAAACTGAAACTGGCTTTGTGCAACAGGCCACAGGTTTGTAATAAGTGAAGATGCTGAGATCTAGAGATATCTGTTAGTGTTTAATGTTCTGTTTCTGTTTTCTGGGTTTTGTGAGGTTACCATTGTGCTGAAGAGTAGAGCCTGTGCTTCAGTCAGTGATGAGCCAGGAACACTGATGTTATGCTGCATGTTGCTTTATTTAAAGACAGTAACTGTGTAACTGCTGATGCAGTGATACAGTAGTTACATTAGCTCATGCATGTGCTGTTGCTGCTTACTGCAAGAGATTTGCATTTTACAGAAAAGGTTTTGTAATAACAATCCAGGAAATACCTGTAAAGTGCTTTTTTTTTTTTGTAAGACATTAAAGAAAAATCTTAACTTTACAGTTTTTGTTTGAACAGCCGTTTTTGTTAGTCAATTTAGCTCCAATTTTCAATTCAATATTTTGACAAGGGCAGCAGGGACGTTCTAAGAATGTTCTTGGAACATCACATTTCCAAATAAAATATGGTTTCCTAAATGTTCAGAGAACATCCTGAATGTTCTGTGAAGGTCTGCCAAATAACGTCTCCCCCCCCCCCCCCCCCCAGTTTGATGTAACTGCAAATTACATTCTAATAACACAAATTTATTTATTTACAGCCATAAAAATGACTGCAGATGAAGTATTTTCAAGAACAACAGTCACAGTAATAGTATGAATTGTAGCTGAAATATGCATGATGTGCAATTTAGTGGACAGATGATTAGAAGACTAATTTCCTCCCAATCCAAAATCAATACTTCGAAAATTTAACAATGATATGACTCCTTAGATGTTACAAAATGTTTTTACCTGCAAGAGTCTCCTAGGATAGAAGGAATGGATGGATATTCTGGAGCAATTTGGCATTTCTGACTGGCCGTCGGCCATTTTTGTTTGGAGAATACAAATTCCACATACAGCGGATTGCCACTTAGTGGCAGTGTACAGGATGATGCACTAGTGTCCTGTAGTGGTGATGTGCAACTATGATATCAAAACCCGTGCATATGCAAGAAAATAGCTTTTTTTGAATAGTTGTCCACTCTAGTGACCTCTATGAGTGAAAGAGTTAAGATTGATTTACTTGAGAAGCAAAATGACTTTGAAAAATTTATCAAAATTAAATATTTTTGTCTAAAAAAAAATCTGCCAGTAAAATTTAATTCAAAGGGAAAACAAGATATTTTTCTTACTCCACTGGCAGATATTTTTTCTTGTTTTCAGCAACTTAATTCTGATTATTTTTTCAGAAAATAAGAATAATATCATATGTAATTTAGCATTTAGTAAATTTATCTTAATTTAAGAATATTTACATATTTGTACTGGAAAACAAGACAGAAAGAATGAGGAAGAACATTATTATTATTATTTATTTATTTTTTTGCAGTGGTTCTAGGCTATGTACACTGTAGACAGCAAAGCACTATGTTTGCAACAGAGCTTGTGTGTTTGTTTATTACATTACATCAGCATGTAGCCATTTATTCACACCCTCATTGGTATGCATAGAGGAGGACACTGAGGGCTCAAAACCATCGTGACATCACTATATGGAAGTGCTTTGAAGGGGATAAGGGCATAGGGACGTCCAGAGAGGACAATGTTAGTATTATTATATCCACTGGACCTGTATCTACTGCATTCAAGATTCAAGGCAAGACAAGATAAGCATCACTTTCCTCTTACACGCTGGTTTACAGTCCGAGACCTCCGCCTCACACTGATCAAAGCAAACGGCTGAGATACTGGACCCTCACAGCACTGCAGCATGACATTTTCCCTCAGCCAACATCACACATACGTCACGTGCGTACAGTACGGTATTTTAGTAAACATCCTTATCGAAAACTCACAGATCATGTATATAGTTCAAAGTCTTGGGCAGCAATCTCATATTTGCAACAAGTATTTGATTTTGATTTTGTTTAACATGACACTCTGAGGTTTCACTCTTTGCAAGAGAGTATATTTCATGAAATCTGTCAGTAACACCCTCGTCACATTTCACCCCAAAATAAAAAGGTCTATATATACACACAGTATCTCACAGAAGTGAGTACACCCCTCACATTTTTGTAAATATTTTATTATATCTTTTCATGTGACAACACTGAAGAAGTGACACTTTGCTACAATGTAAAGTAGTGAGTGTACAGCTTGTATAATAAAAAATAATGTCAAAATAACTCAACACACAGCCATTAATGTCTAAACCGCTGGCCACAAAAGTGAGTACAACCCTAAGTGAAAATGTCCAAATTGGGCCCAATTAGCCATTTTCTCTCCCCGGTGTCATGTGACTCGTTAGTGTTACAAGGTCTCAGGTGTGAATGGGGAGCAGGTGTGTTAAATTTGGTGTTATCGCTCTCACTCTCTCATACTGGTCACTGGAAGTTCAACATGGCACCTCATGGCAAAGAACTCTCTGAGGATCTGAAAAAAAAATTGTTGCTCTACATAAAGATGGCGTAGGCTATAAGAAGATTGCCAAGACCCTGAAACTGAGCTGCAGCACGGTGGCCAAGACCATACAGCGGTTTAACAGGACAGGTTCCACTCAGAACAGGCCTCGCCATGGTCGACCAAAGAAGCTGAGTGCACGTGCTCAGCGTCATATCCAGAGGTTGTGTTTGGGAAATAGACGTATGAGTGCTGCCAGCATTGCTGCAGAAGTTGAAGGGGTGGGGGGTCAGCCTGTTAGTGCTCAGACCATACGCCGCACACTGCATCAAATTGGTCTGCATGGCTGTTGTCCCAGAAGGAAGCCTCTTCTAAAGATGATGCACAAGAAAGCCCGCAAACAGTTTGCTGAAGACAAGCAGACTAAGGAACAATGTCCTGTGGTCTGATGAGACCAAGATAAACTTATTTGGTTCAGATTGTGTCAAGCGTGTGTGGTGGCAACCAGGTGAGGAGTACAAAGACAAGTGTGTCTTGCCTACAGTCAAGCATGGTGGTGGGAGTGTCATGGTCTGGGGCTGCATGAGTGCTGCCGGCACTGGGGAGCTCCAGTTCATTGAGGGAACCATGAATGCCAACAGAGCATCATCCCCTCCCTTCGGAGACTGGGCCGCAGGGCAGTATTCCAACATGATAACGACCCCAAACACACCTCCAAGACGACCACTGCCTTGCTACAGAAGCTGAGGGTAAAGGTGATGGACTGGCCAAGAATGTCTCCAGACCTAAACCCTATTGAGCATCTGTGGGGCATCCTCAAACGGAAGGTGGAGGAGCGCCAGGTCTCTAACATCCACCAGCTCTGTGATGTCGTCATGGAGGAGTGGAAGAGGACTCCAGTGGCAACCTGTGAAGCTCTGGTGAACTCCATGCCCAAGAGGGTTAAGGCAGTGCTGGAAAATAATGGTGGCCACACAAAATATTGACACTTTGGGCCCAATTTGGACATTTTCACTTAGGGGTGTACTCACTTTTGTAGCCAGTGGTTTAGACATTAATGGCTGTGTGTTGAGTTATTTTGAGGGGACAGCAAATTTACACTGTTATACAAGCTGTACACTCACTACTTTACATTGTAGCAAAGTGTCATTTCTTCAGTGTTGTCACATGAAAAGATATAATAAAATATTTACAAAAATGTGAGGAGTGTACTCACTTCTGTGAGATACTGTATATATATATATATATATATATATATATATATATATATACACACACATTATTATTTAAACTAAGTCAAATAAAAGTAAAATACCCAGAGAAAAGTAAACAAGAAAATTAAACCAATATCTTTTGCACTTTAGGGTGAAGTGTGCCCATGTTTTCGTAAGATTCACACAGGGGCCAAAAACTGCACTTACTGCTTGGGTTATAGCGCCACCTGCTGGTAACAGTACACCTCTTCTTCGTAACAGTACAGTGTCTCCCTGTGGTAAGTTTATTTAAATCACAATAGCATGTACATTAGAGTCACTGTCTCACACAAGACATCTCTGGGTCATGTTATAGCCAAAATAAACTAACTAAATGAGAAAATTTTATTTTACATAATTACAAATTAAGCCCATATTTTGTTATTTTCAATGATGATTCTCATTAGAATTATATAACTGTAATAAAGAGAGAAAAAAAATCCTGTCTGGACATAAAGGTCCTAAAAATACAATTCATTTTTTAAATGCAAAATATAATTCTTTCTTTCTTTCTTTCTTTCTTTCTTTCTTTCTTCTGATTTTGTGGTGAAATAGGACCCGGACAGGATTTGTGAGATTCATTTCTTTTAGAAGTTTGACTCTAAAACCTAATCAAACCATCTCACATTTTATAACATTGATAAGACATTGTATTTAAGCTAATCTTGATCAGATTTTGCATCCTCTGTCTTACTCATGAGGTCTGTTTGTTGTATTTATTTTTGTATCTGTCCCTGTATCTCACTTCCTCTCCCTCATCCTGTGGCTGACAGAGAGGTAAACTTATCCAAGTTGTAAGGGAAAGACAGTGTGGTACAGTCTTTACCTCACAGCGCCACTACCAGCGATGAGGGCTCGAACCCTGATGCTATCTGACGCCCTGTTCTCATCAACACACGTTTCCTGTGTAGGCCTACATCACAGAAAATGCACATGGATTTCAGATACTCTCATCGTAACTAACTCTGCTTGATGCGTAGCATGTTTAAAATGTAAAAAATATATTATTTCAAAATATAAATATTATTGTCTTATTTTTATTTTTTACCCTAGAAACATTAAACAAACTAGACATGCACCATGTTATGTCTAAATGTCCAAAACCACGATATTAGCATGGCAATTTTGGGTACTCTTTGTTAGTGTTAAAATGTTTCCATTGTACTTATGTTGATCATAAGATCATTTTGAGGTTTTCAGGTTTTCTGTAAGTCAGTCATTGTACGCAAGAGGGCGCTAGTGGCTAATTGTTCAAACGGATTTCTTTATTGTGCATTTACGTGGATAAAAGTAGGCTATAAAACATATATAAAAAAGTACACAGTTTAATGCGCATTAAAATATAACAATTTATGGCCTGGTTTCACAGACAGGGCTTAGATTAAGTCAGGGGTAGGCCTTAGTTCAATTAGGACATTTAAGTAGCTTTTATAAACGTGCCTTAGAAAAAACATTACTGGTGTGCATCTGGACACAAAAATATTTTAAGATATTTTAGTGCAAGTTGCTTTCAGTTAAAAAAGCTCAAACATTAGGCTTAAGCCTTGTCAGTGTCATACTCACTTTTTAGTTTCTTGATTTACTGCTTCCGAGCGTTTGATCACGTAACCTCATTAAGATTAATGTCCCAGATATTTACCAAAGAAGGATTGGCAAATTCACTGACCAGCCTAAGTCAATGTCCGCCAATCAGCCATCGAGGGGCGGGGTTTTCAGCGGGTAGCGCGGAGGTGGGCGGGGTTGCTTTGTAAGCCGACCCGTACAGGTACTGTATACACTCTTGCGCTTCATCCAAACACATGAGTTGTTTCACACTGGGACGCACATTGGACAAGCTCAAGCTCATAGCGGATCTCATTATTTCCTTCGCTTCTCTGGATATGTCTAAGCAGCACGTCTGATAATGTTGGGGAGAAAAATACCTGGATCAGGTGTGCTGAGCGCAGCTGCAGGAATGGACCGGGGAAGGACAGGAGAGAGGCTGCACGCAGCGCTGGCCGGACTGCAGGAGCTGCATTTCCTCCGGGACAAACAGAGTGCCATGGTGCACTGGGCTCTGACCCTGAACAGAGAGGAGTCCGATACATCAAAACATGAGAACGTGAGCACAGAAGAGCTGAGACTGGAGGCAACACTTACTCTGCTAAAACAACAGCTGGTAAGACATCATATTGTTAAAGACATACACACACAAAAAAGTGCCAATAAGTTATTTTTTTTGCTAACAGGCAGTTGTGGGCAACAAAAATGTAAAAGTATAAATGCATATTTATTTTTACTTTTCATTTAATAATAATAATAATAATAATAAAATCAATTGGGCTTTGTGTTTTCCAGCTGGCTCACAATTGTGAATATTGACATGTTTACATGTGAGTTAAAGCAATCTTATTCATATGAATTAATATTATATGCACCATATAGTATCTGTATAATGCTTTTACAACTTTTGTTTGGCTTTTATGGAGCTTTGACAATGACATCATCTTAGAGAAGCACACTGGATTAAACAGCTCTAGTCATATGACTATTTACACCAGCCAAGTAAAAAATGTTCACGTCATCGCATTTATAGCTGACAAAATCATGTAAAATACATTAACGACTCGTTGAAGACCCTTCAGACATAAATTTTGGTTACAAATATGGGAACAAATATGTGAATATATCTGATGTGATCATTTTGGATAAATAGATAGATCTACCAGATGTTTTAATCAGTTCTTTTATATTATTTTGTGGATTTTCCAAAACCAAATGAGAATCTTTGCATAAAACCTACATTCGAATGTGCTCTTACTGTTTGTTGGTGTATTTTGTGCATGGTTTGGCAGTGCTCTTGATGACTGAATCCAGTGCTGAATCACAGGCTCAGCTGGGGGTCATAGTGGGGGGTCATAAATCAAGGGCTCTGAGGGGGGCCAGTCCGTTTCTGATGATTAACCCAATTTAATGAGAATGGCAACAGAGGAACTGTGGCCCGGTCGGCGACACAGATTTGACCCCACAGCCGATGCATGTTTGAACCTTTTGGACTTTTGTTGAACCCTTCTAATACTCAATGGTCAAAGTGACTCTGGTCTATAGACAAATAAGAGACTGGCATTAGTGCTCTTAAACCATTTAAATCAATCACGAAATGGCATCTTTCTTCCAAAGCACAGGGAAATTGAGCAGTTGATATCATCTGCAATAAGTGCTCTGCCAATGTGGATGTATGTGTGCACTTAGATTTTGATATGCTGTTTGTAAATCCACTTCCTAAAATGAACTGAAAACTAAACAAAATAGCAGTTAATTTTGATTTCCAGGAATTCATGGAAATATTTATTGTGAATTACATTGTTCCAGTTAAATTATTTCATCAGCTAGAAATTGCTCATTGTGCACTCTCTAATAAGAAGTCAAAATGTCTAGGAACCCTGAGAAAACATCTGGCAGATCTACCTTCATATTTATCCAAATGTCAGTTCCCAGGTGCAACAAACCCCCTTCAGTTAAGAAAACCATTCGTTATAATATTAAAGGTATTATCACTAAGGATTTTCTTTATTTGAGTGGTTTGTTGCAACCGGTTGCATTATCCACACAACCATAGTTTACAGTGATATCCTCAGATAACATTGGATTAGTGTTCCTCATTGTTCTCTTTCACTAACTGGCAAGTACAAAGACGATAGATTAAAGTATGTGCTTTGTCAGAGTTTGGCACAGGTGTGACTCTTTACTTTGCAAAGCTGGTTTACAGTCAACCATTATACAGTAGATGTTCTGTATTTGGCATGTCATGTCCTCTTGGACCTATCTATACATTTGGTTTACACAATAGTTTGTGCTCCTCTGCAGGAGAGAGTTTAGTAATCTTACAGCACTTCCCCCAGGCTACCCTTTATCCTTGCCTAGTTAATAGTCAACCGCTCTTATTCTTTATTTGCTTCCTCCTCCTGTTTTTTTCTCCTCTTGTCTACATCGTATAACAGCAGGAGTCATATCAGCCATTAAATGTCTGGAAGCATCCAGTTTTCAATGTTCTTCTGTGGTTACTTTGGAATGAGAATGAATAGTAGCTTGACAAAGAGCGCTTTAGATAGCTCTGTTGTGCTTGATTGACTTACACTTTATTACACTTCACAGTTCTCAAACTTTCAGTATTTACTAGTATCTGTTACATGATTAAAAATTGAATTTATACACAACTCTGCTTATATGGTTCATAAATGTACTAAAATTGCATGATGCATCAGATACCTTGTATGTAATATTGTATATGTGATGTATTTGCAGTTGCAATCAGAATGCATTTGGAGCAGTTGTGCATGCTAACATGTTGAGACTGATATATGTGAATGTATGTTATACCTGCAGACACGTCTACGCAGACAGGATGTGGGATTGAAGACTCATCTCCAGCAGCTAGATCAACAGATCAATGAGCTGAAACTGGATGTGTGTAAAGCATCCACTGAACACCTAGAGAGTGACAGCAGACCAAGCTCAGGTGACTAAACATACCAATTCACAGATCACATACTTCATTTTTCATTTAAAGATGAAGAGTCAGTGTAATTTCTGCTCCATTTACGACACCAAACAGAAATGTAAACTGATTGTTTGAATGGCCTGAATGAGCTGGACATACTAATATTGATAAATTACACGCTTTTCCTTTTAAAGACTTAAAGTTTACACCAGCTTCCAACATTTTATTTCAGATCTAAAAGACATCATCAAGCATTTTTTTGTACAGAAATTAACTCTGCATCACATCTAACAGTGCTAATTTCTACTTCCAGGGTTCTACGAGCTCAGTGATGGGGGTTCAGGCTCACTGTCCAACTCTTGTACCTCTGTTTACAGCGAGAGTCTCTCCTCTTCATCTCAAACCAGTCTGCTTCCACTTTTCTCCAACTCATATGTGCCATATGGCCGTAATGGTTCCGGACAGACAGGCGTGTCACGCCGTTGTTCTGCTGATGAAAGCACTGGCCAGTCTGATGCACAACGTTCAGGAGTGAAGCTCGGTAGCAGTTGTATACGAACAGCAACTGCTCGAGCAGAAAAGGCGAGACAAAGGCCAGTTTCCACAGGTGAGCATAAAAAATTTGTTATTTAGGTAAAGTTTGTGCAAAGTACTATGGCATGTATTATCAGAATATATTGTCTCTTGTTGTCTCTTATATTGTATCTAGTCACTATGGTCATAACCAGCTTAACTTCTGAAATGTAACGTACATCATCTTGATGCTATTTTTCTTGGGTTCTTCTTTTAGGGGACCTCGACCGAATGATCACACCTGGTTTTGGCTCCTTCAGATCCACTGATGTGAAGAGCTCCAAACCCTGTGCTAGCCCTCAAAACCCCTCAGTAGACCCCAAATACCAGAGTAACCTGGTGTCTAGCAATGGGACAGAGGTGTACTGTTACCCCAGTCCACTGCATGCTGTGGCCTTGCAAAGCCCCATCTTCAGTTGTACCGGTGATCAGGGAAGTCCAGTAGCACTTGATGGAACACCTGAAGTGGGTCTTGAAGAGGAAACCCAAAACCCAAACGAAGGGTTCACAAACTCCAGATCTGCCGGATACATCAACAAGCTACTACAGCGAAGCTCCAGTAAGATAAGCCTGTTAAACAGCATAAGAAGAAATGATACTGTTAGCAGTACACAGGAGCAAAGACCCAGATCCCAGGAAATGACCTACAGACAGCTGAGCGTTCCTCAACTGCTGGGATCCCTTCAACAAATAACAATGCCCTTAGAAAATGCACTGGAGACTGGAAAAACATCTTCAGCACTAAACAGCAATCAGCAGCAAAGGGACGCACCTGGTTTGGAGCCAAATTTCAAAGCAATTGAGGTCCAGACAGTGTGCCATGGCACACACCCAGCACCTTCCATGGATCTCCAAAATAATGACTTTCCCATAAGGAATGCCACAGGCAAGGCTGGTGCCGAGTCTGACAATGGACAATCAGAAAAGGGGAGTGGACATTTTTCCAAGGAGTCATCTATGGTCCTAAAGCCAGTAGAGAGGAGATCAAGTTTTACCTTCAAAAGAGAGGACGGGAGTGCTTCTTTTGATGATAAGGGTGGTACACCTCCATCAGAGTTTGTCCGTGCACAGTTTGTTCCTGCAGGGTCTCAGAGGGTGAAAGTGCGTCAGGCAGACAAGAAAACTAAATCTGTGAAACTGAGAAAAAAGAGCTCAGAAAAATCTTCAAAGAAACAGCAGCAAAAACACTTGTCTCGAGAGTTCTGCACCAAAACCCGAGCTGACTTGAAGCAGTCCAGCTCATGCAAAGGGAAAGTGACAAATCTGGAAGAGTCCCAGATACATTCTTGCTCAGATTGCAGTTGTAATGGACATTTCAACTCACACTGCACTCACCTTCAACAGAGCCAAACCTCCAAGTCCACAAAATCCCGTAAAGCCCCTGAACCTGTGCACCTTCCTCTGGATCAAGCCAAAAAGAAACAGAATTCTCGGAAATGGCCTTCCGCCTCTGAGATCCCGTTGCCCCCAACTCTCCACACCCACAGATCCAAAGAGACGTTGAACTCTCGAAAGGTGTCCATGGTAAGGAGTGTTAGTGCCAGACCTCGCTCAGGTCAATGGGGCTGTCCTCCACGGGCCCTTCCTCACTCACTCTCCACCTCCTCTTACTTCAGTTACTTAGAATCTAGATATCCGGCAGCGCCAATCTCTAGCCGCTACCCTCCCCGTTGTGAGTCAGAGTTTTCTGAGTATTCTGCCGAATGTGCGTCGCTCTTTCACTCTACTATCGCAGCAAGCAGTGATGGAGAGATGAGCGACTACACCACAAACCGTTTTGGGGACAGCGAGTCCAGTCAGGGCTCTCAGACAGCCTCAGACTCGGACAGCAGTCTCTCGCTGGATGAGGAGGACCTGTTGGAGGAAGAAGAGGAAGATGAAGGTGGATTAGTCTGGGCTCAGGCTGCGATGGGGACCACGGCAGCAGGCTTTTCTCTTCAGCAACACCATCGCTCAGAACCAGCGGCCTGCCGCATCAAAGCTTCCAGAGCACTGAAGAAGAAGATCCGCCGCTTTCAGCCAGCGTCACTCAAGGTTATGACTATGGTGTAGCTTCACTAAGGCTTCAGGTGGATCTTGTCAAGTAAACCTTTAGCCTTCACCTGAAATTTGGGACTCACATGGAGCCCTTAAAACTGGTCATGGTTCACTTGCACCTGTAATCCAAACAACCTGTAACTCGTAAGAGTATTTGGAGGTTTTAAATCCAAAAATGTCACATGCTGTAATGGCCATAACTGATCACTGAGCTCCGGCTAACTTTACCCAAAACACGACTGTGACAAAAGTTTCATAGATTGAAATGGCAACTCACTGTTCAACTCACTATCACAAGACTTGAGCGATTGGACTTCTCAACAACACCAACATCCTCTGTTGATATGTATAGAAACTGTACACTGTAAATAAGGTCTTTGAATATCTTGTAATCAAATGTGAAAACTGCTTTTGGTACAAAACTGTACTTCATGTAATTCAAAAAAAATCTGTTGCTTTTTTACATTAATTTCAGCTATGCATCTTATTTTTCTCTCAAAATAAATATTAATTAACTGAGTTTCCTTTTACTTTCTTATCCATGTTGTACATTTTAAAATTATAGCACAAGTTAAACATAGGAACAGAACTTTCAGCATTAAGTGGTCATACCATAAGAATTCAAGAGCCCATTGTCCCACATCAATGTCTGCTTGTATCTGTGCAGGCTTTTTATCCATGCAAGATCGGATCCATATACACCAGACAGGAGAAAAAAAACAACTTTAAAGCAACAAGCAATGAAAGATGAGCATTAAAACTAAGAGAAGAATAGATGACAGACATCAAAGAGTGGACAAAATCTCTAAATCTCATTCTTTTACTCCGTCTTAGAATCTCTATTAAAATTCCTGTAGTGTCAGAGGTTAGAATGAGGTTTTGGTTTCTTAATAGACTCAACGCAGGTGAAGACCAGATGTTCCTTGGGCCCCTGGATGCGTTTTATCTTTGCTAGTCTGGGTTGAAAGGAGATTAACTCTCTAACAGACTCTAGAATTTCATCAACTTTTACTTACAATTTACTGCACTGTTTGGTCTTATCACCATGGCAATGCACACACACCCCTTCATCACAATTGACCATGTATTTTAAGGCTGTTTCTAGCTCTGGGAAGTGGATTTATATAAGAAGCATAATTTACAACTCCTGTTAAGCGAGCATTGTTTTGAAATTCCTCTTCATTTTTCTCCACAATTTTCTCTAATTAATTGCAATTGGCATTCTTTGTTGCATTTAGTTGCAAACTAAATTGTCTCCATTGTATATTTTCATTTTTGCATCTATTTAACCATACACAGCCCACTAGACGCAGCTTAATGTGTAATGTTTATTTTCTAGTGGACAGCCAAGAGGAAAAAGTTTGTTAACAGATCAACTTTAATCAAGTTGAACTATTAACTTATGGCTCAAAATACTGAAACATTAATGATAGTTCTAGCTAAAGTTTTATTTTAAGATAACCCTACACTTGAGTTGTTTCAACTGAAATTTGGGTCAAATATGGACAAACCCAAACATTGGATTAAATTATTAACCCAACATTTGGGTTTGTCCATATTTGACCCAAATTTTGGTTGATACAACCCAGCATTTTTTAGAATGTAATTTCCTCTAAGTGCATAGTGTCATAAAACCCCAAAATCATGTGTCATAACCATGATTGTCTCAAAGTTGCATCTGTGACTGAGGACATCAAGCAAATCATGAGATTAAAGAGAGAGCATAGGTCACTCTGTTTTTCTTTGACGCAGGGTCAAGGCCAGCAAGCCTGACCCTGTGTTTGCATTCACCTTCACCAGCTGTCTAGCTGGATCATCTCACACTCCCTGATGCCTTACAATGGAGCTAGTCAACAGGTTCAACTTAGAGGTCATGAACACACACTCCCAAACCTTTCTTTCCTAGCTTGGCCTCAAGCCTTGACCTTCCTTCGCTTTTAGTTGACTAAATAAATTGCATTGTATTGGCTGCATTTACCCCTCGTTTAACTAAAGCGTAATTTATTAAAGTAAAGCTATTAAATGATTTAGAGATGTTATAATCAACAGTGGCCCAAAAAGCATTTAGCTTGTCAAAGTATGTCAAAAATGTCCAAATATTTTTGGGGCAATTGTATATGACAAACCCTAAGTTTACATCTCTGTATGCATGCATGTTGTAATATTTAGCTTATCAGTTCTTTTTAAAATATTATTTTTTGCAAGTTTTCTATTTGAATTTAAAAAAATAAAAATAAAAATGTTTGAATAAACCATGACTTAAAAATACACCTTGACCCATTTCCCAAATATGATGAAGTCTACAAATTCACATCACTTATAGCTACTATCCCTGCATGCCTTTTTGCGCTTTTCACCTATAACATACCCATTTAATCACGTAAGATCTTATGAAGCAGCCCTATTCAAGCAGAACAAAAGCATGGATAAACGGCTTTGAAATCTTGTTGTTTCAGAATATGTTCACATGCATGATCTTATACACCAATTATGTTTAATTACTTGAGAATGAATGTAAAGGTCATGTAAACGCCTTAAATATTGTTCTTTTATCGTTAAACTGTCTAAGGAAAACCTGACTGACACACCTAGATTTTTGTGTATTACCGCAAATTCGCTCTGCATATTTGTGTACTTTTTAACATCAAAACCGGAGAGAAAAGAACCTCAAATTCATCTTGCTTCTGACATATAAAACAATCATTAAAAGGAGGTTTAATGTAGCAAACTTGGATGAATGTCAATAAAAACCCAACATATGACCACTCTACTGTTAATGAGTATAACTTGGGGATTTCACACTCTTCTATAGTGTAGAATGAAATCAGAGGATAATAGAGAAGGGGAGGAGAAACAGAGGAAGATGCCTGGTTTACGAGAGAGAGAAACAAGAATAACGACAGGAGTATGCTATGAAAAACAAACCTAAAGGAAGATAGACATACAGGACAAAAAATGAAGAAACAGACAGACGGCTGGAGTAGTTGTGAATTTTGGTTATCCACAGGAGGCATATTACTCTGAAGGGTTACTGCTGTTATTAGGGATCTCATTATGGCTCAAGTCTTCCATGCACAGTCAACACCCACTGGGATCCAGCCTCCACTGACCTGGACAGCCTTTGAAAGAATTATCCACATGGATGACTCTGTGGTTTAAACATGAAAAATGATTCCTTAGAGGTTATTTTGATACTCATGTTTAAGTAAACTGCATTTGACTTAGACTTGAAGATATATATTTATTATATTTGTTTGTTTTTTAAACCAAAACAACATGTAGCAAAAATCTGTTTCCTGTAGAACTGTACCACTGGACTATTTGCTGATACTACTGTGTTGTGTTTAGTTTAAAAGTGTGCTTCTAACTGCTCTTTGTCAATGTCACATCTCTAATACAATGTTAACGTGACAGACAAGTGAAACAGGGTTTTTAATGGGGGATGAGAGATAGAGAGAAACCACAAAGGAACAGTGGCCATCCAACAGACGGGTGATAATTAAAGCCAGGATGGAGGGAGGGAGAAAAGCAGAGAGGATAGGGGGGATGCAAGGCTCTCTGCTTTCTTTTAGTGATGAGGTAATCCTCAGTCCAAACACACGGCTGCCCACTGTCATCTGTGTCACAATTCACTGAGCTGTCCCCCTGTTCAACAGATGTCCCCTCTAGCAATGCTACAAGTCTCTTTCCGTTCACTCAGCCTGTAATTTTGTGAATGCACAGAGCATGAAACTTGGTCATTGTTGTACTGCACCGAAGCTTAACAAGACATTTTCATTCGGTTCTGAAAACCTTTTCATACTTAGATGCATTTCGAGAAAGAGGGGTCTGATATAAGGTTTGTATTGAATGTGTTGACAAGCGGGGGCTTTACCACCATGATGAGAACGCTTTAGGTGATCTCTCTGAAAACCAGCACATACACATGCTAAACCTGCCAAAGCCTTTGTGTCATGTTTTAAACCTAATAATTTAGCCAAACATATCATGGATTCGATATCTTGAGGATGCATCATCCTGTGAATAAAACTGAATGTATTTCCCCAAATAAACATACATCTTCAGTCAAAAGCTTGAACACACCTACTCATTTACATTTATGCATTCGAAAGTCTACGTTATATGCTCTTATGCATTTGCTGGGATTCAAACCTATGACTTTTAGCATTGCTAGCACCATGTACTAACCATTTTTCACATAAAATAATAGTAAAGTCATCAAAACTACGAAATAATTTTGAATATAGTTTCTGAAGGATCATGTGACACTGAAGACTGGAGTAATAATGCTGAAAAATCAGCTTTGCATCACAGGAATAAATTATATTTGAAAATAGATTCAGATAGAAAACAGTTATTTTAAATTGTAATAATATTTCAAAATATTACAGTAATTTTAATGAAATATATGCCACTTTGGTGAGCATAAGAGATTTTAAAAACATTATAAAATTCTTACTGACCAAATACATTTGAATGGTAGTGTAGGTGTTATGTAGTGATCAAATATTGCACAAATCATATATATATATATATATATATATATATATAAACATTTATAAAACCATGATCATGAAACATAAATTCAGTCAAGTGTGTTCAAGCTTTTGACTGGCAGTGCTTATGGCCTCAAAGTAATGTAACGTAATCATTGTAGAAAGCTGACCACAGAGTGCTCATTTCCTTACTACACAGACGCACACTTCTAATAACCAGTGAGACCTGCTCGTCAGGCTGGTGTCCTGACTCCATTCACATTCATGAGTTAAGGGGTTCCTGTCCCTGCCAGCGTCCATTCATATGTACAGTAACCAGAAGGACAAAGGGTACGACCACCCCTCCCCCCGAGTGTGTGTTTGTGTGTGGGATTGTGTGTATGCCAGAGAATGGGGGCTGAGGTTAGGGAGACACTGACAAAACAAGAAAGGACATTGTGAGAAAAAATTTACTACAAGATTTAAATATGAGGTCTGTGTTTGTGTATAAGACCAATAATAAATGCAACAAAATATACTGCTTGTTGTTCTCTCAGGCTCTTATAGGAATGTTTCAGGTACAAGTTAAGCTCTACTGACAGCATTTGATCAATTCCCAGATAAACTGTCTCTTTCAAAGCAAAAATCAAGGCTATATTAATGTACAATGGAAGTTAACAGCATTCCAGTGGGTTTAAAAGCAGAAATGTGAAGTTTATTATTTGAGCTGCAAAGTGGTATAAATCTCTTTGAGGTGTGGCTACTTTTGTAAGTGGATGAACTTCTGGCTATGCTTTACTTTTTTTTTAGCCATGTAAAGTAATTTATTTCAAAACGCTCCCCGCCCAGCATTTTTTAAGCATTTTCCAAAAGTTGCTCATCCACACTGAAAAGTCTGAAAATGCTTACTGCGTATGCGTAAAACATAATAAAAGCTCACGAGATGATACAGAGAGAGCAGACAAAATAAAGTTCTCACGTTATTCTTCTTGTACAATCATTTTATTAGCAAAATACCCACCACTCACTATTGCGTCCAGGTTGCATTCAAAACTGTATACTCTAAAATGCAATTTCGCCGCAGGACAGAAATTGTGAGTAAATTTTGCAGGAATGCAATAAGAAGATTCTACAAAGGAACATTTCTCTTTAGCAACACTATGAAAGTAAATAGAAGGTACAACAATGCCAGTAAAACCATAGATATCTATGGGTACAATATGTGTCACATGACTAAACATGCGTCATCATATTCGAATACCTCCATTTTCACAGTTCACACTACAATCACGAAATCAAATTTGGAAGAGCCTTTTTTTGAAAAAGCTCTGTCTCCGTTGACAAAAACGTTGTCTCAGTGTGGACGGAAGGTCAGAGAGAGAAAAAGATGTGTTTTCAAACGAAAACGTATTAGTGTGGACAAGGCCTAAGACTATAAAGAATCTTTTGGGAAAAGATTGCAATCAATAAATCACCTTTATTTTTAAGAGTGTAGTGTGATTCTTATATAGTCTCAAAACACATTTAACGTTTAATCATAATGTCTACACTTTTAAAACTGTGAATATTTCAGTGTTCATTGTGGCCATGTACATACATTGTAAGTGCCTTACTGTAAAAACTGTGGGATGAGGCAACATTATTTTCTTTGGTAATCATTACGCCACAAATGCAGGGAATAAAGTTCACAGTGTGCACATGGAACACAAACACATCCACATCAGCAATGACTCTCACCAACAGGTATTGTTAAAATAAAGATGCAATGTTTATGTGCATGAATGGAAGTGTGTTGTCTTCCTTTTTGCTTGCCTGTATATGTGGCGTTTAATAGTGAGGAAGTTGAGTATTATGTCAGAGCACATCCTTCGTTGTCAACAGCTCCAGACAGGTGGTGTTCTCCCCCCGACAGCAGCCGTCCAAGGCTCCTAACCCTCTTACTGCCCTGGAAGGAGCTCCAAACAACCTCCAGATGTTTTTCCACCACTTCCTTTAAGCCTTTTAAGAATAACAGGAAATGGATTAACTAACCAGCTATTCTCATGCCAATGTTCAGTAGTGGTCAGATTACTTCCCAGGATCACCCATAATCCCAGCTCACTGTCTAGTCAGGAATCCATATATGTAACATATACAATTATAAATGTAATGCTGTCCCAATTTTCTAGTTAAGCTCACAAATAAAAAACTACAAGATACAAGACTGGTGTGCTTGCATTGTTCCTTATAAACACATGATGTGCTTAAACTAAAACTTCAAAATGTCTTAAATTTTATGTTACATCTAGTCATATGAGATCTGATTTTTAATGTATTAAAAGCTAATATAGCATCTGAATATTTAATTCTGTACATTTTATCAATGGCGGATAGCATAAGGAGGAACATTGTCATTCTAGAGATCATTTGATTGGACAGAAATGTTTAAATGGCCATGAGTATAAAATGAGTCAGCAATATCTGTGGTCCATTTTGTAAGTAAGTAAAAATCAACTTTGTGGTTTACTTTCGTTCAAAATTTTGGAGTCAATTTAATACTTTCAGCAAGGTTGCATTAAATTGATCAAAAGCGACAGTAAAGACATGCTGTTCTTATGAATCTATTCATCAAAGAATCCTGAAAACTAACTCAGAGAAACTGTAACTGAACTCAAGACGTGGATTAGAAGCAACAAAACTCCAATTTTGGTATCATGGGGTCTTGAAATAACTACATATTTACATTTTCTGAAGAGAATGTGATTGGTGCCAATGCAAAATTGCTGCCACGATGCTAAGGAGGTTGTTGGGAGTTCCTAGATCTTCTGAGTGACACAAAAAATCTGGGATGAGTTACACATAGAGTTAGACATGTTTTAATCCTTAACCTTGAGTATGTGCAATAATAATAATAGTGATTCTTGCCTTAAGTTCAGAAAGCCTTTTCCACTGCTGTTGTGGGGAACCGAAAAGGCTCGTCTCCTATAGGAGTTAAAATGAGGTTTATGTGCTGGTGTTGACCACATCAAAGACCCTGCAGAAGAACAGATGGTCTTTCCTGTCCTCCAAACCACCTAAGGTCTCAAGGTAACAGAATACTCAGAGGAAATAAAGGATATGCCTCAGAGAGCTGTGGTTTAACCAAATCATTCTGCTCCACACCAGTTGATGAATTCGAACCGCGTCTATGGGGAATTGAAGAGGAACAATTAGGATTTCCTCCCAAGCTTCAATCAGGATTTCCTCTGAAACTTCCTACCACTAATGAATGTGCCACAGAAGTAGCAATTCTTCTGAAAAAGATAAAACAGTTCGGGTTAGGTCGTTGCTCTGTCAGGAGTGATAACTAAGGAGATTTTTTTGTTTTTGTTTTTAAAAGCATCTTAAAAGACATGCCTGACAAAGAGAGACACTGTTTTTATTGGAGCTTCAACACTCCTGGTTACATCCATAACACTTCAGCAGACAATAAGCTCAGACTCAGCAGGAGGTGTCTTTTCATCTCTCTTGAGGAGAACTGCCTCAGTCAGACACCTCTCTCCTCCCTTCCTGTATCTCCTCCTGCACGTGTGAGAGCGTTTGCCTGGGCAGAGGTCATAAAACCATTGGAAGTGCTGTTATGATGACTGCATGAAAGACAACTCAAGTCATAATGGACTTTGGAGCTTATATCTATGAATGACACTTTTCTAGTGAAAATAAAGTGTCTGAATTAAATTTTGAGATATTTTATTTGAAGTTGACTGCATTCTCTGTGTCCTAATTTGCCAAAAAAAAAAAACAAAAAAAAACTTTCATAAGATAATGTGACTTTGGAACAACAGCAAAGGTAATAGGATAATGCACAGTCAGTCATTCATTATCACAAAATAAATAAAACAAGACCCCTGCATCTGTCTTAGGGTCTTTATCGCCCTGTTTGGGTTTACTTTGAGGGTTAATGACTGACACAACATTATCCCACTTACAAAGCTACTTATAAAAAAAAAAACATTTGCACATAAACAAATGAACTAAGAAATGATTTGTGTCTTAATATTTTGTATTTTTTTTCTTTTATATATTTTTTTTATAAATAAATGCTTTTATAAAATAATTATATCTATTAATTTAATTTGTTATTTTATGAGAGGAGGGCAGAGTGAAAAAAGAGACATGAAAGGCACAGGTAGAAAATGGTTGCTTTGAGCAACAGTAAATTATATGGTTTAGTGTCGTTATACAAAAATATTTGGCTGCAGAATGCTGCAATTATCCAATCAGATTTAAGTATTCGTTAGAGCCATGTCAGCAGTGTAATCATCCTCTTTCTCGATGTTTATAAATTGTATATGCCTATTACAATATAACAGCAAAACATGTCTAAAGTAAGCCGTGACTAGCTGGTACTGCGCTCCACAGGTAGAAGAATAGACCTTAGACGCCATACTGAATCTTTACATGGATGAAAAAGAGGCTGTGAGGGATAGTCTTTACAGTGGAAAGCACTGTGAAAAGGTCCTAGATCACATAATTTTTAACAACTTTTAAAACTGTTTTATGGATTTTTATTTTTTGTCTATTTTTTTCAAAAATATGTTTCGTCAACTAAATAATCGGTATGTTGTTAACCTGACTGAGGTCTATTGGGATTGGATAGTACGGACATATCTCTACAAATGCCAAGAAACCCTTATTTTTGCCCCTTTCAATGGAACATTAATACTCAATATCTTATTGCTGGTCTCTGGTGAATAAACGTGAGAGAGCAAATCTTAATTCATTCTAGACAAGCTGTTGAGAGTTTCAAATGCCAGTGAGGTGAACAACCGATACCAGGAATCTTATCTGCCCAGGTTGAGAAACCAGGCTACTCGAAGACCATAAGCAATTACCGATAAGACTCATAATTACCCACACATTATATTTTCTGATTATACTGATACCACCAGACGTACTTGTAAAGGATGCCAAAGTGACAAGATCATAAAATTATGTGCAATTTACTGATAGTGCGCAGTGCTATTCAGCATAAAATACAATGTACGTGACAAACATGAGGCCAATAAAACACAATAGATATACACTGGGTGTAAAGAAGCACATTTATAAACACAATTATTAAATACAAATATAGCCATGGACATATTTAATTTAAATTGAATGATGTGACATTTTACTGTTACCATCCAAAATTAATACTTTTATTCATCAAGGAAGTAAATTGATCAAAAGTGACAGTAAACACTATTCTATTTCAAATAAATGCTGTTCTTGTAAACTTTCTATTCATCAAAGAATCCTGAAAAAATGTATCACGGTTTCCACAAAAAATATTAAGCACCACAACTGTTTTCAACATTGATAATAATAATAATAAATGTTTCTTCTGAAGGATCATGAAGATTGGAGTAATGATGCTGAAAATTCAGCTTTGTCATCACGGGAATAAATTACATTTTAAAATATATTCAAATTGAAAATTGCTATTTAAAATTGTAAAAATGTTTCACAATATTTTTGATCAAAAACTGCAGCCTTGGTGAGCATAAGAGACTTCTTTCAATTAAAAAATAATATTATATGTATGTAATATGTATAACACACACACACACACATATATATATATATATATGTAAAATACATAATTTGTTATTGTCATACTTTGATTATTTGGAAACCCTTTATGGAGTTTAGAAGGTAAAAAATGTTAAGGGTTAAAAAAAAAAAAAACACGTGGCAACAACAAAACTTCACCCCTATCAATGATGAAATCAAACTTATGCCAACCTCTATAGCATCCTCACTGTTTCAGTGGTGCTGACCTTTCATTTGTTTGCCATCTCAGTTTGAGATGAATCTGAGTTCTCCTCCCACTCCTTCAGACACCACTGAGCATCATTACTCTGTTTACTCAAAGGGGGGACAAAAGAGCACATTCTATTTATCACCTTCAAGGAATAAGTGAACCAAAACAGCTTGACCTACAAGCTCATTGCTCAAACTTTAGGGAATATCCAATTAAATTTTATACCTAGTGTTCTGTGTTTAGTGCTTGTTATAAAGGAAAACATCATCTCCTCTGGGTCACAGATCTCTCTCTAGAATTGTTTTTCAGTGTCTCACTGGATGAGTGCAGCATGAGTGGGCATCTTCTTACCAAAATTGGGGCATGTTGGTACATGTCCTGATTTTGGGCTCTTGCTCGCTGTTAAAGATCCCACTTCTGTCATAACCTCATCTCCCAAAAACAGAGGCACTGTGAAAGAGTGAAAGAATGGCTGCTACTGGGAATGGCTGCTGCTCATCCTAACAATCATCCTGACATGACTTTTCTATAATTGATTAAATTAAATATTTTCCCCTGTTAATTGTAGATGACAGTTGGACATGTCATGGTTGACAAACAAATTATATTGTGCTGATGTGAACTTGTGAACTAAATAATGATGTCACTTCCTCTTCAATATGTCATTTAGAGACAGTTCACTGTTGTTATAAGGTAAATAAGTGGTGTGACAGGGAAATCAATAAATTCAGGAATCTATAATTATTTTTATGTAAATGTGATCGATCTTGCAAAAAAAAATCTCTATTTTAAATAGAATTTCTATGGCTGATTATACAGAAATGCATAGTCATATATTTTACACCATATATTTTATTTCAATAAGTTTATAGTTAATTTTGAATTAATACATTATTTAAGCTTGCAAAAAAAAATACTACCCCCTTTTTCAGTAGTGGCCAAAAGTGATGTGGCCTCAGAAAATTAGAAAACTATACACATTATACTTCCACATTTTTGTATCCCCGCCCATGGACAGTTGGATCTACAGAGGGTTATTAACAGAACAGTTATTGTAAGAGTAGGTTTATCACTGGAAACTGTATCGTACTATGTCTACTCTTTAAACAGCATTATGATAAAATGGAACACTATGGCAACAGCTTTCTTATCTGTACACTGTGTTTGTAGTCATCAAGTTTGAAATGTTGACTACAAACAGGGTGGTTTTTCAGATTTTCTGTTACGGCGTTCTCTCCGTATTTACGATTTTTTACTACCTTTAGCTACTGCCAACAATGCGCTGGATCCTTCACTGGAAACTGAAAGTAACACTCTAAACGTTTACTCTTTGAATTCTTGCACCTGGGAACAATACAAGTTGACACCATTATGACTAAAAGTTTGCAAAGAAGTATTTCCTACTAAAGCAAGGCAGTATTTGACTCTTGTAAGCGTATCCATAGCAAACAGGTGGGAGTGGCCTTGGATGACAACATGCCCAATGCATTATGGGTATTGAAGTTTTCCTACCTATTTAGCAAAAGGGAAGACAACAGCCTTTTTTCTCTAGTCAGGTAGCAACGAATTCATTTTTTTACCCCTGCCTTTCTACTGTATAGGCAGCCAAGTTTTATTGAAAGCCCATTTTGCCAGCGGTGAAGTACCCCTTTAAGGAATATAATAGTTTATGCCCCAAAAGGAAAATTCTGTTATCATTGACTCACCTTCATGTAATTCCAAACCTCCATGACTTTCTTTCTTCTGTGGAAGGAAAAATTCAACACAGCTCTTTTCCATATAACGACAATTAGTTCTTGTAGTGACAGCAGATAATGACTGAATGTTATTTTTGGCTAAAAAAGTTCCTTTGAAAAAATTAAAAAACTGCAGGTATGACACGGGCAGCTCAGAGACTCGCAAGCTTAATGAGTTTGTTGCATGTGTTTCTATCCTCCACTATATCTGTTCATCTTTTCTCTTTGCTAATGTCATTTTGCTCTAAAGTGAGTGTTTGAAGACAGATTGATAAATTTGCATTTGACTTTTTCATTATGTCCCATAAATACCTGAGCAGATAACATTTTGTGGATACTTTGCTCTGGCCATAAAATCCCATAAGACATTGCCATTAGCACAGTGTTGACATGAGGCATGCGACAGCTGATTGATGGATGTTAAAAGCATGACACACTGCAGCAGTTGCAAAACGAGGACGGTGAGAAAAGAGAGACAGAGAGAGTTAAAGAAAGACAATCCACACTCTCTTAGCAGCAGATAACACTTCTTTGTTCTCTGTTGTCAGTAATACATGTGAAAGACTTTAGAAAGAGCTGCATGGGTGGGAAATTCAAAACATACCGGCAAATCTCCCCTCATCCCCTCAAAACAAAACCCTCTTATTAGCATTACGCATAACATCTGCTGCTACACATTAATCCAGCTCAGACGGGCTTCTCTCTCAAACCTCGGTTGTGAATTATATGCGAGTGGTGCTTGCCTGTGCAAAACCCGCTGCCACAATTCTAAGGTGCTCTGAGTTGTTGTTAACATGTTGAGAGGTGGTTGCTAGGTGCATGTTTTACTGTCTTCCAGGCTAAAATTGTAAGTTTGATCACTTACTGTAAGTTTCACACAAGCCACAATTTGAGGTATCATTCATGTCTAGCACAAAGGATGTGAGACGAATTACAGTAGTGGCCAAAAGTGAAAGGTTATTGTTTTTAATGACCCTACAAGTTTGATTAAACCATAAAAATATGAGGAGAAAAAATTTATATATATATATATATATAAAGATCACAGGAAAAAGCATTGGCTATAACAACATAATCAGTTAATAAACCATTCACTGGTTCTCTCTTGTTTTTGAATGTGTTCATAATTTCTTTGTATGACGGCCTGACCAAAAATTACATGTTCACACAATTTGACATGTTTCATTGCGTTATCACAAATAAAACAACTGACTCCAACCACAACTACACAATATGCTTACAAAATCTTTAACATATGTTTATATGTTATAATTTTCCTTGGCAGGATATCACCTTTGGTCACTATTGTACATGTCAAAGTTTACAACTTAGCAGTGGTGGACAGTAACAAAGAAGTTTTAGTTCATTACTGTACTTTTCAAGTATCTGTACTTTATCAGAGTATTTTTATTTTGGGAAATCTTTATTTTTACTTCACTCCATTCCAACGCATAATATCATACATTTTATTCCACTTCATTTTATAAAAACATATTTTTCATTATCACAAACCAAAGAAATCGCCATCCAGTACCCAACCTGATACAAAATAGCAATGTCTGATTCGTGAATGAGACAATTTTCTCCAATGAACCTGGTGAATTGGTTCATAAATCGCACTGAATGTTTCATTCACGAATCTGACTGATCCGATTGCAGTAAATGATCTGGTCAAAATGAACCCGGAATAGAGCTCAAATGATGTAAAAAGTAAGTTACTACTTTTTTTACTACAACTTTTTTTTTTTTCTTAGTAGGCATATTGATTATTACAAATGAAAATCATGACTGTCAGTTATTTGTAAACTATGTAAATCTGCTGTAAAAGTGTATAATAAGTATAATAATAAGTACTGTATGATAAGTTTTGGTAATAAAATAAAAACTTTGATTGTTTGCAGATATTAAATGTCTGCACTAATCTTTCTTATTATTGCTGACTAATGACTAATACTGGCTAGAATATATAATAAACATGCTTCATTGATCAGTGCTTTTTACTTTTAATACTTAAGTGCATTAAAAATCAATTACTCTTGTACTTTTACTCAAAGTGATATTGAAAATGAGTACTTATACTTTTATACTTATTTTTATACTTTTATACTGGAGTATCTGTACTTTTACTTAAGTACTTGATAATCTTTGTCCACACAACTGCAACTAAGGGTTATTGGTTTGTTTAAGTATATCTTAGCTGTTTAACCATGCTGAAGCCTGCTCCTCATAGTCAGTGAAACTGATGCTCCCAAGGGAACAATATACATGACTTCCCTTTTCCGATCGTTTGCTCTCATGTAGCTTTCTATGCTTGCAGGTTGACTTTTATTTCTGCAACAAATCCTCATGCCATATCATATGTCTTTAAGGGCAGTTAAACGTTTTTATTGCTCTATCTATGATACAGTAAAATGAATCCTCAGAGGTTATAATAAAGGTTTATTGAGGAGCCTGAACAGGTGCAGAACAGCTGTGGAATAGGTTCTCTTAAACTCAGATAAGGTTTTAAAACACATAAGGAGATACTATGAAATATATATATATATATATATATATATATATATAATATTTCTGCACACAACACAATGCCCTCAGCTAAGACATTCATAGACAAGACCTTCATTATCAAAGGCATTTCCATTCATATAGACATTTAATTTTATATAAATATTAGCCATGGTATAATATACATACACTAGTTTGATTAGAAGGTTTGTCCCCAATGTATTTATGAATTTTAAAGTTTATTTACAGTGGCCCCAAAACAGTATTACACTTGAAGGGATAATTCGCAAAAAAAAAAAAAAAAGAAAAGAAAAAAAAAAAAGAATATTTTAATATTAAATGTTTTACTAGAAAAGTTTAATTGTGTTACATTTAATTCCAAAATGCCACTTGGTTTAATATTTGGTCATATAATTCAATGACATTCAAAAACTTTTAAATAAGACCATTGCGTACAAGTGTTTTTTGTGGAAACTGATTAATATTTACTGTCTGCATAAAACGGTTGATTTGAATATTGTTGAATTCAGGTGTCATCAAAATGATTATCCAACAATGTCCTCAATCTACGCAGAATGCAATGCATCAGGAGCTTTATTGCTATTGTTCTTTGTGTATTGTGTTTGTGTGAGTGAGCCATTAGTAAACACACTGGATGAGTCACACATCTGGAGTCAATTATGCTTCATTAGACAGAGTCTATCCATCATCACATGCAGCGGTTAATGGCTCTGGGATTACAGTGTGTGCGTATGACTTAGCACTGCGGCTCACACACCCTCAATGAAAGCCATTTCCCATGGAGCTCAATGTAAACAGTAATCCTACCGGATCTCAGCAGGATGGCGTCAGAGCGTCTCCCCTGCACGGACTCCCAGCATGCCCTGGCATCAGGCCAGCGGCCTCCTTTAAACTCTGGTACCAGTCTGCTATAGTGTAATCAAAAATAAATATCAATGGGCATGATCAATAGCATTAACAATAAATCAGTCATTTAAAATATATGTTGCTATTCATCTACAAATCAACTTGAGCTTATCATCCAGCGAATGGAAATTCACCCAACATTGAGCTCATCACCTGGTGGGGACGCCGATTAATATGAACCACATGTGGTTCTGCTTACAGGCACTTTATCATTAAGATGCAACATTGAACATATTGCAGAAATGTATTATTACTCTTATCATGTGGTCTTTAATGGACAGAATAGCATAGCAAATTATTGAATATATGTATTAGAAAGCACAATACAATGCACTTCAGTGCTATCATAATTTGTTGCTTTTACAATAATTTCAGCAAGAGTAACAGGGTTACCACAGTTATTTTTACTATTGTAAAATGATGTTCACCAACCAATCAGCTGTTAGTTTAACTAGATGTCAACTAACTAGTCAACTAATCCTCTTAAGGAAGCCCCTGTATAATTATGCTCCAAAAACAGCTTAATGGAGCACAATGGAATGAATTAGAATGCAAGGGTTGTTGACCGTTAGACAGTTTTCAACTTGACTTTTTAAAGTCATCTTAACACAACGCTTCGGAAGGCGCTAGACACAATGGACAAATTTTTTTAAAGGGATGTATTTTAACATGGAAGTTTTCTATGGAAGCCCGTTTCCACCACTAAATAAAAAAATAAAAACAGTAATTACGACTTTTTATCTTACAATTCTGACTTTTTTTCTCGCAATTGCATGATATAAAGTCACAATTCTGATTTTTTTTCTCACAATTGTGAGATATAAACTCACAATTGTGTGAAACTTTTTTTCTCGCAATTCTTACTTTTTTTCTCACAATTGCGAGTTTATATCTCAGAATTGTGACTTTATATTACGCAATTGCGAGTTTATATCTCGCAATTCTGACTTTATATCACGCAGTTGCGAGTTTATATCTCGCAATTCTGACTTTATATTACGCAATTGCGAGTTTATATCTGAGAATTGTGACTTTATAACTCTCAATTGTGAGAAAAAAAGTCAAAATTGTGAGAAAAAAAGTCAGAATTGTGAAATATAAACTCGCAACTGCGAGATAAAAAGTCAGAATTCTGAGATAAAAAATCGCAATTACTGCTTTTATTTTTTTATTTAGTGGCGGAAATGGGCTTCCATAGTTTTCAGAGAAGGAAAGTAAAATAAAAATAGATTTATTTAAACAACTAGTTTACCTTACTATTTGACTTTAAAAGATTAGTTGACCATCATGACACATCCCTAATTGGTATAAAAGTGGACTTTGCGTAGATTATTTCAGAAAAGTAAAATATATTAACATATAAGATTTAAATTAAATTAGATTAAAGAAGGCGCCCCTGGTTATTTTTCAGAACACTAGCATTACCATGTAAAATGTTCGTAAGAGTAGTAATTTCCTCCACAGTTTTATTGCATTTCCTGTTCTCACCTGTACTCACCCTCCATTAGTCTTTAGTGGTCAGTCAGACTATGGTCCAGACAGCAGGTGACTCATCTGAGTAAACTACCTCAGAGAGTAATATAAACCAGACAGAGGTCAAAACTGTGGCACATCCTGAGGGCGAAGAGCACATCAGGTCAGTTATACTTCAGTGTTTCAGAGTCTGGTCAGGCTGGCTGATGGTCATCCTTACCACACACACACACACACACACACACACACACAGGTTTGTTTTGCTATCTTAGTGAGGACATTCCATATGCGTAATGGTTTTTATACTGTACAAACTGCACATTCTCTCCCCCTACACTACCCCTACCCCTAAACCTACCCATCACAGAAAACATTCTGCATTTTTACATTTTTAATAAAACATTGTTTAGTATGTTTTTAAAGCTATTTTAAATATGAGGACTCATGAAATGTCCTCATAAAACATGTTTACGTCGTAATACCAGTGTAATACCCATGTCATTATACAAATTTGTGTCCTCATAAATCACAAAAATGCACGCACGCAAACACACACACACACACACACATATACATACATACATGATATACATGTATGTTGAATGTTGAATAAGTTTTATTTTTCTTACCCCACTGGCAAATTTTTATTTTTTTTTTTCTTGTCCTAAGCATTAAAAAAAATTTTTTAGATTTTCTTACAAAAAGAAAAAAACAAAATTGTGAATTGGGTACGAAAAAAAATAATATACAACTTAATTTAAGACATACATACCTCCTAAATATTTAATTTTGTTAAAACTGATTGTTAGAAACTTCATCAGCACTCACTGAACAGACTCACAGCCTCATTTGCTTCAAATTAAACATATCTACCCTGACTGACATGTGCAGTGAGGCGTGAGCAGGTGTAGGCCTATTAAATTGAGCAGATTCTGCCTGTCTGTATCTGAAATTCCACATCCAATGAATTTCAGACTCGTTCTATCTTACACCTGCCCTGCGGGAGGGAACTTTGTCGACGGTAAAGACCACTGACCTCATAGGGTGGGGTTTGGCTGTAAAATCCTGTGATGACCTCAGACTAGGTACCTGCAGGGTGTAGCGGGAGTTCAGGTCACGGGGTCATGAGGGAAGAGCTCTCATTCATCAACTTCCTGCAGTCTTTCTCAACATGTGTTTTCATTGTAGGGTCACAGCCTATCACACACACATGTGGATACAAGCACTCAAGCACTGATGGATGGATAACAAAAATGATTTGATTGATAAGGCAAACGTCAGTCAATGCAAATTGATGTCTACAGCTACACAACATAAAAGCTCTCTATACTTGTAGAAAGTGTTTCATCGTGACATGGAAGTTGAGTGCAGCCAACAGAGTCTTGTTTGACTAAAGTGGCTCTAATGTGGTGTGTAAAGACACAGAAAGAGCAGACAGGTGTGTTAGAGTAAAAGCAAAAATATAGTGCAGAAAATCAGACATTAGTTTGAATCTTAACTACACCATTGCACTGTAAAAAAAAGAATTGTTGGTTTAACTTAAAAAAGTAAGTTACCTGGTTGCCTTAAAATTTTGAGTTCATTGAAATTAAAAATTTGAGTTAATCCAATGAACAGAAACTCAAAATATTAAGTTATTTGAACCACATTAATTACCGAAGTTGATTTGACAAAAGAAAATTGTTGTGATAACAAATCATGAAAATAATTTTTTACAGTGTACAACAATAGGTACTTTTGGCCCTGTGGACTTAAACTCTGCTCCCAACACTTTTCATTCTCTAATTAGCTTGTTTATTTTGTAGAGTCCAAACATTTTTGTTTTGTTTTCCCCTAAACCGTCATGAACAAATGTTCAGCCCACATCTTTTGTGATGGACATGACAGGGGTAGAAACAACATTAAACATAAAATGATCAACTTTTTGTCTTGCTAAGGCTAATTTCAAAGCTAGTATTTTTATGTAAACTAATTACAATTAAACAAATACATTTTCTCTTTTTTGCATAATTTTACATATTTCACATAATTTGACAAAATTACTTTTACAGTTGAGATCGTCACATTTTAAACATTTTAAACACTGTAAACATTGATGATCTTTGAGATGATGATTTTCATATTTTAAGCTAGAATAGTGTCTAGGTCAAGGGTAAAATAAAATCTACACATAGAAAGCATTTTAAAAAAAGCTAAATAAATGATGAGGCATGATTAAAAAAATCAAATTTGCAATATGTTTGCTTAAATAAAAATCAAACAAATAAAAGTGCACAATAGTAATAATAATAATAATAATAAATATAATAAATGCAATTAAACAAATTAAAAATATTGACAAATTAAAACAAACTTTAAAATGAATGTTTTAATATTTTTGCATAATTTTGCATAGTTTACATTATTTTACAAAATTATAGTTATAGTTTAGATCATCATTATCCATATTATTATGATGGATTTTCATATTTTAAGCTAGAAACAAATGGTAATTTACTAATGGTATTAGTAAATGCTGAAATTAACATTAACTAAGATTAGTAAATGCTGTAGAAGTATTGTTCATTCTTAGTCGCGGTAACACTTTATTTTACAGTGCCGAAGTTACATGTTACTACATGTACTTACTATAGTAATAACAGTAAATTATGCATAATTACAAGTAACTAACCCTAAACCAAACCCTAACCCTAACTGTAACTCTATAGTAAGTACATGTAGTTAATTTATAGTACTCAGTACTTATTTGAGTAATGTAACTACGACACTGTAAAATAAAGTGTAACCTAAAAAGTAAATGAAGGCATGATTTTAAAAAATGAAATATTTAACCCCTCTGACAAAAAAAAAAAAAATTAATCCCTGTGACATAAAAGTCCCCAATAATATTATGAATAATAATAATTTTATTTGCTATATTCACACACGGGGGTCAGTGCCCCAAAACTGTTATGTCCATTTCATGCTGATCTGACACATTCTTGTGTAATGGTACAGTAACAGTAATGGGAGAACATGTTTTTTTTTTTTTTTTTCTGTAAAACTCATTATGGCTAGAGTAAAAACAGGCCAGAAAGAGACTGACAGCTGATTAACCTCAGCTCACCCGCTGTTATTACAATTCCATCTGCTGGATATTGGTGTATAACAGAAACCGTGCTACTACATGCTAAAATCTCACTCTTCCTTTCTGTAATATTCAAAGGAGATTTAAATAAGTCAGACACCTTGTAAGAAGGGAGACATAAAGAAACCAGTACCAGAATTTTGTTCATCCAGTTTGTGTAGAAACCCGTATTCATGAACAGCTTTGTACTCACATGCTTACGAAGTGCAGTAGTTCACATTAGGTTACAAAGTCGTTCACAGAGACATTTGGCATTCATAAATTTCTAATGAACAAAGAATGGCCCTGCATTTTCATGTTACAGTGAATCTAAACGTGGTACTGTGCTTCAACTCTCGCCTTTGTAAGTGCACTGAAGCTTTTATTCAAAAGGTGTTTGGAATCACAGCTTGTCCCCTCAGCAGGAACCCCTGTCCAAACAGTCAGAGGACAAATCCCCTCACTTCCTGCACCATAAGGCACATTCTCCACGGCAACCCACAATGGAGGCTTTAGAAGAACACATTTACAGAGTGCTAAAGCCTATAGTACAGTCGAGCCTAAAAGTAAAAAGAATGCTGAGAACTGGGTGTGAGCAGTATGACCAAAACGGTACATTGACTGATTTAGGGCACATATTTTCCCATTATTGGATATCTTCACTCTCTTGCTTTTGCACTGCAAAATAATAATAATAATAATAAAAAATAAATCATAAAAATAAATTTTAAAAAATTACATTTAAAAAATAAAATAAATGAATGAATAAAAACTAAAATAAATATATTTTAATTATTAATTTAATATATTAATCTTTAATGAAATTATCTAAAAAATACTTGAAACAAATACAAATAAATGAAGCAAAAAATTACTTGAGAAGAAACATTGAGTACAGTATTACGGAAAATAACTGTGATTTTTTTTACGGTCATTTTCTTTTATTTTAAATTATACTCAAAACTCGGTAAAATTACAAACAATGTATGTAAATTAACAACTCGGCTGTTATTTTATGTATTATGACATTAATGAAAAAATACAATAATTCACATATTTTTTACAGAAAATGTACTGTATTTTTTATACAGTATTTTTTCTGTTTTCTTAAATTACAAACAAATGTATGTAAAATTACAAAAATAATCAGTAATTAAACAGTAACAAAACAGTTAAATGATAAAACGGTCAAATGAATGGAAGCCAAAAAAAACCTGTAGAATTAAAGTAAAATATCCTAATTTAAATAAACCGAAAAACACTGTTATTTTACAGGTATTTCCTGAATTATTACAATCAAATACCTTCACTTTAAAAAAAATAGTAAAAAAAAACAGTCAATGACTGGCAGCTACGGCTGCCAAACAAAAACCATAAAATTAAAGTAAAATATTCTAATTTAAATAAAGTGCAAAAAACTTTAACAAAAATTTTCTTTAAATGTTAAAAAATACTTTTATTTTACAGGTATTTCCTGATTTGATTCAAATGACTGACAGCAACAGAACATTAAACACTAACAGATCTCTCAAGATCTCAGCATCTTCACTTATTACAGTCTAGACTTTATTTCTTTTATACAAAGGTTCTTATTGAGAATTAACAAAGATTTAGATGTTGGTGTTTTATTGAAAAAAAAAGTTTGATGTCACCATTATGGAGGTGAGCGTTTGCTTTAGTTGGGCTCTTGACCCCTTGACTTTTTCCATGGTAGTTTTTCTCTGGCTGCTTTCTGGCTGACCAGATGACCAAACTCTGATCAGATGTTTTTGGCTGCTTATTGATGCTATAGTTGTCATGAAGTGGCCTGTTTTGCTGATACCATTTAGTACTTTCGAGTATATAAACTCTTAATTTCATGTGATTTACTATAATATTATGGAGTCAGATTATGATAACCTGGTATTCTGATTTTTAAAAGAAAAAGTTTTCAGCCTTTTTATTTTTTATTTTTTGGAGACATCAATAATCAACATATGAATCTCAACAATGGTGACAGTCAACAAAGCTTTTTTTGTGACTTTAGCAGCTTGTTTTGTGACGTTGTGAGATGATCTGAATTTTTTTTTTTTTTTTTTGTCACCATTGTTGAGATTCATACGCTGATTCTTGATGTCTGTGTGAGTCTGCATGACCTTGACAAAACATTTTCTGCATACTGATTTAATAAAATTGCTTGTAGCATCACAGCACTGCAGTAATGTTGGCATGTGAAACTACAAACAATATAAAACAAGTTAGTCAGACACCACTTTCTGATGACTATACTATCACTTAAAAAGTGATAATGTCGTTTGAGTTTTTCTTTTTTGTGATAACAAATGTGTATCAGAAACACACAGTTAAAGCAGTCAGAGAAATACTAATGTTAAAGAGTCAAGGGTCAAGAGCTCAACTAAAGCAAGCACTGACCACCAGAATGATGACTTCAAACTTTATTATTTTGTTCAATAAAACATCAACATCTAAACTTCTGTTAATTCTCAATGAGAACTTTAATATGAAATAAAGTCTGGATTGTAATAAGTGAAGATGCTGAGATCTTGAGAGATCTGTTAGTGTTTAATATTCTGTTGGGATTTAAAGGGTTTCTGTATCGTCTATTTTGTGATTCACCATTGTGCTGAAGAGTAGAGCCTGTGCTTCAGTCCAGGATGAGCCAGAAAACACCAGTGTTATACTGCATGTTGTTTTATTTCAGAGGCAGTAACATATAGTTACATTAATTCATTCATGTGTGCTTTTTTTGGTTAAATACAAGAGATTCACATTTTACAGTTAATGTGTTTTGTTAGTAACAATTCAGAATATACATGTAAAACAGTGTTTTTTTTCTGTAAGAGTGTTTTGCACTTTATTTAAATTAGGATATTTTACATTTATTTTACAGACTTTGATTGGCAGCCGTTGCTGAAAGTCATTTGACCGTTGTTTTTTTTTTTTTTTAAGATTGTTTTGCAGTGAAGGTGTTTTATTGTAATAATTCAGGGAATACCTGTAAAATAACAGTGTTTTAACACTGTAGAAAAATTTTAATGAAAATTTCTGTTAAAGTTTTTTACACTTTATTTAAATTAGAATATTTTACTTTAATTTTAAGGTTTTTGTTTGGCAGCCGTAGCTGACAGTCATTGACCATTTTTTTACGATTTATTTTTTTACAGTGTAAGATATTAGGACTTTAAAATAAATACATTTAATTTTAGTTTATTAAAACAGAATTTAATTGAATACAGTTTCATTTAATTTAATATGAGTGTACACTGAAAATAATTGGTGTAGGATTTACTTTGAAACAATTTCACTCAGAAATTGCTAGTAAATTTCACAAATAATTACAAAGAAACAGCATGAAACACATTGAATTAAATGTGTAATTTTTCATTAGAAAGACTGAAAGTATTTTCTTGTAAAATGTCCTCCAGTAATCTGTTTTATTTCCACCTTTTAAAAATAATTTGTAGAGTATTTTGTCTTACTGCAACAGCAGATTCTTTCTTGTTTTAAGAAAAAAACAAGTTAAAAATGAGTAAACATGCCAGTACAGTAAGACAAAATGCACAATACAATCCAAGAAAACTATGCCGTGTTGCTTCTAAAGTATATTTATCTTCTTGTAACTTAAAAACAAAGAAAGTGTTTTAAGGTTTTGATTTTATGTTTTCTTCAATTAAAAAGTTTGCATGGTAATCAGTGCACTAAGCTCTCATTAGTCAGGCATCAGCAGCTCAGCTAGTAATAGTTTTAGTGGATTTGGTCACTATAGTACAGTTTATTTTTATCCGCCTATGCACAATCCTGTACATGCTTGCTTTAATCTGGCCTGATTTAGAATATATGCTCTGAGACAGCAAAAGCTTGAGGTGAGATATCCTGTAGGCCAACGTATCAGGAGCATTTAGCTACCATACAAAGGCAACATACCGTTAATGAGATCAGTCTTAAATGGCAACATGAGGTCAGTGTTGTAGACTCAAGCAGAAACGTTCATTAAATCATCCACAGCTCTTTACCACCTTAAGTTTAGCATACACCTTTCACCTAAAACGGGCGCTAACTGGCTGCTAACAGTGTCTTCCAGGGAAGATAAACAGAGATGATTGTAGAGGTGAATACCATTCTGAGAGGAAACAGCTAGTGTTCAGTCACTGGTGGACAGTGTTGCCAACTGCTTTCAATTGAAAGTAGCTAAATCTAGTGACAGAATTGCTAAATTGGCAACACTTCTGGTGGATATATTGAATGGGCATTTTGAAAATATTTCTCAGTTGATTGATTATCTGAGCTTTTCAGTGATCTCTTCAATTATTGATGCTTGTTAATGCAAAAATCAGCCAATCACATGTCAGCAACTCAATGTATTTATGCATATGGCCATGATGATCTGCTGAAGTTCAAACAGCATCAAAATGGGGAAGAAAGGTGATTTAAGTGACTTAGAATGTGGCATTGTTGTTGATGCCAACAATCATTTCTTTTACAAGGAATGGTCAGAAAAAAGAGAAAATATCCAGAGAGCAGCAGTTCTGTGGGCAAAAATGCCTTGTTGAAGCCAGATGTCAGAGGAGAATGGCCAGACTTGTTTAAGCTGATAGAAAGGCAACAGTAACTCAAATAACCACTCGTTACAACCGAGGTCTGAAGAGGAGCATCTCTGAACACACAACATGTCAAACCTTGAAGCAGATGAGCTACAGCAGCAGAAGACACACCGGTGCCACTCCTGTCAACTAAGAGCAGGAAACTGAGGCTACAATTCACACGGACTCACCAAAATCGGACAATTGAAGATTGGAAAAACGTTGCTTAATCTGATGAGTCTCGATTTCTTCTGCAAAATTCAAATGGTAGGGTCAGAATTTGGCATAAACAAAATGAAAGCATGGATCCTGCCTTATATCAATGGTTCAGGCTGGTTGTGTAATGGTGTGGGGGATATTTTCTTGGCACACTTTGGGCCGCCTTTGTAGCAATTGAGTATCGTTTAAACACCACAGCCTACCTGAGTATTGTTGCTGACCATGTCCATCCCTTTATGATCACAGTGTCATCATCTTCTGATGGCTACTTCCAGCAGAATAATGCGCCACAAAGCTCAAATCATCTCGAACTGGTTTTTTGGACATGAGTGAGTTCACTATACTCAAATGGCCTCCACAGTCACCAGATCTCAATCCAATAGAGCAGCTTTGGGATGTGGAATCATCCAGAGAACACAGTATACCTCTCTTCATTATCTGTACAACAATATACTGTGTTTGTTTTTTTATATTAAACTATTTATTGCCTTATTCACAGTAATTGTTAAATGTTATTGCGAGTGTGTATTGCAAAATGTAATAGTATGAAAGCCAACTTCACAGTCACATTATGGGAAAGAAAGTGAAAATGTAAAACAAAGTTATATGAAATACAATCAAAATAGTTATATATACAGACTACCATTCAAAAGTTTGCGGTTGGAAATATTTTATGCTCTCCAAGGCTTTATATTTGATGAAAATACAGTAAAAACAGTACTATTGTGAAATATTATTACAATTTAAAATATATTTTATTCCTGTGATGCAACAAACATTTATCATTAATATCAGTGATGAAATCAGTTGCTTACATTTTTGTGGAAACAGTGAAACAGTGATTTTCTTTTTCAGGATTCTTTGATGAATAGAAAATATAAATCTTTTGTAACAATATAAATGTCTTTACTGGCACTTTTGATTAATTTATTGTTTCCTTGCTGAATAAAATAATTTCTTAAAAAAAAAAAAAAAGACCTGATCTCAATACAATAGAGCAGCTTTGGGATGTGGTGGAACTGGGGATTCGCATCATGAATGTGCAGCCGACAAATCTGCAGCATCTGTGTGATGCAATCATGTCAATATGGACCAAAATCTCTGAGGAATGTTTCCAGCACCTTGTTGAATCTGTGCCACAAAGAAATAAGGCAGTTCTGAAGGCAAAAGGGGGTCCAACCCGATACTAGCAAGGTGTTCCTAATAAAGTGGCTGGTACGTGTGTTAAAAAGCAAAAATCAGATAAAGTGAACTCAGATTATTTGTGTGATTTATTTGTATTAGTGCTGGCCTTGTGCTAGTACACGCTGGCTTTTTTAGCAGGGAAAATATCAATTCCAAGATACTAAAGGGGCAAGGATTGTTGAGCTCAAGTATGCTTGAAATATGAACCCAGAGACGTGACCTCAGCTGGCTGAAGGATGTATCATTGTCAGCTGTCTTAGTCATGTGATATAGAGGCTTAACCATATTTGGGTTACTAGGGAAACCTCATGTCATAATGTAAGCCTCTTATTTTATCAGTGACCCTTGGTCCCATCTCACTAATTAAAGATGCCATAATTTAAAACAGCAATAAAAGTCCAATTACGGACATCAGATGAAATCAATTAAAAAATCAATTGTGACTTGTTTATATCCGTTTCTTATTCCTTTGTGACTCTACAACCATTTTCTGTTACAAGATGAGCTGCACAGTCAGTCCAGCTTTATGGAAGTGACAAAGTGACTCTGTGTTTGAGTTTAATTTGTGTTAGCAGCTGTTTGTCTGTGGTCATCTTCCACATCCAGAATAATCAATAGTACTCAAAAGACTTCAGGAGTACTTCAGTTAAAAGTTGCTTGGAAAGACATTCAACAAGGTTCCAGTTTCATCTATTCAAATTATGTAGTATGCCTAATATTTGCCTGACATGGTATCTAATATTTTATTACTTGTTCCAACTATTTAATGAAGTGTTGTTTCCACCTTTCAATAGATGCTGCACAGCAAAACCTGCAATCATCCAGAGAACACAGTATACCTCTCTTTATTATCTGTACAACAATATTCTGTATTTATTTTTTTTATATTAAACTATTTATTGCCTTATTCACAGTAATTGTTAAATGTTATTGCGAGTGTGTATTGCAAAATGTAATAGTATGAAAGCCAACTTCACAGTCACATTATGGGAAAGAAAGTGAAAATGTAAAACAAAGTTATATGAAATACAATCAAAATAGTTATATATACAGACTACCATTCAAAAGTTCTCCAAGGCTGCATATTTGATAAAAATACAGTAAAAACAGTACTATTGTGAAATATTATTACAATTTAAAATATTTTAAAATTTTATAAAAAATATATATTAAAATATATTTTATTCCTGTGATGCAACAAACATTTATCATTAATATCAGTGATGAAATCAGTTGCTTACATTTTTGTGGAAACAGTGATTTTCTTTTTCAGGATTCTTTGATGAATAGAAAATATAAATCTTTTGTAACAATATAAATGTCTTTACTGGCACTTTTGATTAATTTAATGTTTCCTTGCTGAATAAAATAATTTCTTTAAAAAAAAAAAAAAAAAGACACTAAACACTAAAATTTTTAATGGATGTAAAATGTCCAAATATGGAGAAATTACATTACAAATATGTTGAAATTGTCTGAAATAATGCATTAACACACAAATACATTGCAATGCTGGCAGCATTACAGATTAGTAAGCTATACAACATTACAGCTCCAATATATATATATATATATATATATTTTTTTTTTTTTTTTTTTTTTTTTTCCTCGACAAATTGGACAAAACTAAACTCCCCTGGCCAAAACTTCGCAGTTTGCAGGACTGGAAACTGGAACTGGAGAAGACTAGAAAATAAATAACATTTTACTGATTTAAATCAAGGTTTTCAAAAGTGCAAATCTGCAATCTCATCGCTTTACAATTGACAGAAATAACTAGACTTTTAGATCACAGTCAGAAAGATCTCTCCTGCAGTGCCACATTATCATCATCTGCTCTTTAAACACAGCCACATACCAATGCAGTTTTATCAGATGGCCCCACACTGAGGTGCAAAGGACAAATATGGCAGCTCTTCACCCCCTCAGAGAGAAAACAAGCCAACTGACAAACCAGAAACTTGCGTTAGAAACTCTGGAGATAATCAGCTCTGCATGCGCTTTGGGTGAGTCACAAAACGTTCTGGACCCTGTTTACACATGTATTTAAAAGTGAAGTGGGCCATTTATGCACTACTAGCGGCACCAAACCGAATAAACAAAACAAAAAAACAATAAACCCAATAGGTAGTCCCATTCCAAATTCAGGATAACTGAATAACTGCACTATTGTCTTCTGTAGAGCAGCATATAGCTGAATTGAACTCCTTTCATAATTGACGAACTTTACACAATCATTGAACTGAACTGAATCAGCACTGAACTGACTTGAGCTGAATATAATGACTATTGTCTTTTTTAGAGCTGCAGAACTGAATACTGCTTGCATCACTGATCATTTGTTCCTGTTTATGATTGTGAAGCTGCTTTAAAACAATCTCTACTATATAAAAAAAGGTGAATTGACAAATTGATTTTGTGGCACTAATAGCATAGATATTGCACACTTTACCCATAAAAGCAACAGCAACAGTAAACAGGGTCTGTGCGTGACACTATCACTTCTCCTATGGGTTTCATGCAGAAATAATTTGGTCCCACTTTATATTAAGTGGCCTTAACTACTATGTACTTACATTCAAATTAATCATTTGATACAATGAACTTATTGTGTACATACATGTTTTTACATTGTACTTATATTTTAACCTGCATGTAATTACATCTGTAATTAATTTCTGTAATTACATTTATAATTACACAGTTGACCCATCCCTTACACCTTACCCCTACCCTTAAACCTACCCATACCACCAAAGCTTTCCCTAACCTTACCCATATCCCACCTCAATAGCAGCAAAAGTGTTCAATGGGTTCAATATGAACCCAATAAGTACATTGTACTTATTTTTTGATGTAAGTACATAGTAGTTAAGGCCACTTAATATAAAGTGGGACCAATAATTTCTTCAATAATTTTCAAGTCAACAAGTAGAAACAGGACATAAAGTCATCAATCAAAGGAGAATGTGTTAAAAACACATAACAGATAATCTGTGTTGCATTAAGACCCATTCACTGAGACGATAGGATTTCTCATCCGGTTGTAGAGTCAACATTCACAGACCTGTGTTATGAATATTATAATGAATAGAGGGGTTTGGGAAAGTGGGTTCTACTCCATGAGTTTTGACTCGAACAGGAGGAAACTGTTTCTGCCTCGGTGACTGTGAAAAGTTCATATGACGCACTGACATTTCATTAGCATGGCCGTTTTTGTCTCTGTGAATCGTGTGGATTTGTGATGTTACGTAAAACCGTTGTTGATTTCTCAGTCATTTCTTCTGAAACTAACAATGCAGTGATGAAAGTCTAATGATGTTGTGTCCAGATATAAGACACAAAACCAGTTCAAAAAACACCTGTGATATTTGCAACCAACACTGTTGCAAAAAAAAAAAGTGTTTAAGTATAAAAAGTCTTGTCTGAATGTCTAGATAGATAGACAGACATTTCAAACATTTTTGCCATGATGTTATTTTGCATTTAATCCAATTTTGCATAATGTTTTAACATGTCAGTCTGATCAAATGTGAAGAGACAAAAAAACTCAATCTAAATCATTGCATCTGTTCTCAATGGAGATTTCAAGCACATTGCATTGTGAGATACCATATTGCGCTCAGTGTACTCTGTCGTAATTTACATCGTACTATATACCAAAGTCCCTTTAATAGTCTTTGCTATATACTGCAGAAATAGTATAAAAGTATGCTATTTTGAACATAGCCAATGTCTGATTGAACCTCTGTCACCTGCTCCAGATCCCACCTGAACTAAGGTCAATAGGTTCACAATTCACTGCATAAGAAAGAGTTGGAAAGAAACTCAGAGATAGGTTATGTGTATCAATAAATATAGAGGAATTTTACAGCAGGGCATCTGCATATCCATATATAAGCAACACATAAGCAGATATTCAGATGCATGCAGACAGAAAAACAACAGAATGAGTGCACATGAGAGAGCGGTGTTTGTTGAGCTGGTTTGCTCTGGACAATAAACCCCATCTTTATGGCTTTTTATGATCTGTTTGCTCTTTCCTGCTAATCCAGGTCAACATTTGACAGATAACACACACACACACACACACACACACACACACACCCTTACAAAATGAATTAAAGACTGGACTGTTAATAGCCCAACCTACAAAGACACACAGGAGCCACAGAATTGATCACCGTCTGGCACCACCTACACTACATGCACTCTTATGTCATCAATACACAGCATCGACAGGAGAGAGCGTCTCTGCGTCAGGTTTTGCCTGCATTATGGAAACATAATAGTAAGTAACCTGAAATCAGCTTAAAATACATTCCAGAAAATATTGAAAAGGATTTCTGTGAGGGTTATCATTACTCATTATTAAAACAACTGAAGTCAAATGTGCCCCTATCACTGCACTCAAGGCCTGGCTCAAGCCAGCTTAGCTTTGGTAGTAAGCCAAGTTTTGGCCATAGGATGCTACAGCTGCACTGCTTCACATATCCACATTAAAATGGGTCCAATGGAGGGGCAGCACATCCTGAGTGGCTCAAAATGTCCCTCAGAATGAGCTACCACCTGTATTGCAATAGAGAATAGTCACACTATAGCAAAGCTCTACCATATAGTCAGTACCTCAGTTTACAGTTTTTTTCAACTGCTTACACACAAAATCCTTACTTGTCACACAATTTCTGAAACCTGACACTCAAACACCAGAACCACACACCAAATCTGCAAAACCATACACTAATTCTCGGCTTTCGACTCAGTTTTCAATTTCATAAAACACTTTTTGCAAAACACAACACACAATTCTCTATGTAACACACAAAAATCTAACAGGAAGTATCTTGATTTCCTTTTTCAAACACAACCTTTGTTTCTGTCCAACTACACATGGTTGATGTATTTCTTAATACTGTATTCACAACCACAAATGCTTACAGTAAAAAAATAAATCGCTTGGTTTTAATCTTGCTTTCGTGTTTACCGTAAATTTTTCAATATCTCTCGTCCAATTACTTTCATTCTTGTACAGAAGCTCCTCCTATGTACAGAGGAGCTCATGAAAGAAGAGCTTTAGGTTTTGAATAACTGTGTGTATGTGATATATCCATATTATGGCAAAGGTGTTTGCAGCGTAAGACAAATGTTTGCTTTTGAGATGTTTGTGATATTTTGAGATGTGAGGCATTTTGCATTTTGTGTGTGCAATTCTTGGATTTGTGTGTAAAGTTTTGAAAAAAAAGAGGCAAAGTTTTGAAAATGTGTGTAAGCAGTTGAAAAAAACTGTAATGGATGGTTCTTCTTACAGTCTAGTGCCTCTATCACTGCACTCTGACTTTAGGAGCCATGCAAGCCTGGGAGTGAGCACCCCCTGCTGGCCTCACTAAAGTATCTTCCAATTGGAATCAAGTTTTTTCAGAAAAAGGTCTCCATTCCATGTCACAGCCTGGCTTGAGCCCACTTAGCTTCAAAAGTGAGCAAGGATTAGGCCATGTAATGCTACATCCACACTGCTATTTGGAGGTCCAATGGAGGGGAAGCACATCCTGAGTGGCTCAAACTGTCCCTCAGAATGAGCTACCACCTCTTTTGCAGTAGAGTATAGTCACACTATAGCAAAGCTCTCCGACATATTCTGCTATTCTAACTGCTTTATTTCCGCCATTGGTGTGAGCAGCAGTGTGTGCTAATATACAAGAAATGTATGCTTTTACACCATATTGCTGTTAACATTTTTTTGGTCATTTGGCAGTCCTGGAGCCACTGTACTGAAACCGCCCTTATCAGAATGTGCTACAGCCTTAGTTAATGAGGTCAAATTAATAATCAAATTAGCAATTAACGACCACAGCAAGTCAGGACCTCGGTTTAAAGGATGGTTCTTCTTACAGTCTAGTGCCCCTATAACTGCACTCTGACCTTAGGAGCCATTCAAGCCTGGGAGTGAGCACCCCCTGCTGGCCTCACTAAAGTATCTTCCAATTGCAATCAAGTTTTTTCAAAAAAGGTCTCCTATCCAGTGAGCCGGATTTAGGCCATTGAACGCTACAGCCACACTGCTTTTCCATCCACATTAAAATATTAAAATGATTGGTAGCGCATCCTGTTTGCAATCAAGTTTTTTCAAAAAACGTCTCCTATCCATGTCACAACCTGGCTCGAGCCCACTTAGCTTCAGTAGCGAGCCAGGTTTAGGCCACTGAACGCTACGGCCACATTGCTTTTCCTTACACATTAAAATGTAGGGATGAACCGATACCATTTTTTAAGGACCGAGTACGAGTACCGATACTTTTTTCTAGTACTCGCCGATACCGATACCGATGCCGATGCCTATACATTTATTAATTTCTCTCTCTCTCTCTCTCTCTCTCTCTTTTTTTTGGTGATGTTGCAGTTTTCCAAGCACAAGACAGTGAGACTAATGAATGTAGGGCAGCTTCTTTATTATTACTCTAATGAAAAAAGTAATAATTTTTATGTGCTTGTCACAAACTTAAAGGACAAAAATGTCACAGTGTCCAATAACCTTCAAAGGGCATAATTACCAATATATATAATTGTTGTTATAAAAGAAATTTACAAACAAATTACAAACAATACAACAAATACTATAGAGATACAAATTAAATAAACTTGTTTTTCAGATACAGTAGGTTTATTTACCATGTATACATTTATTTAACATATTTTGTTATTTTATTAACATTAATGACAAATATAGGCTACGGTCCCTTTAAGACCGAATCCATGGATACTGACACATATCCTGTTTTCACCCAAATGTTTACGTCCACTTAAGCCATAACCGAACTGATCGCGTGCTGTCTGAGAGAACTGGGATCGCGCGCAAGAAAGAGAGAGCGCGCACGCGAGAGAGAGCGCTTCTGGTCTGTGTCATTCAGCGCGATGCCGCCTATCCCGCCTTCACTAATCGATAACGAATTGTGATTGAAAGCATGCAGTTCGCAATGTGTGGGTTGTCATCATTCATTTTTAAGTATTTCCACACCTCTGAGGCTGACATTGTTTCTGCTGCTGCCGCCAGTGTCTCTCTGCACGGAAAATTCTGTCAGTTACGTCACGTGAGGTATCGGTCTTTGGTATCGGGGGTATTTTTACGAGTACGAGTACAAGTACAAGTACATGAGCTTGGTATCGGGCCCGATCGGTGCATCCCTATTAAAATGGATTAAATTGATGGGTATCACATCCTGAGTAGCTGGAACTGTCCCTCAGAATGAGCTAACACCTCTTTTGCAATAGAGTATAGTAACACTATAGCAAATCTCTCGCACATATTCTGCAATTTAAACTATTCCGCCATTGGTGTGAGCAGCAATGTGTGCTCATATACAAGAAATGTATGCTTTTACACCATCTTGCTGATAACATTTCTTTGGTGATTTGGTAGCCCTAGAGCCACTGTATTGAAACCACCCTTATCAGAATGTGCTACCGCCTTAATTAGTGAGGTCAAGTTAATCATTAAATTAGCAATTAACGAGCACAGCAAGTCAGGACCTCGGTTCAGGACCAACAGAAACAGAACATTAAACTAACATATCTCTCTAGATCTCAGCATCTTCACTTATTACAAACCACTCTGACTTTATTTCTTTCATTCAAAACTTCTTAATGAGGTGTTAATGTTTTATTGAAAATAATAAAGTTTGAAGTCACCATTATGGAGGTAAGCGCTTGCTTTAGTTGGGCTCCCAACCCCTTGATGTTTTAACTTCAACTTCAATTTTTTTTTAGGCAGCTATTATAATAGGATGTTCTGTTAGCTTCCCAAATGTTTTTTTGTTTTTTGTAACATTCTTGTACGACCATAAAATAACCAAAAGAGAACATCCCCCTAATGTCATGTCGGGAACGTTATTAAATGACCAGCAGAGGACCGTGTGGGAACGTTCTGTTAATGTCCCAAATGTTCTTATGTGACCATAAAATTAACCAAAATGGATTGTCCCCCTAAAATCATATAAGGAACCTTGAACTGCAGCACTTTCATTACCAAAAGAGGACGTTTTAGGAACGTCCCTAATGTTCTGTATAGGTTCGGAATTTTCGTCACCTTTAGAGAACTTTTAGGGAACTTCTATGTGGGTGAGTATCCTGTCATTCTAAAATTCTCTTTCCACTCATTGTCGCCTAATTAGGACCCGAAATAGATAAATATTATGTCTGCTTTTTAAAACAAAGAAGGGAGGATGGTTAGTATGCAATAACAGCGGGAAACTCTGTATATTCGTGCAGTGTGCGCATGACAAAAGATTAAATCCGATTAAATCAAACACTACGTTCGGATTCACCAATCAGAACGAATTCATTCACATTGAAGCAAAAAGTGTAAACGTAGCAAATGACGGTCGGTTTTCTTCTGTAACAAGATTTCAAAGACAGTCAGTTTTGTTTCGTTACGAGATCTCAATGACAGTCAGTTTTGTTCCTTTATGAGATTTCAATGACGGTTGGTTTTGTTCCTTTAGGAGATCTCAATAGCAGTCAGTTTTGTTTTGTTATGATACATCAATGACAGTCAGTTTTGTTCCTTTATGAGATTTCAATGATGGTCGGTTTTACTTGGTTACAAGATTTCAATGACAGTTCTTTTTTTTTCTGTTACGAGATTTCAGTGATGATCAGCTTTGCTCCATTATAAGATTTCAACAATGGTCGGTTTCGTTTTGTTACGAGATTTCAGTGACGGTCAGTTTTGTTCCTTTGCGAGATTTCAAAGATAGTCGGTTTTGTTTCGTTACGAGATTCCGACAATGGTCAGTTTTGTTCCTTTAGGAGATCTCAATATCAGTCAGTTTTGTTCCTTTACAAGATTTCAATGATGGTCAGTTTTGTTTCATTACGAGATCGCAATGATGGTCGGTTTTGTTCCTTTACAAAATTTCAATGACGCTCGGTTTTGTTTCTTTACAAGATCCCAATGATGGTCGGTTTTGTTCCTTTACAAGGTTTCAATGATGGTCGGTTTTCTTCTGTTACGAGATTTCAAAGACACTCAGTTTTGTTCCATTATGAGATTTCAATGACAGTTTTGTTCCTTTACAAGATTTCAATGAAGGTCTGTTTTGTTCCATTACGACATTTCAATGATGATCGGTTTTGTTTCGTTACAAGATTTTAATGACGGCTGGTTTTCAGTGTCGATTTTATTTGGTTACAAGATTTCAATGACAGTTCATTTTTTTTCCGTTACGAGATTTCAATGATGATCAGCTTTGCTCCATTATGAGATTCAATGGTCGGTTTCATTTTGTTATGAGATTTCAGTGATGGTCAGTTTTGCTCCTTTGCGAGATTTCAAAGATGGCGGTTTTGTTCCTTAATGAGATTTCAATGATGGTCAGTTTTGTTTTTTTTACGAGATCTCAATGACTGTTGGTTTTGTTCCTTTGTTTCTTTATGAGATTTCAAAGACAGTCGGTTTTGTTTTGTTACAGGATTTCAATGATGGTCTTTTTTGTTCCTTTAGGAGATCTCAATAGCAGTCAGTTTCGTTTCATTACGAGATTTCAATGACGGTTTTGTCCCTTTGCAAAATCTCAATGACGGTCGGTTTTGTTCCTTTACAAGATTTCATTGACGGTCGGTTTTGTTACTTTACAAAATCTCAATGATGGTCGGTTTTGTTCCTTTACAAGATTTCAATGACGGTCGGTTTTGTTCCTTTACAAGATTTCAATGACGGTCGGTTTTGTTCCTTTAAGATTTCAATGACATCTGTTTTATTCGGTTATGAGATTTCAGTGATGCCTGGATTTGTTTTCTTCAGTTATGAGATCTCAAGTGTTTTGTTCTTTTACGAGATTTTAATGATGGTCAGTTTTGTTCTGTTACAAGATTTCAGTGACGGTCGGTTTTGTTCTGTTACAAGATTTCAATGATGGTTGGTTTTGTTCCTTTACAAGATTTCAATGACGGTCGGTTTTGTTCCTTTAAGATTTCAATGACATCTGTTTTATTCGGTTATGAGATTTCAGTGATGCCTGGATTTGTTTTCTTCAGTTATGAGATCTCAAGTGTTTTGTTCTTTTACGAGATTTTAATGATGGTCAGTTTTGTTCTGTTACAAGATTTCAGTGACGGTCGGTTTTGTTCTGTTACAAGATTTCAATGATGGTTGGTTTTGTTCCTTTACAAGATTTCAGTGTCAGTTGGTCTGTTTCCACAATGAGATTTCAAAGATCGTCAATTTTGTTTTATCATAAGATTTCATTTATAAAATATTGCGCAGAAACCATCCTAAATTGCTCAGATGTGAATACGTGTGATTCATTGAATGAATGTACACACAGAAAACGAGCGTACGCCTCTCTTTCAGATGTGAAATCTATAAATCACAAATGATCTTGAACTTGCGTGCAGCTGAATGGTTTCAGTTCTCCACGTTGTAAACGACACCTAATTAATGTCATTTACATTTAAAAGATCACCAGTCACCGTCCAAATCCTTTCATTTAGAATGGCGAGCTGCAAGAATAGCTTAGATTTCCAAAAACCTGCAGTAAGCTGACAAGGAAAAGTGTGTATGTGTATCAGATGAAATGAACTGAAGATAAAAGAAGACATTACACAAACAGCATTGCCAGCTTAACTTTTACAAACCACTGACGTTATTTCTGTTAGAAATCTACAGAAGTTCTTATTGAGAATGAACAGGGATTTAAATGTAAAAAAAATTTTTTTTTTTCATTGAAAGTCACCATAATGGTGATTAGTGTTTCCATTAGTTGGGCTCTTAACTCTTACAGTGTGTTTGTCAAACACATTTGCAGTAGCAAAGAAAGACAAAGTGAGATCAGATGATGGTAGTTATCTATTGGTGGTTTTATAATCATTGTGAAATAGCCTAACTGATGTCATTTGAATCTAATAATTTTGCTGTGCAGTTAATATATGTATATTATAAACCTTGTTACTGCAAAATGAGATCATGTTATATTGCAAAAATCAGTTAGATGACTAAAAATAATTCTGAACTGACACACAAAGGCATCAAGAATCAGCACATGAATATCAACAATGGTGACAATCAAAAGTGTCATGCCGCAATGCATGCTGGGAACAATAGTACAAAACTCCCAGCATGCATCAAAGCATGAATAAATTATGCAGCAGAATTGTCCTATTATTTTCTTTAATTCTAACTATTTGCTTTATTTTTTGCTGTGGTTTTTCTTTTGTCTTTTAGTAGCTTCTTGTGATGTCCAGAGCTGATCTGACTGTCTGAATATTTTGTCACCATTGTTGAGATTCATACGCTGATTGCTCATATCTGTGTTTGTCATTGTAGTTTTCTTTATTTTTGCTCATGGATTTTATTTTCAATCTTTTAACTGATTTCTGTAATGCTGTGTGATCTCATGTTGCAGTAAAACAGAGTTTGTAATTTAAATGTTTTAATGGCACAACACGTTACATTCAAATGACATCAGTGATTCAGGCTGTTTCACGATTGTTATGGACACAACCATTACACAAAAGAGGGACGTCACAACAAAGCTTGTTCCAATAGGGGATTTATTATAGAAAGTATATAAACATAACTGTGGAAGGAAAATATGTCGGGGAAGACAAAATATCAACAAAAGAGAGCAAAACAAAACACTGCATAAAGTCTGCCGCCCAGATATGGCAACGAGGCTTCTTATGCCAAACTCATACGCAGTCCTCAGGTGCAGGAAATCAGTTCCTAATAAAACAAAGACACAAATAACAAAATCATTTCCACCCCCTAGAGAACAGACAAATTATTACACAAAAATAAATCAACCAAAAACACATGCACATGTAACAATAATGATTATAAAGCCATCAATAGCTAAAAATCATCATCTGATTTCATTTAAGCTTTTTTTGCTACTGCAAATATGTTTGACAAACACTGTCACAACAGCCAGAGAAGAAAAACATATTAGAGTTAAGAGCTCAACTAATGGAAACACCAATCACCATTATGGTGACTTAAAAAGAAACAAACACGAGCGTTAAACTTCTGTTAATTCTCAATAAGAACTTCTGTAGATGAATTACAGAAATAAAGTAAATCTGGTTAGTAATATGTGAAGCTGTAATGCTGTTTGTGGAGTTGTTTAATCCTCCTGTGCTGAGATCTGGAGAGATTTAATGTCTTCTTTTCAGCTGATTTCATCTAAGGCTGTGGCTGAAGTCAGTTGTAGCTCTTGTGTTTCTGTTTTGTCTCTTTTTCTGTTCTCTTCTTTCCTTTAGTGATTCTGCTTGTTAATGCTGAGATGATTCTATAAATAATATATAAAGATTTGTGGCTCAGATAAGGTCCAGTTCTGGTTTATTTCTTTGCTCTTGGCTGACATGTGGCATTGCTATGGCCTGCTTGTGGCTCAGATCTGGGGAGCGTTTCCCGAAAGTATTGTTATGGTCTTAAGTCCCATTGAACTCTATTGATAACGACGGAACTAGCGACCATAGTTCACTTTAGGAAACGCACCCCTGGCAAACAGGAGCGGTCCGACCAAGTGCCATCATTCCATGCCACGTGGCCCAGATCATCATACCACGCATGGCAGATGTGGGCCGAAAGTGATATTACAAGACTTAAGAACAGGATGGAAAGTGATATTAAGGACACAGGAAAAACACGGTATATTTTCTTTTATTCAAACCTGTCGCTGTAGATGATCATGGTGTTTAATGAGAATGTTTTCATCTGAATTCATGTCTTGATTTGGTCCAGCTAATAATTCAACGTACACGCTTCATAGGAAGCCCAGTGTACCGTAGTGTGCATAAAGAAATCGTCACAATAATACGTCTGATTTGATTAATGAGGATGAAATAAAAAAAACAGCTGTAGACTACAGCTCATACAGAGCCCTTTCTCTTGTAATGCATTTGGTTTTACTGAGAGTTGCACATTGAAATATTGTCCTTAACTGTAGAAATACAATTTAAATATAATAAATTGGCAGTGTGAGTATCAGCTCTTTAAAAAAAAAGTCAAATGCAGTTCATTTTTACCTTAACTTTGTATTCTATTATTTAAATATACAATATACTAGGGACATCAGCATTGATTCAACATTTTCAGAAAGCTTTAAGATGAAGTGTGTAATTTCTGCACCACTAGTGGTATCAAATGAAAAAGTTACCGGTTTGAGAAGCCTAACTGGGACAACCAACTACTTTGGTTCAACCAACCCAGCTAACAAAAAGATGTTCTAAGAACGTTTGCTAATGTTCCCATTATGTTATGAAAACGTTTCTGAATGCTCTCAGAACGTTTAAAACGTTCTGATTTGTAAATGTTTAAAAAAAAAAACATGAATGTTAGAGAAAACATTAAAGGAATGTTTTCTGTTTTATCATTTTGCAAGCATGAAGCATCTGAAAAAAGAAGTAAGTAGCAATGTTTAAAAAACACATTAACGTCCAACGAAAATGTTTCAGAAAAAAGGTCCATGAATAATGTTTAAATAAAATTTTTTTGTGCTAATGTTTTAATAGCATTACTAAAGAGCAGATAACTTAATTCTATTAATGTTATCAGAAGAACATTTGTTCATAACTTCGAGAGAACCTTGCCAGAACGTTCTGAGAACATTCCCTGATAGCTGGGAATGATAACTAGAGTGTTTGACAGCAGTCAATATTTTTTTCAGTTCTGTTTGGTGCTGCTATTGGCACAGAAATTATACATTTCACCATTAATTTTACAGATGTTTTGGAGGCTGGTACAGTAATAAAGGGTGAATACATGGATATGTGCTACTATGGATTAAGTTTCTTTGAATGCATTCAAAACTTACATGAACAGGTACAAAGACACAGACACCCACACAGTGTAGCATCTACAATCCCTCCTTGAACCAAAAGTGATGCAAACATAGGAGTCTTTACTGGAACACTGAATTAAACGGATTATAACTGTAAATGTACAAAGGTTCAGATTATCAGACTGCATGAACATGATTTGCCAAGATATGCAACAAGAACAAAAAGAGAAAGACTCATTTCTGGAAGAGGGAAAATTAAAACAACAGAGACACAAAAAATAAAGTGTTGCGAATTTTGGAGAAATATCTGAAATGTTTGGACCCTCTGTTTATTACAAACTGACATCATATGATAATATTGCAGCATGGAACTTTCTTCTGGCTATAGCTTTAACAGAAGGTTAGTAAACAGCATATGATACAATATTTGTGAGTAGATGATGTATATCCTGGTTAGAAGAGTTTGGCTTTCTTCTTTAGTTCATTGCGTTTCCACAGAGGTAACCTGTCGAATTCCTTAATTTCCATCCCAAAGATTTCAAAGAACATCTCTGGAGCCAAGTGGCGCTAGAAATGCAGGTGGAAAATGAACAAAAAGTACAAAAATCACCTAGAGCATCTTGATTATATTATAATGCAGTGTTTTGTGATACATATACTGTGAGCAATTACCTCTAGTCGGGTTCTGTCCACATCTCTGGGCAGTTTGGAGCGACTGCGGCTGGTCACCTTGAGCATTTCATATGGATATACCTTTAAAGGGAGCATATCAGTAAAAAAATGCACAAACTCTTTATAACTCAATATCATTCTGTTCAATTTTATTATAACAACGTGCTAAAGTTTTGTTGTCTGCCGCTTTAAATGCTCAAGCTTTTTGAAGCAGGATGGATTCTGATTGGCTGTCATGTTTTTATTGTTCTTCAGGTGGAAAAAATCGTTCTGAAAGTGATTCCAACGATATAATTTCACTGTGCCTTTATAGTTGTGGTGTGGACTCTGTTATTCTTTTATATTTAGATTGATACTTAGAACTTATGCGCCAGATAAACGTGCGCAGCCATCTCTTTGAACTTCCGTTTTTGCGGCAGCTCCATATATTTCTATTGCATCGGTGAAGTGGATTTACTTATTGTAGAGTTAAACAAAGTTATCATAACAAATGTCAGTAGACCGGGAAGATATTAAAACGAGCAGTTCATTCATAAATCCATAAGATCTTACCTTCATGCTGTGGAAATACAAACCAGAAGACAGAATCGGAGCACAGTGCTGAAAAGGGGCGGAGCTACATAAGTCTATACCTTTATAGCTACAGTTATTGTCCTTGGTCTGAACGGGCCTTAAATCTGGCTATATAGTTACATTACATCCAAGTAGTTCTGGATGCTAAGCAGCCTAATCATTCATATTCAATATCAGATAATGTTTGCTAGTTTAATGTTACACTTGCTTTTGGTTCCAGCATATTAGGCATAGACACTCCTCTGTCCATTCTGGTGGCTGTACGGTGGCCATCATGCATGGGCTAGAAACAAATCATAGACAGAGAAAAAACATGAAGTTAGCTACTTTAATGAGCCATGACAACTGTATCTTTTAATTTTTAATTTACATTATGTAGTTTAAATGAGTAGGCTATGAGCATGTCGAAGATATTATTTTAAAGAATATTACATATTATTTATAATAAGAAAGCAATAAGGATGAATGGAAACAAAGAGTGATTCAAAATATCTACGTACCTGAAACTCTGTTAAGAAGAAAATAAAAAAAAAAATGTTTTTATTTTCATTCATTAAAATGGCCAATATGAGAAAACTTTTCCACATGCATTTATACTACTTCCATAATCCATAGACCAATACATATTTGACTATTATTTGCTCTCATTACATATTCCTATACGTAATTTAAGTTTAATTAAATAAAAAGACAGATAAACTAACCTCTCATCCCACCGCACACGTCCCCATAACTGTTATACTGTGTGAAATCAGTCGACTGAGGCTGGAGAAAAATAAACGTTAGAAAAAACAAACAAACAAACAAAAAAAACAAACAAATGGGTTGATTACACTGGGTGGAAAAAAAAAAAACTGGTGTGGGATTCAGTTCGACACAATTTTCACTCAGAAACTGCTAATACATTTCTCAAATAATTACAAAGAAATGGCAAGTAACAATGAAAGTATAAAAACTGAAACAGTATTTTCTTGTAAAATGTACTCCAATAATCTGTTTTATTTACAACTTTAAAAAAACTTGTTTACAGTGTAATATCTTTTAAATAATTATTATATTATATTGTTATTTTATATGATATTATGTTATATTATATTATATTAGTAAGTCATTTCCCACAGATTCCTCAAAAGAATGTATCTTACCCGATGCAGTCCATTTCGCCCGTATCCAGGCAGTGAGCCTGTTTTAGAGGGTGAATTTTGATCTGCAATTGTAATAACATGATAAATTGGGTTTAATAAAGTACATACATTACACACACACACAAAATATATATATATATACACACACACACACACATACTGTGTATATATTATTTCTTTTTAAAATGTATTTTAAGTAAATGTACTATATATTTCATTCCATTATTTCTGCTTCCTTAAATCTATTTCATTCCTTAAATTCCGCATCATATTTACTACCTCAATTAAAATTCAGGAATTCAGTTGGAATTGTATATTAAAGGGTTAGTTCACCCCAAAATGAAATTTCTGTCATTAATCACCCTCAACTCGTAAGACCTTCATTAATCTTCGGAACACAAATTAAGATATTTTTGATGAAATCCGACATTGTTAAAATAGTCAAAGTGACTACAGTAATTCAACCTTAATGTTATGAAGCAACGAGAATACTTTTTGTGCGCAAAAACAAAACAAAAAATAACGACTTAATTCAACGAATTTGTCTCTCCCCTGTCCGCGGATTACGTTCAGTGCTTCCAGGTTCTACGTCAGAATGCCGACTCAGTGTTGGCCGGCTCCTGCATCTGCAGCATACAGATGCATCATGCTGCTCACATGTACAGGGTCGGCCAATACGAGTCGTTATTTTTGTTTTGTTTTTGCGCGCAAAAAGTATTCTCGTCGCTTCATAACATTAAAGTTGAACCACTGTAGTCACGTGGATTATTACAATGACATTTTTACTACTTTTCTGGACCTTGAATGTGGTAATTACGTTGCTTTCTATGGAGAATAAAAAAAACCTCTCTGATTTCATCAAAAATATCTTAATTTTTGTTGATTTGTCTTAATTTATGAATGATGTTCTTACGGGTGTGGAACGACATGAGGGTGAGTAATTAATGACAGAAATTTCATTTTTGGGTGAACTAACCCTTTAATTTTCCGTTCAATCCTGAATGGCTCGCAACCCTGTTCCTCAATCATGAAGAACGTCGAGATTCAGAACATGAATGTCTAATTTGCAATCTATTGTACTGAGGAGCATTACTGCTTCCATGCTCGTAGCGTTGTGCCGACAGGCTCCGTGCATGACGCTCTCGGATCTTCTCTTTCTCCATCTCCTCCTTAAGGATCATTTTCCCCAAACCAGATTGGATCTGGAATCAGAAACGTGAAGCTATTTAGACAGGAACAAGTTCTAGAGCTGCACTTTGTGTTGCATCATTCTTTCAGTTCCTGACCTTGTTGAGATGTTCCTCCTGAATCTGTCTGCGTTTCTGAAGCTCCTCCTCATCTTCCTCTCTTGACCTTCTCCTCCCGTCTGTTCCTGAGCATCACAACGACAATAAAAACACATTAGTAGGAAACGTTTACACACACAAACACCTGAAATAAAGGATGGAGGGGAGAACTAATGTAAACGACAGAGCAGAAAGCCAGTCTATGCTATGTGAAAAGCTGCTTTCATTAGTCTGATTTTATATGATGAAACACACTTTACATCAGGTTTTTAATACCTCCTGATACCAACAGAACATAAACGAAATGATCACTTGTGTATTACATCAAGACAGACGATTACACAGCAACACATGGACAGAAAGACAACACAAACGTTTGAAGTCAATCTCAGTATTTGGTTTAAAACTTTTTAATGTTACACTATTTTTTATGCCAATTCAGCAACAAAAGCTGTTTTCAAGGCAAGAATAGAATAATTTGAAACAACGATGAACAACAAACAAAGTTTACAACACTAAGAAAAAGTACTCTATATAAGATATTGAATATTAAACTATTAATACCTAAATCAGTATACTTAATACTAGCATAATACACAAGTAAGTTAATAAATCTGCTTTACATCTTGAGGGCAAGGTTGTAGTTCACCCAAAAATAAAACTTTACTCACCTTCATGTCAATCTTTATAGTATTTTCTTTCTTTAAGTGCCCATATTATGCTTTTTCGAATATTACCTTTTCACGCTGTGTGAATGTAAAAGGTCTGCAAAGTTTTAAAGATTAAAGTACACGACAAAATTATTGTTTCCCAAAAGAAAGAATCGATTCTGAACTGCCAAAACGAGTTGTCTGTAATTCCAGACACATACTTACATAACAATGTAACAAATTTGCAAAATGCCAGCCTATGGTCTTCATTGGCTGCCCACAAACAATGTCTACTTTGACCTACCCTCAAACACTGTAGTTTGTAGCTGAGGCCTGGAAGAGTTTGGTTTGTGCTGTCGACATGTTGAGAAGACAGTTTTCTGTGCTGCAAATCCACTCTGGATGGACTTCTAAAGGATGAGGACTCGTGCTAGAATTGATACGGTAAAACTGACGCCATTGTTACTGTTCGTATCACTGTGTATCAAGCACTGAGGAAGCGTCTGGAGCTAAAATGTAGATATGGTAATGGGCGTGTTGTTTCTGACACGTGCTCTAAGTTGTAGACCAATCACAACAGACAGGGCTGTCTTACCAATCAGTGCAGAGTAAGCTCGCAGAAAGGAGGGGTTTAGAGAGACAATCTTTGAACGAACAATTTTCTTTATAAAATGAGGTGATATTCAATGTATATTATGAGAAAATTAAAGTGTTTTTGACCTTGGACGCATGTAAACCTATTGTAGGAACTTTTAAAAAAAGCATAATTGGGGCACTTTAAAAAAAAACAAAAAAACAACTCAATTGTGTTTCACAGAAGATAGAAACTAAAAGAGGGTTGAAAAAACATGAGGGCGAGTAAATGACACCAAACAGTGTCATTTACTGGGTGAACTGCCCTTTAAGGTAGAAGCAATGAGACTGTGGAAACAGATGAATCATGGGTGACCACAGTACCTAGGGCAGCATGGCAGATCGGGAAGGACCAGCAGTCTGTCTGTATCACTGCTGGGTAGTCTGGACCAGGGGCGTACGCTGAGGGAAATTTGGCTGATTTGATGATGTCATCAGCAGACTTGCTCTGGGCTGCAAAGGCAGCTGAATCTAGATCAATAAACCGGGGGAGCTGGACCATCAGTGTGGCTAGACCAACAGCTAACCAACAGATAGCAAAAAAAAAAAAAAAAAAAAAAAAAAAACGCCTGCTGCAAGCCATATGTGGCATATGAGTTTAAGGCCTCTCCTCGCATTCACAATATTTACTATTAGAGACTGTTGGTTGTTTTCTTGCATGCTAAACATGCACAGCTATTTCATAAATCACTCAGCCAAAATAAGCCATGCAGCAATCTCACAAAACATCACTGGCTTCAGAACACATTGCATGAAGGCAGTGGGATCTGGCCTGCTGAATCTATCTACGAATGACTATACTTTAAAGGGGTCATATCATGAAGAATACAATTTCAGACCTGCCAACCTTGAAATTTTTTTTTGAGTACCAGTGTGACGGACAGGACACGGGGTTTTGGGGGGGTCATATATTTTTTCATATTTTTGAGAATGCAATACACAAACACACACACCTATCTTCGTAAATCTAATATTGACTGTTAAAGATTTTTGAATTTGACCAAATTCAAAAATTTCACTACACCTGCTCAAAAGCATTTTTTTAATTCATGATTAATATTGCATTACATAATGTGTGCTTATACAAACTGACAACCACAAGTGAATCGCATTCAATTATTTAATATGAACTAAAATTATTTTTTTGTTTGCAATTTCAAGTAGGCTATATTTACATACGATTAACCTGACAGCCGTTTATACAGGTTTTGTAATGAAAACTAGTCTAAAATTAAGAAACCCTTAGAAAACAGTAAAAACATTGAGTTTACATGTGATTCATTTAAAATACTTAATTTATTATTCCAATATCCAAATATGATACTAAATCCCACAGAAAAAAGGGTTTCTATTTGTAATGTGCTGTCTTTGAATTTGATCATTGCACATTATAAACAAGACAAACATTCGCTGAATAAACGTTAGCCAATACAAACATATTTATAGAAAACAGTTGACAATGAATAAACAGGACCAATAAGAGCAAAACGAATCGATTATTCAAGAATATCAAGTAGAAGTTAGTCCGACATATACTGTAATGAGGGGTTGTGTTAACTAAATCATCCGTCATTTAACGACTCTTAAAAACACGGAAGGATAATTCAAAATGCTTTCTGACAGAAAAATAACACAAGCAAGAACTAATTTTAAACCTAGCACGTCAATTTTCATTTTACAATGATCTTCCCTCTCTCTGTGCGCGCGCGTTTGTGTTTATGAGAGAGAGAGCGCAGCACTGAGACAATGGTACTTTTAAATGCATAAGTAACTAATGTGCTAGTTTTCATACAAAATAAGTAGGCTATATAACATAATTAGGTACTTTAGTTATTATTAACACAATAACGCAACACTTTTAGGCTACGTTTCTCAACACTGAGAATAAATAAATAAATAAACGCCTGTTTCCCCAGACTCGCGCTTCTCAGTCATCCACAAATCACAGCACTTTCATAATCACTAAGCCATATAGCGATTTCAATTTTAATTAGATTTGTTGTCTAACATTACTTGAGCATTTTATACCCGTTTACCTAAGGAGTTAAAAGTGCGTGACCACTGTACTGTCCTCGCTTGAGAATTCAGTCACTGAGACGGCGGGAGTGGAAGGAGGAAGATCGAGCGGGATTTTGTGTTGCTGTCGATTTGCAGTCTCTTTTTAATGATAGGCCTTACGCATTTGTCAATCATCCTCTCTTGCTATTTGGGGAAATGAACCCATTTCGAACTCTTTTTCTTTTGCTTGATTTGAGTACTACCCGTGCACAGAGGAGTCACCAGGTTTTTGTGTAGTTTAGAGTGACAAATCGTACTAGCGTACTTTGAGGTCAAAATGCGTACCGCTACGCAAAATGCGTACATGTTGGCAGGTCTGCAATTTCTCCTTTGAGGTAAAAGAGATTAATGTACTATGAAAGCATACAGTAATAGAAGTAAAAACGTCCTAAGTAACGTTTATTATATTTCAAGTAATAATTTGTTTTTTTTAATGGTTTTAGTCTGATATATAATATCTATAATAACCCTGGTGTGTAGCACCTGCCGCTCTGCATTAGAAACAAGTAGCTGAAGTTTATTTTTAACAAGATCCCTGATTATTTTATGCTGATCTTATTATAATTTAGCCACACTTTTCAGTGCAGATTGTTTTGGGATGGAGAAGAATAAACTACATTGAACTCCACAGCAAACCTGCATCTCATGTGAAGAGGGCATTTACACACAAGGAACAACAGCAAAAAACTGAAAAAACAAAACTGTCAACTTATAATGTTTTAGCACCGATATTATGTACTAATATAAGTGGACCTCAGAGGAAAAAACAAAACAAAATTGTGTGATATGACCCCTTTAAATGTCAATGAATTTAAGATTTTGCCTATTTATTTACTTATTCTTTTTTCAATGCTTGTTGACAAACAATAATACGAGGGTGTCAGCAACAAGCTGTCAATGTAATCATTATTTTAAAAAAATAACAGATGTTACATGACTTTACATGTTTGGTAATAAGGGGTCACTAAATACATTAGCAGATACCAACTTATGCGGATCTAATTTAAAAATCTTGCAATTTTTTTGCAAGCTTTGTTATTGATGAATATGAATGAAAGCTCATCAGGCACTCATCAGAAGAAGACGCTTTAATGATGAGTGGTTGATCGGTTGATTAATATTTATAGTGAAATGAGCTCAGTTGAGAAGACTTCAAACAATACTTACATGTTTACATTGAGGTGGTGTTAAATGGCACACAAGCAGATATTAATGAGGTGGAGGGACTCACAGTTTCCAAACAAAAACAAACAAACAAAACACAGAATTATGGTAAAGTGACATACAAACCATACACAGTCATGGCGTGAAATATTCTGAAATTCCATAACCTTCTCTCAATAAGAATCTTCTGCCTGCTAGTTTGTTAAGGTAACTCAAATCAACACTGGCTGTTAACTAGGTTACCACTGAACCATTAAGATTTGTTTCTTTATCGATCAGGCCGTATAAATGCCCTGCTGTTGTGAGCCAAGCAGCATTAAAGGGAACATGAACGTGCCTGTTTATTCAGTATGTTGTTTTAAATGTCATGCAGATGCTGAATAAGACTGAATACGAAAACTGACTTGAACAGTAAACAAAACAGCTAGTTGCAGCTCAGCATGAGTGCATCAATACTTGCAATGATAAAACTATATAGTCATTAAGTACCAAAGTGAAAATCGGCAGGCATTTTATGAACTCAATAAGATGCGGTCTTCACAATGCAATGCTTAAAAACAGTGATTCCCAACCAGGGGTGCACATTCCTCATTGGGTGCTTAAACATTGTCATTTTGCTGTGTTAAACTTGTAAGTCTTCATTCTATAAGTTACATCTTCTCATTAAAAATTATACCAATGACAGTGTATTTGCTTTTGTGTGATATTTCATACTTGAGCTTTAATGACATTTTAATTTCACCACACAAAAAGTGCATATTACTTTAATTTTGTTAAATGTTCTACCTGAGTTTCACTTTATCATTAGGTCTTTCTCAGATAAGCATTTTCTTATCTTCTCAAACTTGTCTTATTTTGATTCCCCCTTGGACTGTAAATCTTTACAAATTAGCTCAGGAGTCTCACTGAAGAAAGATGAAGGAACTTGGCTAAAAAGTGATAATTATGGCCATTTTAATAACATTAATGATGATATCCAGTATAATATGAGTTAAAAGGTTTGGTGTTGGTGACGGGGTATGATGGTATCTTAAAAGGTTAGTTCACCCATAAATCAAAATTTTGTCATCATTTACCCATATCTTGTTCCAAACCCGTAAGATGTTCTGAGTGATTTCTGTTCCTCCATTGACAGCTACGCAACTACCACTTTGGCGCTTCAAAAAGTTCATAAAGAGATCGTAAAACTAATCCATATGAATTGAGCGGTTTAGTCCAAATTTTCTGACTCGGACGCTTTATATGATGAAACCTCATTGGTTCTTGTGGAAGCTAGCAAGAATTGGTTCTCGCACGTCAAGTAAGCATGCTTCAGTTTCCGTTTACCACAACTGATGTGTGCGTTGATGAATGTTTATTTGTGAATAAAAGCCTAAATTAAATCTGTTCATCATATAAATCAATCCAGTCTCCTCAGAAAATTTGGACTAAACTGCCCGATTCATATGAATTAGTTTTAGAATCTCTTTATGAACGTTTTGAAGTGCCAAAGTGGTAGTTGCGTAGACTGTCAATAGAGGGACAGAAATCTCTCCGATTTCATTAAAATATCTTCATTTGTGCTCCGAAGATGAATGAAAGTCATATGGGTTTGAAACGACATGACGGTGCAAATGATGACAGAATTTGATGGGGCTGTGTGGGTACATATATCAAAAATGGTTGGGAAACACTGCTTTAGTATATTATAAATCGATAGGCATGTGTCCAAATCTAATTTCTAATCATTCATCAATGTAAAAGTTAATGCGTTGACCCCTAAAAATTCTGAATGACTATACCATGCTGTTTGTAGATAGGGGGTTTTCTGTAGATGTTTACTCCTTGATCTGAAAGAAAGGAAAAAGTGAATGTTTAAAATTTTAGTTCATGATATCAGAGCTACTGGGTTTTAAAAAGATAAAGAAAAGCAATAACTCTTACAAAATGCACCGAAGAACAATCAAGTCTGAGAAACTGACAACTGCATCACGCACAGTTTGGATTTTCCATTACTAAAGTAACATATAAGGTCTTTACACTTTCTGAACAAAAATGTGAGTGCTCTTAGCTCGTGCAGATTTTTCATTTCTAGCTGAACTGTCACTTTAAGACAGACATAAGACATCACAACCAAACATAGAAAATATAATGAATTGTGAAAAAGTGCTCAGACACAGGGGCATGCTGGGATTGACACACAGTGGGCCACTGGAAGACTCCCAACAGTACCTGGCAGGTGAAAATGTTTAGGGGTCAGGGGGAGAGGAGGGGTGCTGGACCCTGGGGAACTCCGACCACTGGACGGCTCAGTGCCTCCAATCGGAAACAGGGTCAAAGGTCAATAGGGAGAATAGTTCAAATTAGGGCTGGGCGAAATAGCTAAAAACAATATTTTTCAGCCATTTGACAATAATTAATATTCTATGTGTGTGTGTGTGTGTGTGTATGTGTACACACACACACACACACACACTATATATAGCCTCAATTTGACTCAAAATGTTTAATGCACAAAGCAAAATGCAGTATTAAAAAAAATCAATCAATAAATAAATAACCAAGTTAAAAACTAAATTAAGGCATGTTTATAGACTGATTTGATAATTTATATCATATAATATATGCACAATATATGCACTTGATTATATATTATATGCACAAATGTAACAATGCCTAGTGATAAATAACAACATTTACCTATATACTCTACCGATCAAAAGTTTGGAATAATTAAGATTGCTTTGTCCTTGCTGAATAAAAGTGTTAATTTCTTTTTTTATTTTTTAAATCTTTCCCCAAATTTTTGAATGGTAGTTTCTACAAGTTCTAATTTTTAGAGGGGATTGGGATAGGTTTTCTCTATTCTAAAACTAAATTTGGACTCTGGGGGAAATGTGCCATATTAGAAATCTGTAAATAATCCATGAAAGAAAAATAAATTTTGATTTGATGAAATATTAATTTGATTCTTATGAACACAGCAGACTGATGGATACACCAGACATTGTTCATAGCTCACCGGGTCTGTGGAAATGCTGTGGTGAGCGTGACATGGTGGGTGTGTAACTGTGGCGGCTGTAAATGGGCGAGCCGATGGAGCCCTGACTCGTCGATCTGTGGAGGATTCGTTCTCTCATGTCATAGTAACCCTGGGGGAAAAAAAATTGCCATTCTTACAACTGAAAATATAAATATTCTCCACTTACAATATAAAATTAGATGTAAAACTGATTTACTGTATTAACAAATTCTTGAATATTTAGAAAGAAAATTAAACTGCAATTTATACTACAACATAAATATTCAGTATTATTATGGAATACTTTTATTTTTGCCTGCATGCAAAATAAAATTCTAAATTTGACTTACCTCAGCAATTGGTGTGGGTGACCTGGTCTGAAACAAAAGGCGAAAAAAAATAAAATAAATACATATACAAAGAAAATTTTGTGAAGAAATTCACATTGTAACTGGGACACCATTAAATTGAAGAAGTGGATACACAAACTATGGGGCCGACTCTCAAAAAACCTCAGAAACATGTCCGTGTCACTCACTGTCACTCACTCACATCCACCCATCCATCCATCTTGAGAACGCATCTAATCATAAATGGGACACAATATGGTCTCAGGGACTGCTAGTCCACATAAAGTGTGCAGGTCACGTGAATAACTTACACTGTCCTCTGGCATGGGTGAACACTCTCTCCTGGAACTCTGCAGCTGTTGACAAAAAGGTGTTGCGTTGGGATAATAAATTCCACTTACTACTGTAAGTGAATAAATATCACTTTTACACAAGCAGAAAAATTTACCATACTGAACACTGAAAGCTCCGTTTCAAACCCTAGTAAGCCGCATGCCTATTTACTACCTACATACATATCTTCTAAGGCAGCATCCTATAATATACTATGATAATTTCATCTGCTGAATGAAATTTAAAGGGGACCTATTGTGCCCTTTTTCAAAGTCAAGATTTTGTTTTTAGGGTCTAGAATAGGTTTTCATGCTTAAATGTTAAAAAAAAAAAAAAAAAAAAAAACACCTTATTTTTCCACATATTTTTCATTGTTGCAGCACCTCTCTTCCCAGTCTGTCAGTAACGCTCTATTTAGTTCCTGTCTCTATGAAGCCCCTCCTTCCGAAAAGTGCAATGTGCTCAGATTGGTCAACCGCTTTGTGCGAATCAAGCGTATTTCAGAATGTTTCGACACACTACTAACACAACTCAACCAGGCCTCGTTCCCTTTTTTACGTATGCCTTGGGTGGGAATTATTTATGAGGGATATTGTGACCTGTCCGTTTCTGGAAGAAAACTCAAGACTACAATCGAGGCATTTCAGGAAGTTCAGAAACAGTGTGCACTGATATAGAGAATAACTCCCTTTGTAGTGACTTTGTGCTTTGTAACTTTGCAGACCTTTTTTTATGTTCAAATAGCAACATTACACACTAAAGACAGTTGAAAATGTCAAAAAGCATAATAAGACCCCTTTAAGTATATGCAATGCTGCTGTAGAATTTGCATATAATTTTGCAGCCTACCCTTTGAACCAGTCTTCACATCAGGAGCGTGTCACCTATGATGCTGTCTAGACAGAAAGGTCTCTAGGGTTTGGAAGAGAGCTTCTTTTTGACTTATTTTTACCTCTCCCACACTCTCTCTCTCCTCTGATTCATCCAGTGTGGTGGTGTAAAGTGGCTCATAGTGGATTAAATCTGGACGCTCAATGTCATAAATGGCTTTGACCTTGGGAATGGCTGCTAAATCCCTGTAATCAAGGATCTCATTGTCTACTTTTGCCTAGAGGGAAACACAAACACAGACGGGGAGTCACACAGATATCTGAATTTCTACATGACAGCAGTGAAAATATAAAGTTCTATAAAAAGCCTCTCCCAGACCAATCAAAGGGTCTGATCATGATAATTAAAAAAAGAAGAAGCAAAATGCCACTTGAGGTTGTGTGTTATAGTGATTTTATCACGGTTATTGTTTTAATAAGTTAACTGTTATTTATATTTCAACACTGCTGTCAGAATTCACAACTCGTCATGTAGGTTGTAGTAATGATAAGGAGCAGTTTAAAGAACTAGAAACAAAACACTCTTCATTATCATACAAGCAGGTATAATGCAACAATGAACTGAATAAAACACACATCTTAAATACACAAACCAATCAACAAAATGAATAAAAGGTGTCCAATTTAATCAAACAATGAATAACCAAGGTAACTAACTGAAAACACAGGAAACTGAACTAAACTAGTGCAAACCCACCCAAACATACAAAGAACACGGATAAACCCAGACACAATGATAGGAAAGAGTGCTATCTCTGAGGATCTATTTTAACATCCAGAAAACTACATGACAACTCAGCTAAGCCAATTTATAACATTGTAAAGTTCAATAAAATGCACAATTATAGATATTTGTTGAGTAATCAGCATTAAAAGTCTCTTATGCTCACCAAGGCTGCATTTTTTTGATCAAAAACACAGTAAAAACAGTAATATTGTGAAATATTATTAAAATTTAAAAGAACTGTTTTCTATTTGAATATATTTGAATATGTAATTTATTTCTGTGATGGAAAAGCTGAAATGTCAGCATCATTACTCCAGTCTTCAGTGTCACATGATCCTTCAGAAATCATTCTAATATGCTGATTTGCTGCTCAAGAAACATTTCTGATTATTATCAATTTTGAAAACAGTCGTGCTGCTTCATATTTTTGTGGAAACTGATGCATTTTTTTCAAGATTCTTTGATAAATAGAAAGTTCAAAAGAACAGCATTTATTTGGAATAGAAATCTTTTGTAACATTTTAAATGTTTTACTGTCACTTTTGATCTTACTTTTGATATAATGACTTTTGATGTATAATTACTTAAAAAAATATTTAGGGTCATTATAAATAGCGTTACATAAAAATGATATATGGTATGTCCTCCTGTAGACAGCTAAATGCGTGTGCACATATATTTACTCTACACAATGATGAACTAATGCACTTACATATATGGTGTGACCCGGTGAGCTAGGTATGCTTGAACCAGGTCTGGAACATATACTCTCGGACGACGAGCGTGTCGGCTGTGGAACAAACACAGGTTTAGAACCAATAACCTATATTGAACATAAACATTACGTAAAAACATGAGCAGAGAAAATTATAAAAATAATTCATTTGCATCTAAACAGCTAACCATCAGTTTATGATTAATATGATTCATGATTAAACTTGCCTTCGTCAGAGGATTTGTTTTTGAGTTGTCACTTATATTTGCTTTACTGCACATAATATGGGTCTAATGTATTCATTCTAACTTTGACTTTCTGAAATACATCAATACATTTTGTGACTGCTTGCACATGGTTGTAAAGAGATACACCATAATATACACTATTATAGTGTAGGCTACACTAAAAATATTCATGGCCAATCAGGGTGCAGAAAAATCAGTCAGCTGATCAATGCTATGACTCATCTATCATCATAACCAACAAGGCATCCACAACAAATCTGAAATGAACATAAATACATTATAAATTAATTAATCCTTCTTAACATCAAATTATCCAAATGTTTTAAGAAAACTTTGACCCTTAACTAAAACTAAGCTTAAATTAAAGCAAAAAATAAATAAAAACTAAAACTAAAACAAAAAATTAAACTTAAATAGCAATATTTAAAAAGCACAAATTCCTAACAGGAAAACTAAAAATATAAAAATAAAAGCTAATTCAAAATTTTAATAAAACTAAAATAAACAATAACACTGTTTTGACCTATAAACAATGATATATGGGTCAAAACACAATACTGCCAGAACTAAATGATGACAGAACCTTTGAACAAACCTAAAAACCAATGAAATCATTCATTTGCTATCCACACAATGAATGTCAATGGCAATTTCATGTTTCCAACAGCAGGAAATGTAAGTGCATCTGATATTACTCAGCATACTGAAATACTGAAATGCACCATGCGTGATTATGGCTGCTTGGCTTGATTTGAGGCCTATTTGGTAATACTGCAGCAGAATAACAAGACCAAACATAGCAGAAAAAGGAATGCGAGTCAGGGTTTCCTTAAGGTTACAGCAATAACTAACTTTTAACTTACTAATTGACTAAAGAGAGTAACTAGGATGTTGATTACTATCTGTTCTGTGGCATCAGCATCTATGAGATGGAATAAACCAGATGTTAATGATGGTTTATGACTAAAACTGAGAGCAGGCGGTCTGAGCGCTGCAGTGTACTGCCAGTGAGGGAGCACTGCAACCCGCCGCCTCCAGGGGGCAGCACATGGTCATGCGATGCCATGGCACAGCTGACAGCGAGTACAGTACCTGCCTTTCTGTTTTGCTGAGGAGAGCTAGAGATGCAGGCAATAGCTGTGGAGGAAGACACAGGGGTTTGGTTGGACATCATACAAGATTCTGAATCACCTAGTCTATCGCGGTGTTCCCGGAACGATTGTTTGAGCGACAAGTTTACTAGAAAACAGCCAGAAGGAGAAGGTACAACCTCATAGCTAGCAATGAGATATTATCTGATTACTTTCAGAAAAGAGTCAGCTGAGAAAAACACACAGACAACAACAATACAGGACAAACATGTACACACTGGATGATATGGGAAGGAACGTACCCGCTGTCTCTCCTCACCCTTTGGCGAATGTTTACAGCTTGGATGCCAAACTGTTGATCCTGCATAAACAATGAAACAGATGGCAAAATAAACCATCCAAGACAACCAGGGTAAGAGGCCACATTTAGAGTCAAGTCATGTGAATTGGGTCACTTTTGACAACGCACCTAGAGGAGAATTAAAATCAATATATACATAATTTTCAGAGGTGACCTTTACTATTGGACAACTTTTTTTTTTTTTTTAATGACAGATGACAATTTCAATATCTAGAGCATGGTGGACATACATTACATTTAAAAAATGAATAAGTTAATACTTTTATTCAGAAAGGAGGCATTCAATTGATCAAATGTGAAAAAGATGCTTATAATGTCCACAAAAGATTTATATTTCAAATAAATGCTGTTCTTTTGAACTTTCTATTCATCAGAAAAGTGTGGTGATTCCACAAAAATATTAAGCAGCACAACTGTTTTCAACATTGATAATAATAAGAAATGTTTATTGAACAGCAAATCAGCATATTAGAATGATTTCTGAAGGATCATGACACTGAAGACTCGAGTAATAATGCTGAAAATTCAACTTTGCATCACAGTAATAAGTTATATTTTAAAATGCATTGAATGGTAATGCATATTTTATTGTAGCGTCATCTGCCACCATGCTCTAGATACTATAAATAAGACAATACAATATAAATAAATAAAAAATACAGATATCATCTAAACTCAAAATAACTCTTTAGTCCCAAGAGGCATTCAAGCCCGATTTACCCTTCAAAATCAATGTGCTCAGCAAAAATGATCTAGAGAAACAGGACAACAAACGCATCATTGTACACCAAAACAGCAAATACTATTTTAATTTATCTGGCATTATATTTTTTGAAATATAATTATAATAAATAAATTTGGTTAAACATAGTCCAGTAAGTAAATAGCCTTTTTACAAATAATAATAATAATAATAAAAATAAAATAAAATAAAATTTGTCAAATCATTTTTATATACACAAAGATCTGTCCACACTAATATGTTTAGTTTGAAAATGCATCTTTTTCTCTTGTTTTGGCCTTCCGTCCACACTAACACAGCGTTTTTGTGAATGAAGGAGCTTTTTGAAAATGCTCTCCCAAGTGGATAAATTTGAAAACGGCATTTTCGCATTGTAGTGTAGACTCAAAAACGATGACGCATGTTTAGTCATGTGACGCATATTGCATCCATAGATATCTCTGGTTTTACCGTTATTGTTGTGCCTGCTATTTACTTTCATAGTGTTGCAAAAGAGAAATGTTCTTTGTAGAATCTTCATATTGCATTACGGCAAAGATTACAGAAAATTTACTCCCAATTGCTGTCCTGTGGCAAAACATGCTGACAATTGCGTTTTAGACCATACGATTTTGAATGCGACCTGGACACAACACTTTTTGCCAAAATGAAGTGTTTTTTACTGAAAACAAGAAAAAAATCTTCCACTGGAGTAAGAAAAATAAATTTTCCCTTTGAATTAAATTTAAATGTTTCTTACCCCACTGGCAGATTTTTTTTAAAAATTGTTTTAGGCATAATCTCACTTATACACTTTCACATATTTAAAAAACAAAACCAAGACTTAATATCTACATAATTTTGCTTCTCAAGTAAATGTATCTTGATTCAAGAATGTTTAGATATTTGTATTGAAAAACTAAACAAAAATACTGAGGAAGAACCTAATTTTTTTGCAGTGTATTTGAACCAGACAAGTCAAGTCATTAAAAAAAAAAACATGGTTTTGACGTACAATTTTAGTAAAATGACAAAGGTTCAAGGATCGAAAGGCTCAGACTCACCTTGCAGGAACATCTCCTCTCCTTCTGTAAACATCTGATTGCACCTGCTACAGCGAGCACAGCTGGGGTGGTAGTGCTTGTCCCCCGCCTGTGGATAGACGCACACATTACTATATGTACTCACTTAAAGTTAAACTGTATAACAACCATTTACAGTCAGATAACTCAAACAGACTGTTACAGAGAAACTGATGCTTTGCATGTATATCATGTGAGACGACATATTTTATTCAAATGACCAGAACTAATGAGCTTATCAAATATAATACAGAAATGTTCTGTGTTTGCAGTCTATCTTTACAGTGCAGAAATCATCTGAAAACGTTTGAGCTATACTCATACACAAAAATCAGTCTTAAGAGAGACTTACAGGCCCTGTGTAGTATCTTGTGATCTCAAACTACTCAAAAGTCCTTCATACAGGGTCTGTTATACTCCAGAGCAGCGATGCACAAACACATCCCATTATAACAAACACGAAAAGCTTAAAGTGTGTAGAAAAAGGGCAAGTGTTTCTCTAACAGCCAATCAGATTCAATTAGCCGGATGAAACTTCCTGTTGCGATACTGCAGAGTGGGCTGTGAGCCTGTTGTGAAACTCTAGACGGTTATCTGTGAGAGATCAGATATGTGTAACATGCTTTTGAGCTGCAGGTCTGTCACAATCAGTGTCTTTTTGATAACGCTTTATTTTGATGGTCCCCTTTAGACATTCTGTTGACTATAAGAAACGTTGCACCTACGTCTCTGAGGTGCACACATAACTAAGGGTGTGTTCACACCAAAATGGAAAATGATACATTTAGTCCTGGATCGATTAGCATTTACATTGTAATTTTTAAAGATATGAAAAAATGTGGGAAAAAAAAGGCTTTTATGCCGTATATTTTGCGACTGAACTTAAAGGGTTAGTTCACCCAAAAATGAAAATTCCGTCATTAATTACTCACTCTCATGTCGTTCCACACCCGTAAGACCTTCGTTCATCTTCAGAACACAAATTAAGATATTTTTGATAAAATCTGATGGCTCATTGAGGCCCGCATTGCCAGCAAGATCCTTTCCTTTTTCAATGCCCAGAAAGGTACTAAAGACATATTTAAAACAGTTCATGTGACTACAGTGGTTCAACCACGAGCGACGAGAATACTTTTTGTGCGCCAAAAAACAAAAACAAAATAGCGACTTTATTCAACAATATCTAGTGATGGGCGATTTCAAAACACTGCTTCATGAAGCTTTGAAGCTTTACGAATCTTTTGTTTCAAATCAGTGGTTCAGATCGTGTATTAAACTGCCAAAATCATATGAACTATTGAAATTTCAAAATACTTATGACGTAACGAAGCCTCGTTTACTGAAATTACCTGATTTTAGCGCTCCGAACCACTGATTCGAAACAAAAGATTCGTAAAGCTTCGAAGCTTCATGAAGCAGTGTTTTGAAATCGCCAAAAATATCTTAATTTGTGTTCACTCACGAAGAGCTTAGAAAATGTGTAAAGGAGTCAAAACAGCATCAGGAATTCCTCCGGTGCACACAAACAAAGATCTGCTGCAAGAAGACAGCATTTCTAACGCCTGTATAGAACTGTATTGGGCAACATTGCGTCTATGGCGAGAAGAACCAGGTATGCTTCAGCATTCTGTCCTTTTTAGGGTCACATCTTGTGACATCACGTCCTGTTTCTGACTTGTTTAGATGTCTTATCTACTAACTGTTGATTCTCCCCCAACAGACATTCTACTGACTATAAGTAACTGCAAGTACATGTCAATTTATTCTACGAACACTAATCCTACCCCTAACAATCTACTAATACTCAACTAATACTCTATTGAGAGTTTTTTTGACATGTAGGTGCAGCGTTACTTATGGTCAACTATAATATAATACTCTAAAGGGGAAAATCTAAATAAAGTGTAACCATCTTTTGTTGTGGGACATACACGTGCTGTGCTGTCAAGTGATAAATATGCTGTTCATGTTGCTTGTGATCTAAAACAGTGATTCTCAAATGGTGGGTCAGGACTCCAAAATGGGTCTGTTCTGAAAAATATTAAAAAGAAAATATGACCCAGACTACATTAAATACTTGCAACACAGATAAACATGATTTTTGCTGATCAGAAAGTGTTTCATGCAGGGAATTATTGGCTGATAACTGCATGAAACAACTGAATACAATATAAACAAAACAATTCTAGTACTGTGTTGGGTTGCCACTTGACATGCAATTTTCTTTCCTGTGTTGACATATTTCCTATTCAAACAGGAAACTGGACATATTCTGAGGGTGTTCATTATTTGCTTAAGATTTTAAGCTACTTTCTGTTTACTGTTGAAGCATTAGATCGGTGGTTGGTGATTATAATTAACAGGACATTTTCATTCTAGAAGACATTTTATTGAAGAAAAATTTGATATGTCTCTACAAAGAAGATGCGGCATCAATATTTTTGCTGCATTTTCTTGGAAGAAAAAGTTTTAAATGTATGTATCTGTGAATTTTGACATTTTTTAGTCCCCATGGCGAAAACAACTTATGAATCATACGTAATGATGTTTTTTTGAAAATGTAAAAATGCAAAAAGTTTTCTGTGATGGGTAGGGTTAGTATGGGGATAGAATATACAGTTTGGACAGTATAAAAATCATTATGTCTATGGAAAGTCCCCATAAAACATGTAAACTCAACGTGTGTGTGTGTGTGTGTGTTTGTTTCACCTCCAGAACTTTCCCCGTGATGAACTGCTGACACGCCTCACATTGCACTCCAAACAGGACCTGATAATCTTGCTCACAGTAGGGGGCGCCGTCTCTGTGCACATATAGAGAAACAACCAATGCATGCAGTCAACCATCATTTTGGATGGATTAGATGGATTTTGAGTATGAATGTGTCTTACTTGCTGATATATTCTCCAGTCAATACTTTGGCACAGGCCTTACATTTGAAACAGCCCAAATGCCACTGACTCTCGAGAGCCAACAGAGCCTGACCATTCTTAATATCTCTGCCACAGCCTGCACAACCTGAAACACACACACAAGAAAAACTGATTTGCCACTCAGGCTTACTCATTTGATTCTTTTTCCTGTAATTTTTTTTTTTTATATATATATTTTCACACGATTTATAGTTTCACAAACAACTCTGGATGAGGTTGCAAGCCTGAGCCTGGTCCAAATATAAAACAAAAACTTTGAACCGTGTCGTGAATCAGCATTTTGTGAACACAAATTTGGGTTCTAGCAAGGGTTTTGATCCATTACGCATCAGAACACTGATGAATCAAACAATGGTATTTATCATTGCTGTATTACACCCATTAGTGTTATCTGTTTGGTATTTTTTTTCTTCTTCACATTTTACTTTTTACTTTATAGATGAAAGAAGATCTTTTGCTTTTAGTAGCCAAGCTTAAAGACTTAAGTGGAAATAAATATTAATTATTTATCGTAGTAGGTGGATCCTGGCCAAAAACGCCCCAAACACTCGGAAAGAGAGAACAAAGATAGATGGAGGAGGGTCTGAATAATTTACTGTTTCATGTGTAAATTCGTGCCAGTGCATCTCTAAGTGGTTTTACAGGATTTTATGCAATCACTTTCTTTCCCATCAAGTTGTGTGGATGTAATGTCTCTATGTAGAAGTATGTACTCTTACAATAGTTAATGTACACTGATGGTATTTTTTTATTTCTTTAAGTTTAAATGTTTGACCATTAAGGAAGTTGTGATTAAATAAGTTGCTTATGCATCAAAGTTACATAATGAGAAAATGTAGTATGATGAAATGTGGAAACAACTTCTTTATTTCTTCTAGCTAGATAAATTGAGCAAGATTTTGGAGTACTTAGTACTTGGAACTCAAAAGTTATAGATATGAAAGATGTTAAATAGTATGGTAAGGCCAAAATTAAAAGAAATAAAATATGTATATGAAAAAAATTAAGCCTATTGCATTGTAATATTATTTCCATGATAATTAAACTTTTTTTTTAATGACTCCAGATGAGCTTTTTATTAATTTAACTGGAAATGTGTTTAAAGGATTAGTTCACTTTCAAATGAAAATTACACCAAGCTTTACTCACCCTCAAGCCATCCTAGGTGTATATGACTTTCTTCTTTTTCATGAACAAAATCGGAGATATATTAATAAATATCCTGACGCATCAAAGCTTTATAATGGCAGTGAACTGGACCAACGAGTATGAGCTGAAGAAAGTGCTTCCATCCACATCCATCCATTATAAACGTGTACTCCACACGGCTCCGGGGCTAAAAAGTCCTTATGAAGCGAAGCGATGCGTTTGTGTAAAAAAAAAAAAAAAATCCATATTTTTTAATATCTAGCTTCCGCCAGACTGCCTTCTGTATTCAAGTTAAAAAAAAAAAAAAAAACAGAACTGCGGTTGCGTCAGTTAAGCTTTTTCCGTAAGTTTAATAGGAAAGGTGTAGGACATAGCATAAACTTTTTGAACTGTGAGAGGCGTTGCACTTTCTTCCCAAGTTGAATACGGAAGGTGGTCTGGCAGAAGCTAGATATTTTACTTCATAACTTGTTAAATATGGATAGTTTTTTACCCTAATGCATCACTTCGCTTCAGAAGGACTTTATTAACCCCCCGGAGCCATGTGGAGTACACGTTTATGATGGATGGATGTGGATGGAAGCACTTTCTTTAGCTCATACTCGTTGGTCCCGTTCACTGCCATTATAAAGCTCTGATGTGTCAGGGTATTTATTAATATATCTCCGATTGTGTTCATGAGAAAGAAGAAAGTCATATACACCTAGGATGGCTTGAGGGTGAGTAAAGCTTGTGGTAGTTTTCATTTGAAAGTGAACTAATCCTTTAAGTGTCGTAAAAAAACATACAAAAAAAATTAATGAGATTTTGGGTTGAAATATGAGCCTGGCATGTTCTTGACTGGTTTTGTGACATTGACTCATATGAAGGTTTAGATGTGCGGCGCTGTAGCTTCAGGTTCCTGCACTCACTGCTGGGTCCGACGACATCTTTGGTGGGTCCTGGAGACATGGGCTCTGCACAGTACTGACACAAACAGTCCTTGCCATTGAACGTCACTCTATCTCCAGCGGGAAATGGTCTCCTGTAGGTCATAAAATATATACGATCCCAGTATAAAACTCCTCCCAGTGTTGGGCTTACCATAAACCACAATGTCAATGACTGTATAATGTCTAGTGTGTGTGTGTGGGTTTCCTTAGGCTCTTACTTGCAGATTGTGCACACAAAGCATGCTGGGTGGTAGGTCTTTCCGAGCGCGGTCACCACCTCCCCCTCCACAAACTCTCCGCAGATGTTACAGCGGGTGCCGTGGATGCGCTGGTAGTCCAGAGTGCACATATATTCCCCATTCTTCATGAAGAATCCACCCTGAGCCAGATCGCAGCCACATACTACAGCAAAACACACACAACCCTTCAAATGCTGGTTCTTATAATCAAAATCTTATGGTGTGTATACATAGGGTGAATTCAGGGTGATAGGGACACTAACTTAACTTTTAAACTTACAACTAAATATCTGAATTACTTTTTCAAATAAGTAACACAAGTTATTTTGTTTTCTCATGTATGGACTGACAGCTCTCCTGTCCCTATGTTGAGAGAAATCAGCAGGCGTTGTGTGCACTGTGTGAATATGATGGTTATTCCTAACTAGTTCTAGACTAAAGTTCTGAAGGGAGTGTATTTATGGGTATATTATATATGTATATTTGGAACAATAGTTGGTGAGTGAAATTTTTTGTTTGAACCTTGATTTTTTTTAAGGGTTATAATGGCTTCTTTGTCATACATTTCTTTTCCTGTAACAAGATAATGCAGCATAATTGGTGCACTAGGAATAGCAAGTGTAAAAATAAACCTCAGTGGAGGACAATGGCCAAACCATGATCTTGAGAAAACATAATAGTCAGAAACCTTGAAATGTCTAAAGTGAACCAACAGGCTCTCTGAAACACACTTAGAGCTCATTGTGTTTCATATTAAGCTCTTAAGAGCTCCTTCAGCTACTTTCTGTTTGGAGTCTTGTTGTCCACAACACACATTAACAAAAACAATACTGACAGGTAACCATCTTTCATGGCTTTCCGCACCTCATCCTGGGTCCCCGCGGGGAGAACAGCGGCCGTGACTAATGCAGGATGTGTGATTTACTGAGAGAATGAGCGACTGGAAATAATAGATGTGTACAATGTGTATGTAGTGCACAGTAAAGCTCTGCAGTGCTGTTATGTAACAGACTTCAGTGATTCTCACAGCCTTCTACACGATCCGCTCCGATAAAACGAGTTTATGCACTGAGAAACTTCTGCAAGGGCCGTATGAGGACAACGCAACCCTACGCTAGTTTCACGGATAAAGCGAGAGAAATATTCATTATAAATATGCAAATTACATTTATTCTTTTAATATTGAAATATTTTAATTAAAAAAACGTAAAATGGCGTAAGTGCAAAAAAGCACACATTTATTTATTTAAAAAAAGAAATAATCCCAATATCTTTAAGTTAACCTGCAGCTCAACAACACAACCAATATCAAGCTAAAGGGAATAAATAATATGACAGAGTCTCCTTTGAAAATGTGGAAATAAGCACTGAATCATTTGATCTGATGAATAAATGAATAAATAATGAACTTGGTAACAACGTCCTTTGACACATTTCCTACAATCTGACTTTCATCTCTGGACGACCCAGACACAAAAGAATACATTAACTTCAAGATTCAGACTTTAAACTCTCATTCAATGTAATGAGCTGAGCTCTCTATGTTTTAGCTTTAAAATTTCATACGTTTACATGCCTTTAAGAAGTATAAGAATGATTATCTAGAAATTAGCTAAATATAAACTGCAAAAATAGATATGCAATTGGAAAACTCCAAAAATTTGAATGCATGAATTTAACTTTCTGTGATTTTATTTTTACTGTATTATTTGACATAAAAGTTAATTTCATACATTAAAAGTTATCTAAAATGTACATTTTATTTTTCAAAAACCACTTTGTTAATACAGTACATGTTGGTCTTAGTGTACACGATTCAGTGGTACATCACATTATGGAAGATTGTGTGCAGGTTGCCTATAAATGAAGAATAGAATGATCTAGTTGTCTGTATGCTGCTCTGGAGTGATTAGATGATTAGATCAGCTGATTATTATTACACAGATTTGCAGTAAGAATGACATAATCCCTGAGGGTGGTGAACACAAAGTAGATGATTAGCTCTTACACTGATTATCGGCCCTGATCATGTTCAAATTCAATTCTAATGTCTGTGAGGTTCAATCCAGAGTTGACCAAAAATAGTATAATATCACATATTCATTATCACCTGGCATATTTAAAATTCATAATCTGTTAAATCCCTAGTCTAAAATAGTCAATCTCCCTTAGACAGTGTCAGAGTCTCTGTCTGTGAAGTCTTAAGAGGTCAGTGAGGTCAGAGAGAATGACATGAACTCAGTCCTTTCTGAGATATTAAATATTCAAGATATATTTGAGATGTTTCTGCAGTTGATGCTGAGGGATTTTGTGCCCAGCTGAAAACAAATCAAAACAAAAAACAAACTACGAGGTCACCTTTTTATTCAAAAGTAACATACAAGTAACATGTTACTTCTTAAGTAAAGCAATTACTAATAACTATTAATAATGTTAATAATTTTAATATTTTTAAAAGGATTCCCAAACCAACCTTGCCATCTGCTTCAGACAGAAAGAAAGCATTTAATAAATTAAAAATAGTCGTTCATTTCATTGTTCCATCATGTTGGTATGATTCCTGCTGTGTTCACACCATGTCATAATTACTGTTATTACGAGATGACAATCTGTGACGTTCTGCTGTTCACGTCCTCGGAAGTATGCGTTTTTATGGTAACACTATTAACGCCAAAATGAATCTGAAGTGGTCAGATGGTACAAGTTGGAGCTCTCTGAAAATTCTGAGTATACAAGTTGTAATTACGAGTTCTACAAGGACGTGAACACTTTACAATTCGGAATCTCATATTTACTAGAATTCTGGCATGGTGTTTTTAGAACACCGTGTCATGCACGAGACGCTGCAAAAGACGCGAGAGCAATGGTTAAAGATGTCCGTCTAACGCGTTTATATTGAAAAACAATGGAAAAGTAGATCAGTGGAATATAATAATGCATTTGTAGAATTTATTTGTTTATTAAAAAAATAAATGAGTTGGAACAGTAAAAAACAGCTGCCAACAACTGTCCAGCATCCGATATTTATATCACGTTTTGGTCACTACAAAATTCCCATACATCCATTTGTGTCATTTCATAGTTTCGGTGACTATTATTCTAAAATGTGAAAAACAGAAAGAATAAGTATGTCTAAACCTTTGACTGGTAGCGTATATACGGACAAGGCTACTTCCACCAATTAATCCCAAAAATTGTCATGTGCTACATACTAGATGTCACTGTGTCACTTCACACTGCACTCACACAGCAGATCTTACATCATAATGCTGCTCTCTGCTGCTCAGTGGTACAGTGGGACAGAGAGAAAGTCTTTGGGTTAATTGGATCGCAGCTCAGGCATGACAGGATTCACTTCGTAATGTAGGACTATTATATTCAGGTCTGCATCTTTATAATAATTATAAAATGAATAAAAATATTAAATAACAAAATAATAATAAAATACAAGGTAACACTTCATTTTAAGGTAATTGTATTTACACGTTAATACATGTACTTACTATATAGTAATAACAGTAAATTATGCATAATTACAAGTAACTAACTGTAAACCAAACCCTAACTCTATACTAAGTACATTTAGCTAATTAATATTACTCAGTACTTATTTGAGTAATTACAATGTAACTACATCACCTTAAAATAAAGTGTAACCAAATATAATAATACAATCATGTTTAAATTAATTATAGCATGGCACGCCACAAGACACTACTGAAACCGCTTAAATTTCATGTTAAATGCTGCCATTTCAACAGTGACCCAGTGTTGTTGGTGACCTCACCTGTCCCTATAGAGTTAATGCTATATAGACTACAAACACAAGTGGGTAGGGTTTATTCTTAAGACTATGATTCTGAGAAACACATGCTAAATAGGTCGAGCTGGAACTCATCTATAACACAATTACACAGTGATCCTGAATTGTTACTGGAGAGGTGAGTCATAAGAGACTCACACATGAGTCTAGTGATTTATAGGAAACATTCAGCAAACCAGAACTGCAGCATCTCAAGCAGAGAGGATTTGACTATGAATATGCAACCAAAAGCTCAAAACCTGTGAAACACATGTCGATCTCAAATTTCACCCTATCTTCACCCCATCTTCAATATTTTTTTATCATTGAGATTTTCTGCATTGTGACATTAATTTCATGACAGTTAATCACATTTCCTATATATATATATATATATATATATATATATATGTTTATGAAGGTATTGAGTTTTTGTTGATCAAATCAAAAGTGGACGACGCTAAATACAGGTGTATACGGGGTCTAAAAGTTTTGAGTTTGTCCACTTTCAACCACTTTCAGAGGTAGTCGAAAACGCATTTGACCGGATTGCTTTCGTATTGTAAATGCTCATGTGGTCGAATGTGTTCTAACAGCCACAAAAGTCTGCCTACTCTCCACCTACTGACCTAATGCTTAAACATTATGGGAAGCACACTAGCCAGACGGGATTTAAACTTTGTCGGATGAAGAGCCAAGTTTGGTTTGAAGATGAAAAACGTACCAAGAACAATGTTCTCTCACCATTCCTGATTTCTAACGCTCACTCAATGTATTCGCCGTAGTCTTGCTGCTGTCAGAGCAGAAACGAAAGCTGATTGTCGCCGCGTGTTTTTCCGTCATCTCCGGGTGTGTTCATATGTAAATTGTGCAAGCTTATTTCGTCCATTAGATTGAAAGATCTGAAAATACCCATACAGTTACCTGCCCATAGACCCTCCCCTCGAAGAAATCGTAACAGAATTGGTCATTCACTCACCTTTGCACGTGAAGCACTTGATGTGGAAGTGTTTGGCCTGCACTCGTAACACCTCTCCCTTGCACACCTCTCCACATTTAGCACAGCGTATCAGAGGCTTCTCCGTCTGGTGGTGAGCTTCCTGTGTATGGGCCACTGTATAGAAAGAGAAATAAAAAAAAAAAAGTTTTGTCACGGTCTGTACCAGTACGTACAGGGTGACAGCGCAAATACGTGTAGAATATGAGATGCTTGTATATAGCTACTACAAGTAACATTCATTTAGTTCTACTATTTTGTTCAGTTACACAGTCCATTTCGGTTTGTATTACAAAATCAAGCTTAAGTACACTACCATTCAAATTTTTGGGGTCAGTAAATTTTCATTTTTATTCAGCAATTAAATTGATCAAAAGTGACAGTAAAGAAATGTTTCTTGCATATTAGAATGATTTCTGAAGGATCATGTGACACTGAAGACTGGAGTAATGATGCTGAAAATTCAGCTTTGCATCTCAATAATAAATAACATTTTAAAATATATTCAAATAGAAAACAGTTCCTTTAAATTGTAATAATATTTCACAGTATTACTGTTTTTGCTGTATTTTTGATAAATTAAATGCACCCTCCATGCGCACAAGTAGACATGAATAATTCTTACTGACCCCAAACTTTTGAACGGTAATGTACATCGAAAAACAAGTATCACCGCACCTTAAAATGATCACGAAACGGCATATAAAACAGGATATTCAGCAAGAAATCAAATTGCAATCAGTGCAGAAATGTGAAAGTCAGCAGGGCCTACAGACTGTATAGATGCACGTCTCTATATTCTTTAGTATTCGTACAGCAGATCATGTACCTTCAAAAATCCCTTTTAAAAACATCACCTCCTCACCTCAGATGTCCTCAAAACCTGATTATCAATTCAGCACTGAGAAGTACTGCACGAACGAGCATTTCTCATTCCCCTAGAGAAAGAGTTCAGCACAGACTGAAACACACAAAGCTTTTACTATTATTGATCTACATTGGTTTTCCATTTATTCCATGTTAGTTTTAGGCTTCACATTATCCAAAACATATCCAAAACATTATCTACAATTATGAGTGTTATTAAAAATGTGACAGCGGGGGCTTGAAAGGAATAGATCATGCAAAAAATGTAGAATAGTGACTTTCATTATCTCATGTCATTTTTAACCCATATTTGAAATGACAGGTCCTTTTGCTTATGACACACACAAAAACATGCACTGTATCTGATTATACCTACAGTATGTGAGCCGAGTAGTATGTCTGAATACACAGTATTCATAAAACAGTAGGAGATCCAGTACCTGGATGACCTTCTACTTCCGGCGAGATTCTGGAGTGTGCATTCGATGGACACTTTACTATACCATGAGGCCTCGGGAGAGGATTTATGAATGGCAGTGAAGCAACGCAACTGACGCCGTAGGTCATATGACAGTGACAACATGGTGGAAAGGACGTCCAAATTTCATTCATAATACTACACACATTTATAATATGTAGAACATTTTTTAATGGTCTGGAAGTAAGTTTCAAACCAAATGTAGTAACTATTATACAGTATGCGATTTCAGATGCAGAGATGGTGTTTCACAACATGTGAATAATGATTTAAATAATTTACTCGCAATGTGGATGATCTGTTCCTTTAAAGTCACATTGAAACAGAAGCAGCTTTTTCTTCTGTATTGTGACATACATCTGATTGAAACAAATTATTGAAAACTAAAAAATGTAGGGTGGGGACTTAGTTCTATTCAGTGGTTGCTGATTGGATGGAGGCAGATCTGAATGTGAGCTTGCAGTCGATTGTATAAGGGACAGGTTTAAGCGGACAAAATGATCGTACAGTAAACATCACCAGAAAGAAATCTGTTGTCATTATGCCAAATTATGACATTTTGATGAAAAATTACGAGGTAAAACTATGATGGATGGATTAATTGTTCACAATAAGATCAATAACATGCAGTTAGAAAACAGAGGTGATTTTGCATTTCATACCAACTTTAAAGACTTTTTTTCCAGCAGCACTACAGCTGCAAATGAAGATCAAACTTGTTTTTTGATTGAATGGTAATATCATATCCACTATAGAGCAGTGCAACCCAAAACCTTCTCAAAATCCCTAAATTAAGGAAACATCTCTCAAGATACCTCCATTCCAACCCATCATTCCCTCTCTCTGTGTCTACACTAATCCAGAAGGAGCGTCTCATTCTGTCCCGAAGTGTTGAACATCAAACACAGACAGTCCCTGCGCTATTGAATCAGCATCACAGGGATGGCCTGGATGCGTGTGCATGTCAGTGCATGCGTGTTGGATTGTACTAGTCTCGCGGGACATTCATTTCGCAGATGCAGACTTTTTTCATACATATTTATGAGTCGACTCATTCCCCTGCCCCCTTTCCTCTTCACCCTCACGTCCCAGACTAAACAAAGCACGGAAAGTGGGATCAGAGCCGTATCTCTCACTGCCAGAGATGAAGCATCATATCCATTACAAAGCATTATGAAAATATCAGTGAAAGTACATTTAAAAATATTAAAAATATATATTTTCAGAAAACAAGACTTAATATCTTCAGTCATTTTCCTTCTCAAGTAAATATATTTTGATTTCAAGTCAACATGAAATCAAAATGGACAATTCCTGTTTTTTTTTTTAATGGAATATTGCAGTATTTATTATACATGATTTATCTGTGCACATCTTTTTTTTTAATTCATGTGCTCTAATCTAATAATCAAAACAACTTCACCTCCCTCTTGCAGCAACACCTTTCTCTTCTCTAATGAAGTGTGGTGTGAGGGCGGGACAACCTGTCACTCACATGAGATCCACCAATAGCAAACCACAACCATCCAATGAATCCCTGATGGAAAAAAATCAAGTCCTGCCCTACATTTTTCTAGTTCGAGAAGCTGTTTCACTTGGATATAGAAAAAAAGAATGAGATTCGTATTAATGCAGGAGATGACAGCTACCGTACTTCAAACTCTTTGTGAAGCTTTATAAAACACTTCCTCCACACAAGCAGGCATTTATGCTGATTAAGCTCTGAAGTGGCACAACAAGATTAAGTGGGCCGGTCAGAACAGTTAACCTCCAGCTCTGAGAGCCAAGCATTACTGATATTACTTCAGCATCACGGAGACTACAGCTCGATGGACTCGCGCTCTACTGTCTATGTAGACAGCTGCCTTGACTGGAATGAATCTTGATTAGTGTATGATATGGAATGCAATTCATTTCAATAGAGTTTGCATTGGCATGTTGCTAAGCTAATGGCACAATACTCTAATAAGCACAAAAATAAACAGAACACAAAAAGGTGCTGTAAAATAGTCCAAAATACAAAAAAACCGGACAAAAAAATACCATGGTATTAACATTAAATATACAGTTTTTTTGGACACTAGCATGATGGTAATACAAGGTTCAAGGTTGTTTTATTTATATAGCACATTTAAAAACAGCAAGCATGGCTGACCAAAGTGCTGAATATAAAGCGAAGGAAAAAAAGAAAATACAAAGCGAAACCATACATTCACACCATACACTCATACGGAATTAAAAGCTAAAGAAAAAAAGTAAGTTTTAAGAGAAGATTTAAAAATAGTTAGAGACTGTGCCGATCTGATATAGGCCAGGAGACTGTTCTACAGCCTGGGGCCAGCGATAGCAAAGGCTCTATCACCTCTCTGCTTTAATCGCGATCTGGGGACACAGAGAATTCTCTTATCACCAGATCTCAGATTTTGTGTGGGATTGTAGGGGTGGAGTAGCTCAGACAGATAGAGCTACCATGGTATTCTTTGAAGAACATAAATTCCAAGGTACATTATACTGTTCAAAAGTTTGGGATCAGTAAGATTTTTTAATGTTTTTGAAAGAAGCCTCTTATGCTCACCAGGGCTGCCTTTACTTGATCAAAAATACAGTAAAACAGTATTTTTGTGAAATATTATTACAATTTTAAGCAACTTTTTTTCTATTTGAATATATTTTTAAATGTAATTTATTTCTGTGATGCAAAGCTGAATTTTCAGCATCAGTACTCCAGTGTCACATGATTCTTCAGAAATCATTCTAATATGCTAATATGCTGATCATTCTAATATGCTTTTGCTGTTTGTGTAAATCCATCTGCCACTTAGTAAAAACTGTCCAAATTAGACATTTGAAGGACATTTTGTTTACTTTTACATTATAATTTTGACAGTTTTAGCAAAGTATTTGCTTGCCACTTGATGTCTAAAGTAAAATATGGGTCCTGAAGCATAAGCATTTGAGAAATACTATAATAAAGACACAGTGACATCATAATTTGAGTACCATGGTACCATAAAAGTACTTTTTATAAGAGCATGTACAGTGCAGGCACTTTTCATGGAACATCCCAAGGTAACACTTTATTTCAATGGTCCATTATAGACATTCTACTAGCTATAAGTAACTTTGCACCTGCATGTCAACTAGCAGTTATTAGAGTATCAGTAATTAATATCTACTTAATATCTTCTTATTCTGCTAACACTTTATTTTGATGCTCCCCAACAGACATTCTACTGACTATAAGTAATTTTGCAACTACATGTCAACTTATTCTACTAACCCTAACCTAACAGTCTACTAATACACTATTGAGAGTTAGTCGACATGTAGTTGCAAAGTTACTTATATTTAGTAGAATGTCTGAAGTGGACCATCGAAATAAAGAGTAACTTAACCCAACACTGTAAACCCGAATAAGTTGGGCTAACTCAAAAAATTTGAGGTAATCAGTTACATCAAATTTTTTGAGTTATGATGTTCCCAATTTTAAGTAAGCAGAACTATCAAGTTTTGAGTTTGTAGTACTCGTGTGTTAATTGCTCCTAACTTGAAGTACTGAGTTAGCTAACTCATACACTTTGATAGCAATTAACATAAAATATTTAGTTAATTAACTTTTTTATTTTGTGGTCTTCCAAATCAAATGAGTTATTTACTTCATTGTAATCACTAATAAGACAATTCAGAAAATGCCAACTTGCTAATTTGCTAACATGTTAACAATAGCATGGTATAACACTTACTGAATGAGTACAGCAACTTAAAACATGTAACTTACCTGCTCTCAAACCAAGCCGCATGCACCACTTTTCACCATGATGGTAACTCTCCAAAAACCCACATTAACAGAAACTCTTCTAAATTAGCAAAACAAAACATTAATCACTACTAAATCTCCCTTACCATTAATCTTGCACAAAAACATTATATAACACTTAATTTTAGCATTAACTCTCCCTTTCGAGTGTCATGGGCAAAGCATGCTGGGAAATAGAAATCCCAGCCCAGTTTCAGTTAAACTTAAGTCAGTCTAAATTAAAAGAAATGAGTTCATACAACTCAAAACAATAAAACAGTTCAGTTTACTTAAAATATGTCAGTGTTGTGAACTCAAAAGAAAAAGAAAGTTCTAAATACTCATAACAGTTAATTTAACTGAACTAATTTGTTAAATTTAAGTTTGTCCTACTCAAAACAATTAAGTATTTTGAGCATTAGGGTTTACAGCGAATACTGTAGTATCATAATATTGCATACTCTCAAATTACCATTGATTTTAATGAGTAAAAGGGAAAGAGCTAATTATATTTTGAAATAAATCAATACTGAAAGTCTATAAGGATATAAATCTATGAGGACAAATCTTAAAATACTTAACTTAGGTACAATGTATAAAATTTTGGTTTAATCGTACATAAATATTTGTGCTAACAAAGATGCATTTTACACTTGCGGTCTTCCCTCTGTAGTATTGGAAAAAGACCTTAATAAACATCCCATTCATATTCATTGTAGTCAAAGACACAATGCAGGAAACTCTGCGTCTCTGCAGATGAACTGCAGCAGGGATGAGACATCTTTAAAAGAGACACCCTAAAACCGAAAGAGGCCACTGCAGGCGAAACACAACAATGGACTCTACCTTCCTGTGAGTGTTGCTATGGTGACGGCTGCGGGCTGCGCCTGTGTACCTCACGGTTCTGCGTCCCATTTAGAACTGCAACACTGACGAAACAACGGCGACAGCATGAGACGTGCCGCTAACACAATCCGACAATGAAATGACAGACAGCTCTGATCCAATAACCTGAGGACCTGAGAGGTGCGACTGCAGCACAAAGGACTCTTTCTCTTATATAACAGTTCCTGTGATTCAAATAGCTCACCTACAGCAGCTAAATCCAAACAACCTGGACAGAAACGAAGATTATCAACCTATGTTTAAGAAATGATCCACAAAATACAGTGTCAGAATCCCCTTAAATAAGAGGTGAGATCCAACCTGCATCTCTGCAGATAAAGCATGCTGGGACTGATAGCGGTGAAAGAACAGCATGTGATGAACAAATTCACACTTATGATAAACCTCTTGAAAGGTATAAAAGTGACTGTTTCTGAGCTTATAATGGACTATTTACTCTTAAAAGTGTGCAACGTGACCACATTAAGATATAAAGATGGTCAGTAACTCTCACCAAAACACACACACACACTCAATTACCTTTCTTCTTGACCATGACCATCAGTGATAAGTGAAGATGGATCAATAATCAGCCCTGGCGGAGTCGTATCCAGTAAGATTCAATGCCGCATTCAAAAAGCTAAGCATCCAGTGAACTAATACAGATGAAAGTGTGAGAAACGTGAATAAGAGAAGGCTTAAACGTCTCCTAAAACAACAGAGGCAGCCCGGCGCGTGCCTGCTCCCTGTACCCCTCTGTCTCCTCCTCCTGCCGCCCCCACCCCTGTCCCATCCCCCTTTTCTGTCTCATTAATCCAAGGACTCGCCCATCTACCTCTGCAGTCTGGAAGTTACTTGCTCTGCCAAGCAGAATTTTTGAATATAGCTGCCAATTTGGCTTAATTAAGCTAAAGCAAGCATTAAAAAAGGTTATGTGGTTCATATCAAAAGGGTAACTTAAAAAAAAAAAAAAAAAAAAGTAATGTGGTTCATATGTATTAGAATATTAAATATATAAATATTCAATCAAATACTCATATTAAATTGAAATAGTTATAGTAAAGTGTGTCATTTCTTTGGCATTAACATCAGCAAATGGAATTTAAAAAAAAAATGATTTTTTTTTCCCAAACAGGTTTCCTAAACACTCACTGCCTGCTGTTGGTTGAACAAACTCACACCATATAGGTTGAGCCAATGTTTCGGTCCCGGGCTGGTCGGGATGCTCAAACAAAAAAAGCTGTAAGTACTTTTACAAGCACACCAGAAAACAGCTGTGTTCTGGTAAAAACCTGCTGAATCCTCCTTTTCAGAGGATTCAACAGCACATAACTGCATATCAAGCTTGGATTTTAGCATCAATCAATCAATAAAAATCACTCTTCATCTTTAAATGTTATTTTTTTAAAATGTCATACATTTCACTGAAAACAGCAAAAAAAAAAAAAAAAAGCTTTAAACACTAAACAGCAAATAAATAAAAAAATAAGTTAAAATGTAAAAAAAAAAAAAAAAAATCTAAACAAAAACCATGTGCTCAGCGCATGCTGCTAGTCATAAAATAACTAAACCGCAATGTCAGCATCTTTGCTGAGAAAGACCAGCCGTGCCGTCTTTACCTGACATATCCTTACAGATCACACAGGTTTGTCTGGGATCATGACAGCAGACATGGCACGATCCACTATAAATATCCCTGTGATTAAGCTGTGACGACCCTATTAGCCACATCGCAGTACAACAGCTGTCTGAGTGACACTCACTCTCAAAGAACTATCAGCAGAAAGTCTATTGCACCATTCTGTGCGCAAAAAAACTCCACCGAGACCATTCAAAAATAGCTGTGAATTCTGATTTAACAAACAAATTTGCAAGTAACATATAAATTGCAAATATTTAACTATATATTAAGTGAAGTTTTACCAGTGACTGGTTCTTTTTTTAATGGGCTCTTAAAAGACTTTCCTCTGTCTGCTGCCTTTCATTTTGTTCATACATTCACTTTTGAATCGTTTTATCAAAAATAGCTGACACCGCAATAACAGTTCTGCTCATCAATATCTATGTAACTTACTAGTAAGTGCCATAAAAAGTTACTTTTTGATGTCACTAACTTGAAAAAATTTGAAAACTTTGGCAAATCCAATGATTGTTTCTTCTTTGAAAGCTCTCATTCAACATTGTAAACATAGCTTCAATTCCAGGTGAACTGGTGCATCCCTGAATGCCAGCCAATCAGAATTAATCTGGAAATTTCAGACAGCTTTTTCTGTATAAAATGCATCAGGCAATCAGTGAACAGGCGATCTGTTGCCATGCCATCTAAGGTTGAGTCTGGATCAGAGGTAACCTGAGGATCACCAACCTGAGGTGGCCGCTTGACCTCAGAACACATCCTTGACATGCCTAGAAGCATCAATGAACACTTTTCCGAAAGTAAAAACATACTTTACCTCATCATAGACTGGTTTAGTGCATAGCGTACACATTTTTAAAAGCTTAATACTCTGGAGAACTAAATTTATGCAACTGGTGCTAATGTGTTATTTTCACTCAACTGGTTAAGGTGTGCAGTAGAAATGATATGGGCTTGATTCCTAAAGGACAGGAGGTAAAGTTTTGGGATAAAAGCATCTGCCAAATGCATTAATGTAAGGGAAAATGGATAGTTATAAATAATATCTGCTGTAGATTCAACTTGCATGATGTCAACATTACATTGAGCATAAGATAGGATGGGCTAAACCACAGCATTTTATTTTCATTGTATTTAAATTTGTGCAAAAATTAGGAAACATTTGTTTTGGTTGACTAATAATAGATGACTAAAAGGGCCCTAGACTGAGGTCCTGGGGCATATTCCGCCCCATTCATAATCCAGTCCTTTGGATTTTAAAATTGTTTCACATGCGTCAAACTCAGTGCAATTTGTTTGAATCACTGTGCAAAAGCACTGCACTGTTAAATAATTATGACTCGCTGTTTTTTACATAAGAGCACTTTCATTGATTTGTCATGCCATTAACTTTTCCAATAACACCGCTGTAAGACTCCACAATTACTGCATCTTTCTGCCCTTCTCAGATGACCCTGTAAAAGCTCTTAGCTCTCCACAGTAATGTCAGAAAGTAAACTCTTCTCACTGGGCCAAGTGGATCTATAAGGTTTATTCTGGAATGCCAGGATGGGGAAAATGCAAATTGAAAATAAATCGACAATTATGCAGTTAAACAGAACACAGAAATCTCGAGTTTCTTTTTTAAACTACTTTTAAATTGATACGGTGTCCTAAAATGTACATTTAACTGTGCACCTGTTGTTTCATTGTCACTATTGTCTACAAGCGACAAACAGCAACATAAATTTGTTTTGTTTTTTTAAAGACTTTTTAAAATTTTCTTTTATGCTCATCAAGGCTGCATTTATTTGATGAAAAATACAGTAAAAAAAACGTAAAATTGTAAAATATTATTACTATTTAAAATAACTATTTCAATATATTTTTAAATGTAATTTATTCCTGTGATGGTGTAGCTGACTTTTCAGCATCATTACTCCAGTCTTCAGTGTCACATGATCCTTCAGAAAAATTCTAATATGCTGATTTGCTGCTAAAAAAACATTTTTAACATTATCACTGTTAAAAACAGTTGTGCTGATTAATATGTTTGTGGAAACTGTGAACTGTTTTTTTTATTCAGGACTTCATAAATAGAAAGTTCAAAACAACAGCATTTATTTGAAATAGAAATCTTTTGTAACATTATAAATATCTTTACTGTCACTTTTGATCAATTTAATGCATCCTTGCTGAATAAAAGTATTCTTACTGACCCCAAACTTTTGAATGTTAATGTAAGTAAAACCTTCTTCTTAAAAAAAAAAAATAATAATAAGTTCCTTTTCCACATGCCACTGTGATCTGTAAATCTTTACCCAAACAAGAGTCAACAAGCAAATCCCAAGAAATCTGAAGACTGTGGATGGAGGAAATCTGACATGCTGGATTTGTCTGATGGTTGTAATACTAGAGTAAAGCCTTTTTGGTAGCTTCACACATCCTTGTAAACAGTTACATAAAGTTTACAGTTACATAAAACTCATTTCCGAAAAGCAATAACCATTATTTTTTGACATTATGCACTGATTAATAAATTGCATAATGCTCTTTCCTCCTCGTTCACACTCACAAAAGTTTTATGTGTCAAGATGTTTCATGGCACTTGGATGAGCACTACCTCTTGATTAGCATAATTAATTACTTCCATCCCATTAACAGCATGTAATCCCTTTTTAGCAACTGAGACATTCACTTTCATAATCCGCTTTAGCCCACCTACACTCAATGGAAACTCACACAGCACCATTAACATGAGGGAAACATGTCTATTGAACAAAAAGGGTCAGCCAGCCATTGAACATCTATTTGGACAGGGTGATCTCATTCATATTCATACAAAAATTGTACATTTTTGTACGTTTGGATAGACAGACACTGACATGAACAATGCTATTATGTATTGGCAGCATCTATAGCGTTTTACATGTGTACGACAAACTTTTTTTTTCTCTCTCTCAGAGAAAGACCTTTTAATGAGGGAAATGCATCTGGTCTTTCTCTGAAAAAAAAAATTCACTAATCAATAACAAATATAATAAGATCAAATATACAGTAAAATCAATTTAAGAAATACTTGAACTTAATATTTTATGCAAGTATTGCATAGCCTATGTAAAAGGATTAATGTTTTGGAAGCTGTTGTGCTTAAAAATAAATAAATAAATAAATATTTCCATATAAAATTATATGAATAATAATGAGATCATGTTGGGCAAGTTACTCTAAAAAAGTAATTAATTACATCTTCAGCAGTGTAATTAGATTACTGTACTAATTACTCTCTCTTAAAACCTATTGCATTACTTATTACTAATTACTTTCTAATTCCCATATCAACCTCGACCAGTTGAACATGTGTAACTGCTATTTTAATTCTTTAAAATAATGAATATAATATTGCATAAATTATTCTTAAACTGACCAAAGTATTTAAAGGGAGAAGGTTACATGAAAAAAAAAAAAAAAATACATTTTAACATTAGACGTTAAATTCTGATGTTAACTCCACTATTGTTTTATATAGAATTTATTATAGTTTATACCAGGGGTGGCGAACTCCGGTCGTGGAGAGCCTCAATCCTGCAGAGTTTAGATCCAACCCTGATAAAAACTCACCTGCCTGTAGCTTTCTAGCAACCCTTCAGACCTTGATTAGCTTGTTCAGGTGTGTTTGATTAGGGTTGGAGCTGAACTCTGCAGGACTGTGGCTCTCCAGGACCGACGTTCGCCACCCCTGGTCTATACAGTATTTAATGCAATTACATCAAACTGTAATTAAATTACAGAACAATTAAGAGTAATCCCTTACTTTACTTTTTCAAGGGAAAAGTAATTAAATTACCTAGTTCTGGCATGAAACTCTAGATGGCACAGTCTAGTCTTTAACTCATTTGGTAGCGTTCACATCATTATCTACATAGCACAGCTGATTGGTTGCTGTTGTATCAGCGACCAATGAGCTGCGGCTCAACTTTCAAACAAATACTGGTAGTGTTGCTGTTAGCATTCTGCAGTGCGCTTTCAGAAACCCTCCACCTTCCCCAGCTCCACCTGTATAGATCTGCTACGGGGGTTAATTCATGTATGTTACATGCAGCAGCATGTATTACATGCTCACAACAAGCAATGTCTGTGAATGTATCGGCAGTATCGAGTCTCGGTACTTGCTCTGCAGCAGCAGCGTAACAGATCTATTCCACCAAGACCAAATACATTATCACTGCCATATCCATTACCATGCCAATCTCTATTACCACACCAATCTCTGTGTGAGTTGTCATGACAGAATTACAGTAATTACTTAGTAATGCATTACACCCAACGCTGACTACACACTATGCATCTTAAAAATGAACAATTGAACTTTACAATTACCATTGCTCATTTGATAATGGGTCTAAATTTTACTGGTTTCTGGAGCAAAACTAAATGATCTAAATGATATTCAACTTGTGACAGTATTATGCAATAAACAAGATATGTGCAATGCTAGGTTTGAAGAACAATATAAAGTGAAACCCTTCAGCACAACCGTTCATACCAGGTGTCAGGCTCTCGGTCAGGTAGTAGTCTTCAGGGTTGATGAACGGCAGCTGTTGCATCACAGACTGTTTGGGAATGAGGTACAGCACTTCTGCCACACGTCCATCTTCTATGACAGACATGCGTTTGATGGAGTTTGTGCGTTTGATCCGGGTGCGATCCACCTGCTGACTGCGTCCAGAGCCGCAGAGTTTCCCCAGGCTGTTCAAAGTGGGAAGGGAAGGCATGGCTGTGGTGCACAACAAGTCCTCAAAAATACATAAACTTGGCCAAAAATGCTTTAGGAATTAATCTTCTCCACAACAGACTTAATATCCAGACTAAATGATGACCGGTGATCTCCCAAAAAGCCCTTTGACCCAGCATTCAGGGGCCACGTTCCAGCAGGTGAGTCTGCAGAGAGGGCCAAACTCCAACCAAAACCCTCTGATCTTCAGATAAACAAATCTTAAAACTTCAACCAAATGCTTACTCGTCACGATTTATTGGTTGCCAGATGCAATCTCAGGCGAAGACCACAGGTGAACCCCAATCCAGAGTGGAAAGTAAGAAGTGGCTCGAATAGCTCTTGCCTTCTCCTAAGCGGATTAACCCTGACGTCTACCCCACGATTATCTCTTGGACGGGGCTAGACGATGCCACCAGAGCTGCTGCACAATCTCCTTGCTAAGAGTAGTTTAACGACCCAACTAAAAATACCCTGTTCTTGATCCAAATCAAGAATGGTCAACTTTGAGACAATTACCATGCCCTTATTCACACATTTCGATTCTTTTTTTAGAAATTGCTGTCTGTTTTCTCTTAATACAATTAAAATAATGCCCGAGATTAGCTGAAAACACATCTGTGCAGATACTGAGAGATACAGATTAGTAATAATCCCACAAACTCCTTTAAATCTTTAATCACAGGATTTTCTAATTTAGCCAAAGAAAAGCTCCATCAGAATGAAACAATCTGATGTAACAACGATAAAAAGATGATGATCATGGCAGCAGTAATCAAAATGTTAATTTTTCATATATGCTCACAGTCTGTATTCTTGAGCAATACAATGTGATATATTATTATATCACAATAGAATATATATAGAATATATTTAAAATGTCCAGATAAGAATATATGGGATTGCTGAGTTTCACACTGCTTGTCATTTATTTTGACCTTCATCAAATATTGTAACTAGAGCTAAATTTCCTGTTGTGCTGCCTGGCGAACCTTCATTATGGGTTTTTGGGCTTTCTGCCAAATTTATGGGTGGTAAATAGCGTTGGCATCCAACCAACGGAAAAAATTAAATAATTAAACAAATAATAATTACATGAATGATAAAAGATTCAATAATTTAAAAGGAGAGTATATAACATTAATATTATTAGACTGACATTATGAAATTAGGATTAAGATATAATGATAATTTAATTATATTAAAATATAATTCTAAAATAATTATGTAACAAATGTACTAGAATTATAATTAATAAAATAATAAAGTAAACCAATTGTAATATTAAAGAATACAAAATGCATCCAGAGCACATAACCTTTTGTAACACCCACATCCAGACAATAGACTAGATTAGTAATTGTAACTCAAACATTGTTTAGGAAACTAATCCTGTTCGAAGAGCAGTGCTGGGGAAAGTTAAATTAGTAAAAGTAGTGCATTACAATATTGCGTTACTCCCTAATAAAGTAACTAATTTCATTACTTAATTTATGTGTTGCAGTACTTTCGCGTTACCTTTCCTCACCTAGGCTGGGCTTGCTTGTTTGTTAATACAAAAAAAGTTATATTTTTGGCAAATGTGAAGGCTCTTTCACACCAAAAGTGAAATGAATAAGCCTCAGGCAGAAGAAAATGCTAATTCACACCTGTACAGTAGGCGCAGCTCTAAGTAACAAACCTTTCAGCTGTGATTCCATTCTGAATTGCAGAAGAATAGGATGCAGGAGAAGAAAGTTCAAGTCTTACAGCAGTAAAAACAAAAATGAAACACAAATGTGATGTTTATCTTAAATCATTGCAATTATGATTGAATTGGTCAGCAGCAAATATATGGGTTAATAATGTGAGATTAAATACATAAAGTATTTTTGTGTAATTTAACATATTTATTGCAGGTTTGCGTAATATTCTGAGTTCGTATTTCACTGTTTTTATTCATTTTGAGGAATACTGAATCTGCTTTTGTGCAAGTGAGATGAGTAAATGCCTGCTCACATTTAGGCTGCGTCCGAAAACTGGAAAATGCTGCCTTCGGAGGACACATTTCAAGGTAGGAAGGCATCAAGGCACGTCCGAATCCAATGTTAGCTTCACTTCCTGTTTCCTGAGATACCTTCATCTGATTGATTTTTGAAGGCAGCATAGATGTATCCTTCACTGCCTTTGATATCCCACAATCCTGTGCTTTACATTCTGTGACAGTTGAGCTCGAAAAATAAAGATGGCGTCCGAAAGTTGTGTTTGCTGGTCAGTTTGTGTGTAAATGTACGTTTTTGACCAACATTTTCCACTTTTAATGTCATTTCTAGTGAGAAATTACTACTGTAGTAATTAAATATTTGTTTAGTTCTCACCAAAGCTCGTGCTATTTTGCTGTAGATCATTAAACTGTTACGCTGCCTCAGAAGTCTGTTTCGTGAGGTACCTTCATGCACAAACGCTGCCTTACAAGTCACTGCCTGATAGGGCAGCGAGGCAAAAAGTCAGCTGCCTAGGTTTTCGGATGCAGCCATAGTCTAGAACTATAACCAACATGTTTACACACAGCGCACATTTCTCTCAACATGGGGACAGGAGAGGTGTCAGTCAATAAATGAGAAAATATTACTTATACAGTACTTATACTCTGTTACTTTTTTGAAAAAGTAACTCAGATATTTTGTTGTAAATTTAAAAGTAATGCATTACTTTAATTATTTGAAGAAGGTCATCTGAATTACGTAACTCAAAAGTAATTGCGTAACTGGTTGCGTTACCCTAACAATGTCAAAGAGCTTTGCTTTAGTCACTGCCATTGACTGACCGAGATAATGCATCAAATGATGCCAAATCCTGGAGAAAACACTAACCTACTGCCTTTATGAAATTACACAGTAAAGAATCAGATTTAAGAGACACAGCGGAGGGTCCTTCTGCACTCAGATACATTAGAGAGGCTGTAGCTCAGCAGTTTATACTTATTAAACAGACACAGGCTCTGTTCCTTCAGAGATGCATACGCAAGCAACATTTTAAGAAAGGTTGTACAGAAAGGTAATCATCTTTCTTTCTAAGATAACTTCTTTTGAACAAACTGCTGCATCATATACTTATCCTTTACAGAAGGTCATAAGATAATGCAATATATATATATATATACACACACACACACACACGTGCACACAATTTATTATTTAATTTAACAAAAATTAATTTGAACAAAAAAAACGTTAAAAATGAATTAATCTATTTTAAATTTGACTATTTCATTAAATATTTCTATTTTCTATGCATATTTTGCTCTGAGTATCATTTCATTATCTTAGCAACATAGAAGCTCATGGGTTTTCGAAAAGAGCCTCAAAGGGTTTAGCAGATGCTGATACATTTTCAACAGACTGAGGCGGTTATTCATGTAATCTTTAAACTGTCAAATGTTGAACATAATTTACATGTCAACTGAAAATTAGATTTTAGAGGGAGGGGAGAAGAGAGATGGATTTAGAGTGATAGAGATGAAAGAAGGTTAGAGAGAGAGAGAGAGAGAGAGAGGGATGAACTTGCATTTCTCACAATGTTCCTCTGCTTCTGAGTGATATAGGGCTTCATAAATAATAGAGCTCTGCTGTGTGTTATATGAAGCTCTCTTCCGATCTCTCTCAAGGCCCTTTCACGTGACTCATGCACTGCTTTGACCTCAACATGAAAAGTGTTAAAAAAAAAAAAGACACAAAAAGGGCTATTTTACAAGATTGTTAGGTAGCAAGATGGGAAATGTACCTTAAACACTGAAAACATTTTTGTTTAGAACAGAAAAAGTCCCTGTAACTGCTTTGATACATTGCAGAAAGGAAAAAGAACTTGCTGAATGTTAAACTTTATAGTCTCTGGATGCTCTAGGTGAATTTAAATTAGTTCAAGAAAGGGATTCAAAGCATTGGATAATGCTGACGTGAATCAGTGAAAGGGCCTTCAGGCTGAGTGGTTTTCAGTAGCAGAAGACAATATACAGAGCTTATTTAGCCAATCTGAAACTCTCTGCCTGTTTGTCATGTTGTGTATTTGGGACTGCTGACGTAAGATTTGACATGTCTTTGGAGAGCAAAGTTTTGGAAAGAGGTTAAAAAATAAATATATATATATGTGTGTGTGTCCCTGGACCACAAAACTAGTCATAAGTCGCACGGGTATATTTGTAGCAATAGCCAACAATACATTGTATTGGTCAAAATTATCAGTTTTTCTTTTATGCCAAAAATCAGGATATTAAGTGAAGATATTTTGTAAATTTCCTACCGTAAATATATCAAAATTTTATTTTTGTGAGTGGATATGTGTTGCCAAGGACTTCATTTGGACAATTTTAAAGGCGATTTTCTCAATATTTTTTTTTTTTTTTTTTGCACCCTCAGATCTTCAAATAGTTGTATCTCGGCCAAATATTGTTCCATCCTAACAAACCATACATCGATGGAAAGCTTATTTATTCAGCTTTCATATGATGTATAAATTGCATTGCATACAATTTTTTCAGGATTCTTTAATGAATAGAAAGTTCAAAAGAACAGCATTTATCTGAAATAAAAAGCTTTTGTACACTTTTGTACACTTGGGTCAGTAAGAATTTTTTTTTGAAAGAAATTAAATAAATTAATACTTTTATTCAGCAAGGACACATTAAATTGATCAGAAGTGACAGTAAAGACATTTGTAATGTTACAAAAACTTTCTATTTCAGATAAATGCTGTTCTTTTGAACTTTCTATTCTTTCTATAGAGTGCAAAATTAGTAATAAAATGGTAACACTTTACAATAAGGTTAATTACTAAACATTAGTTAACTACATTAGTTAACATTAACTAATAATGAACTGCACTTCTACAGCATTTATTAATCTTCGTTAATGTTAATTTCAACATTTACTAGCACATTATTAAAATCTTGTTAACATTAGTAAATGCACTGTGAACTGACATGAACAAACAATGAACAACTGTATTTCCATTAAGTAACCTTAACAAAGATTAGTAAATACAGTAACAAATGTATTGCTCATGGTTCGTTCATGTTAGTTAATATATTAACTAATGTTTAACTAACGAACCTTATTGTAAAGTGTTACCATTAAAATTAATATACAGTGCTCAGCGTAAATGAGTACACCCCCTTTGTATGGCCTCCATGATTTTTAATGACAGCACCAAGTCTTCTAGGCATGGAATGAACAAGTTGGCGACATTTTGCAACATCTATCTTTTTCCATTCTTCAAGAATGACCTCTTTTAGAGACTGGATGCTGGATGGAGAGTGATGCTCAACTTGTCTCTTCAGAATTCCTCATAGGTGTTCGATTGGGTTCAGATCAGGAGCCACTGAATCACTTTCACCCTGTTCTTCTTCAGAAATCCAACAGTGGCCTTAGATGTGTGTTTAGGATCATTGTCATGTTGGAAAAGTGCATGACGACCAAGGGCACGGAGTGATGGTAGCATCTTCTCTTTCAGTATAGAGCAGTACATCTGTGAATTCATGATGCCATCAATGAAATGCAGCTCCCCGACACCAGCAGCACTCATGCAGCCCCACATAAGGACACTGCCACCACCATGTTTCACTGTAGGCACCATGCATTTTTCTTTGTATTCCTCACCTTTGCGACGCCATACAGTTTTGAAGCCATCAGTTCCAAAAACATTTATCTTGGTCTCATCACTCCAGAGTCTAGAGTCCCAGTAGTCTTCATCTTTGTCAGCATGGGCCCTGGCAAACTCTAGGTGGGCTTTTTTGTGCCTGGGCTTTAGGAGAGGCTTCTTTCGTGGACAGCACCCATGCATGCCATTCCTCTGCAGTGTACGCCGTATTGTGTCACGGGAAATAGTCACCCCAGTTTGTCTTTCTACTTCTTTAGATAACTGCAGTGAACTTGCATGCCGATTTTCTTCAACCCTTCTCATCAGAAGACGCTCCTGTCGAGGTGTTAACTTCCGTGGACGACCTGGACGTCTCTGTGAAATGGTTGCAGTTCCATCTTTTTTAAATTTTTGTACCACTTTTGCTACAGTATTCTGACTGATAAGTAAAGCTTTGGTGATCTTCTTGTAGCCTTCACCTTTCTGGTGTAATAGAAATGATTTTCTTTCTCAGGTCTTGTGACATTTCTCTTCCATGTGGTGCCATTGCTGACAGCATGAAATGGGAAGGGGTTTTAAAACCCTTTTATAGTCAACTGTCTGCTGGACAACTGTGTAATGAATAATTAGACTCACCTGTGGTTGAATTCTTGTTAAATTAGACATTTGTAGTCTAAAATTTAGCTTTGCTCCAGAGACTTTCAGTGGGGTGTACTAATTTTTGCATTACCCTAATTTGAGTAAAACTGAAAATTTTGTTCTCTAAGTTATATTATTAACCTTACTTTCATGTTATAAGTTAAACAGATGTTATATTAAACTTAGTCTTGTCAACATTTTGGAAATTGTTTTTGTGTTCATTGAGATATTGTTTAAAATGTTACTTTTCAATGGGGGTGTACTCATTTACGCTGAGCACTGTAGATAGATATGCATATCACACGAACACACACACACACACACACACATATATATACATACACACATTATATATATATATATATATATATACACAGTATACTTCTATACTCTTTGGTTACAGTAGGACTGTCTTAAAAAAATTTTGTTTTCATAAAAAATCCCTATGGAGAAAATTAAATACTATGAAAATAGTTTTAGTTATGATTTTTTTTCCCCATTTGGATAAGTCTAGTTAGTTTTGTATCAAATACAATGTGATTTTCGGTGATCGAGATCTGGCAGCAGCTCTCTTGGGCAAGCTATCAGCTCACAGCTTATCCTGCTTATGAAATTCGCAATAGGCCAGCAAACCAATAATAACGCAGGACAATGATGACGTTCCATAACAAAAGCGCGAAGGCGCAAAAGCTGCTGTAGATCAGCTTACCCGGAAGTCTCCATAACTGGCAGATTTAAAGTCCCCCTGAAATCAAAATTTAAGTTTTTTAGCTTTTATTATGAATATGTTAGCCTTAAGGTTATTAATAAGCTGGTGTGTTCTAAAACAATGACAAAATTCGCATTTAGGAGATATAAGCATTCAAAACTTACAGTCTCTTACTTCCGCTAAAATGGATCACGGATTTTCATGACATCACATCGCACTTTTTCTCGTCAAATCTTCGTTCCAATGAAATGCTCTCTAGAATCTGAAGTCCCGCCTCCTCCTACACTATCAACAGACGTTGAAGCCTCAGCTGAAATCGGTCATTTGCTCACACATTTACTAGTTTCTACATGGTGAATGGCACATAGTACACTATATAGAGAATAGGGAACGATTCAGACAGTGTAAATATGCTTTCCTTTGACGCGAATGAAGTCCGTTTTCGCGTTAGTGTCACATGAACCACCGCAACGCGAGCAGCACAGTCTGCTCTGGCCCAGAGACACGAGAGCACAGAGCGGATCATATGCGCGAGTCGGCACAGACCACAAAGGGTATCGGACCCATTTGAATTCTGCACAGAATGCTGTATACAAGTGATATAAAGGACATTATGAGGAGAAACGGTTAGAGATTAGAAGGAAACAGAGGTTTTACAGAGTCTAACGGCTCTGGCCAAGCTGTAACATAAACGAAACGCTATTGGCTATTTTAAAAAAGGGGCGGGGCTGTTCGATATATCGCCCTGTCTTACTGTTTCAGTTGAAATTATGTCAACACACTGAATAATGCTGCGCGTTCCAACACTCTTCAGTGGGCCTTTAAAGAAAATTACCATTGTTTGGCAAATAAATAAATTACGGACAGTTACATACGCATTGCCAATTATAGGCTTTATGGTACATCTCAAACAAGGGATTTAATAGTAATTTATAATGTTAATATTAATTGCAGAGTCCAAGAATGGCTTGGGTATGCAGAACATTCGCATCTTATATGGACCGCATCTTATATGGACCGCATATATATATATATATATATAATGGAGGCCAGCTAGTAGTTGCTGTGTGAGTAAACCTCACTCCTCTGATCTCAAGAGATGCTCTAGTGACTGACACTAGGGGTTGCAGCCTTTAGCCTCCTTCTTAGAGCGTCCGACTCCCATGCCGGAGACCCAGGTTCGAGGCCCGCGCATTGCGGGGCGAGTAGGACCTGGGTAGAGGGGTTACATATACATACACACATACATATACACACACACACACACACATATATATATATACACAGTTTTGATCAGTGCAGTATTATAACTCCAAAACCACTGTAATCCTAAAAATTGCCAAGTGACTTCCAACTGTTCTTGTTTGTGGTCTCAGCAGATGCCAAAAACTGCTACATCATCTTAAGACTCTACTCAACTGATACTCGAGCTCTGAAAACATCTTAAACATGCCTCAAACTTGAAACATGAACTTGGCATAAAAACAGCAAAAAGACTGAAGAGTTTAACATGCTCTTGAGTGCTGAAATCATTCATCCACTGATATCAGTTAAAGGAATAGGTCAGCCAAAATTGAAAATCATCATCATTTACTAACCCTCAAATTGTTCCAAACCTGTATGAATTTATTTCTTCTGCTGAACACAAAAGAAGATATTTTGTAGAATGTCGTAAACCAAACAGTTGATGGGCCCTATTGACTTCCATAGTATTTTTTTTTTTTCATACTATGGAAGCCAATGGGGCCCATCAGCTGTTTGGTTACCCATATTCTTCAAAATATCTTCTTTTGTGTTCAGCAGAAGAAAGAAATTCATACAGGTTTGGATCAACTTGAGGGTGAGTAAATGATGACAGAATTTTCATTTAGGTGAACTAGCCCTTTAAGAATCTGCTGTGATATAAAAAGACTGAGCAAAACCACATTGGCACCACACAGCAAATGAATGAGCAGGATAATCTCCTCCTCATATGTTTTAGATACCATCTACATTGTTTTATCTTTCAGATTTGTATTTTTCCTTTCACTCACTCCCAATGAATACCCTGTTCTCTATACACATGGGACAGACGAGTTTGCTGTTTCTTCTGTGAAGTGGACCATACAGCAAATAAGCTTAGCACAAACTAACACATCACATTAAAAGCAGAGGTACAGTGAGAATAAATCTCTCTGCTGCACAGCAAACCTCCCCATTTCACCTCACGAAAACTGATCCAGCTCCAGCGCACATATCAGAGACAACTCCCTTACAAAGGAAAACAATGATACATGAACACCAACCAAGCGTAAACACAAAGAAAACAAGCCTACTATAGAGATAAACACATAAATCACATGCACAAAGACACTGGGATGTCTGAGACAGTGCTTACCATCAAGTCCGAAGCAGGAGGTAATTTTTTGGGCGTAGTTGCACAGTCCATCGTAAGGAGGCTGTTTTTGCTGGTGCACTGTACTCTTATCCCCCATCTCTACTAACAAGCAAACACACACTCTCACCCTTTCAACCTCACACACTCACAGGACGGCCCCAGCAGGACATTCTGAGGCTGCGTCCTCATCAATAATTCACATTTGCACACACGCACACCAGACTCGTTCGCCCTCGCACACACACTCACGAAAGTGCTGAGGTGATGTGTCCTCACTGCATGCGTTCTGGTGTCCGGACTGGGAGGAAGTGGAGGAGGAGACTCAGGTTACCGCGGTACCGGTTGCCAAGGATAGGCCAGTGATGCCGCAGTCTAACAGGTAGAAGTCTGCTGCCCTGGTGCAGAGGCAGGGCGGGGCATTTACGGGATGAGCTGCGCTACTGTCGGACACAGAGATGCAAGAACACACAAACACACACACTCCCATCCAGTATGTTGTTAAAGAAATGCTCTCCCCTAGTTGGCCACTTCAAATTATTCAGCAAGGTTTGTCAATCACTGTGGAAGTCGGTTTCTGTCACAGTTTATTAAAAAATTGTGATTCTGTTTTAATAATCAGATTTTAAGTCTTTATTATGAGTTAGTGTCTCATAATATTTTTGAGAAATCATTATGAGGTTTCTCATTATTAGCAAGTCATAACTACAAAATTGTTTCTGATTATTATGAAACAGTAAGGCTTAATATCCCATTATTATTTTCTATTTTTAATATCCCATTATTATTATTATTTTTTAATTTATTTTTTTTATTTTTTTTGGTCAGCTGGGATGAAAACAGCTTCCGCAGCCTGCAATAGATCTCAACCGATATTGTTTTATGGCTGATGCTGATATCTAGAGTGGAAGGTCGCCGATATAATGCTAATGCCGTTCAAAAGTTTGGGGTCAGTAAGATTTTTACTTTTTTGATAATTCTTTTATTAAGCAAGGATGCATTCACTTGATAAAAAGTGACAGGAACGACATAAACATTGCTACAAAAGAGTTCAAATAAATGTTGACTTTCTATTCATCAAAGAAACACAGAAAAAAAAATTGATCACGCTTTCCACAAAAATATTAAGCAGCACAACTGGTTTCAACATTGATAATAATAAGAAATGTTTCTTAAGCAGCAAATCAGCATATTAGAATGATTTCTGAAGGATCGTGGGACACTGAAGACTGGAGTAAAGATGTTGAAATTTAAGTTAAGTTATTTTAAATTGTAATAATATTTCATTGTTTTTACAGTATTTTTGATCAAATAAATGCAGCCTTGGTGAGCATAAGAGACTTCTTTCAAAAATATTTTTTAAAAATCTTACAACCCCAAACTTTGAACATTGATCCAAAACTGCTTTCAATGAAGCTGTGAAATGAACAGTAGAATTAGATTCAATCTTAAACAACAGTTTTAAATAAGATCACAAAAAAAGTTTTGGTTTTTTTGAAAATTTGTAAAAGTGGGCATCTCCAAATGTACATATTTTGTGTCACCTTTAATAAAAGTGGACCTTTTCTTAATTCTAAAGTGAACTTATGTTTTAAGGACGTTTAGATATTATATATATATAAAAATGAAAAAAAGGAGTGATTTTTCAATAGTGGAGTTTTTGCAATCAAGTTCTTTGCCTATAAGATCAGAAACCAAATATGTGACCCTGGACCACAAAACCAGTCATAAGTCACATGGGTATATTTGTAGCAATAACCAACAATACATTGTATAGGTCAAAATTATCTATTTTTCTTTTATGCCAAAAAATCATTAGGATATTAAGTAAAGATCATGTTCCATGAAGATATTTTGTAAATTTCCTACTGTAAATATATCAAAAATTTATTTTTGTGACTGGATATGCATTCTGAAGGACTTCATTTGGACAACTTTAAAGGCGATTTTCTCAATATTTTGATTTTTTTTTTTTTTTTTGGTCACACAAGGTTAAAAACAACGCTTGTAATTAACGACTACAGTGGTGTAGGCAGTAGCCTGTTGTTCGCTGACAATTAACTTGTGATGCGATTGACTGAGTTCGAATCCACCATTTGCACTTAAATTATTATTTTCTTTCCTTTTTTTTTTTTTTGCATGAGGGATACCATGAAAATGAATATTAGTTCAAAAACTTGCCTTTCTGCCAGTTTTCACCTTTGATATTAAGAATTAATAACAGTGATAAAGAATTAAACTTGCATTGCGGACATCATTTTGTCACGTGCTGTTGCCATGGTGAATCGTAATATCGGAGCTCCATTGATCATGGCTTTTCATAGTCGTGGTGCACGCGCTCAACTCCAAGTCAACCTACTTCGAGTCGATTGAACTAACTCAGTTCAGCTGTTCTGAAACAGAAAACTCAGTTTCCCATCTCAGAGTAAGTCAACTCAGAGTTCAAGTTTTAACTCAGAGTTGGTTGAACCTCCTTATTGAAACGGACCCCAGAAGCTCAACCAAACTTGCAACACGCGTGAGAACAAACCTCTTCCGGAAGCTCAGATGTACTGCGTAACCACTGAGGTTCGTTCTCGTGTTACGCAGCACGTTTGAGCTTAAATGTTTCTAAATAAACTCTTGAAAGTGCCGATGGACCAGCATAAATTTTTACTTTTGGGGGCTGGTATGATCCCAGCAAGACCACAACAAAACTTGCGTATGTGTTACATATCATGTTTCTTAGTGTGTGTTTGTAGTTAACTAAAGACCAAGACAATTTTCCAAATTAATTTTAATAAATTGTTTAATAAAGAAAAAAACGCACATTCCTGGTTACAGTGTTAAACACTGCTCAGTTTTCATATGGTCCCAATATATAGAGAGTAAAAGTAACACTGAATCAGTGTTGCAGTTAGTGAAATAAAGTAGATTCACTCTACAAGTGATGATTGAGCATTAGTGAGGACACCTGCTGTTAACAAGCAGAATCCCTTAAGATAAGAGGAACAACAAGAACAGAAACACAACAACTACAACTGACTTACACAGCCTTAGATGAAATCAACTGCAAATAAAAATCAATCTCACCAAACAACTCCAAAAACACCATGTTCACTTATTACAACCCAGTTTGGCTTTCTTTCATTCATATGGGACATGTACAAATATGGTTGTTGAAGCCCTCTAGTTGGGCACTTGGCCATTGACTTTAGCTGAATTAATTCTCTAACAGCAATTGCTGAAAGTGCATGCTATCCCTATTTTCTACAATATTTCATGCTTCTGACTGCAATGACATGCCTATTACAATGTGCACTTTTTGAAATCAGTGACTGACAGCTGGATTTTGACACAAGTGAGCTCCCAAATGAGTACAGATCATTTTCAGTTCAAACTTTCAGATTTGAACTTTCATTATCAAGTTATTAACTGTCCCATTGAAAGAGCTCTTCTCATAAGCCGTTATTGAACAAACTGCTTATGGTTATGCTTTTATTAGGCAGTTTTCTTGGTTTCCATATCTCTAAATGTTTTTGTTTTGTAATGTACACAAGCTCCTTTTAACTGATTTCAACTGATTTGTGTCCTTTAATACTCTGAAACGTTTTACCAGTGACATTGATTAATAATGTAACCATAACTAAAACAATTAAAGTTCAGTTATACTTTCAGCAGAGGAAGCAAAAGAAACAGCGCGGACCCACGGGCGTTTGGACGTTCAATTTCAAGAACAAAGACAGTCCGTCCAAATGGACACTAGCTGGAGTCGCGCTGCTACTTCGTTCAGATACGAACACTAGCTGCTGCCATTTCAGCAGTCCTTCATTTGCCAATAAACATACCAAAAATCATTATAAGTTATTATTTATAAAAAAGCATTATTATTAAAAGCATTATTAGTTACTATAATTATATTTTATGTAACAGAGTTAGAATTGTAATTAGTTTTATTGTGAATCCTCCTGAATTTAGCAGCAGCTATTAAGTCTACATTGTAATGATGCCCTCATGTGGTTTGTTTGGGAGCTGCAGACAAAAAAAATGCTTGGTTTGCCGGAAGATGACGTAACACTGCAGTTGCAGTGCTCTGTCTCAATTTGGTAATATTTATGTGATAATGCAAAATGAGTAGCGATTTCGAGTATTTTGTGTTTATGATTTGGTTTAGCTAATGTTTTAACCATTTAATCCGAGTAGTAACGTATATTTTATTAGTTATATGGCCTTTCGTGAACTTCCGTTGGAAGTTCCGTTAGCAAGGCCAGGAGGTCGTTAATTTTATTTTTTGTTTAGCTACCCAATGTCTGTTGCAAAAAGACAAGAGGATGTTTTATTTCACTTTCAGTAAACAGATGTCAACCAGGTCTGCGTTTCAAGGCAGCCCAGAACATACAGAACATATACTGTGGGATTGTGCCCGCCAACTCGCGTTCATCAGAGCGCGGGAATGAAATCAAATGAACGGATTAGCTAAATCACAACGCAGAATACAAAAGAAAGCTTCAGAAATGAAGAAGCAGTGCAACTGCTGAAATTGTCTTAAGTTAAATTAAAGGTACTTTGATCAAATTCTCCTGTCTCATACCCACAATGCTGGTGATTTTAATCAAGGCTATTCCCATGGAGAAACAGGACACGCGGAGTGTTTAAAGGGTTAGTTCACCCAAAAATGAAAATTCTGTCATTAATTACTCACCCTCATGTCGTTCCACACCCGTAAGACTTTCGTTCATCTTCGGAACACAAATTAAGATATTTTTGATAAAATCCAATGGCTCATTAAGGCCTCCACTGCCAGCAAGACAACACTTTCAATGCCTAGAAAGCTACTAAAGACGTATTTAAAACAGTTCATGTGACTACAGCGGTTTAACCTTAATGTTATGAAGCGACTAGAATACTTTTTGTGCACCAAAAAAAAAATAAAAAAAAAATAACGACTTTATTCAACAATATCTAGTGATGGGCGATTTCAAAACACTGCTTCATGAAGCTTCGAAGCTTTACGAATATTTTGTTTCGAATTGTGTATCAAACTGCCAAAGTCACGTGATTTCAGTATGTCATAAGTGTTTCGAAATTTCAATGGTTCACCACTGGGGGGCGTGACTTTGGCAGTTTTTAATTTACATAATTTTTAAAATGGATTATTAATCTAGCTGTGTACAGATTGAGAAAACAGAAGCAAGAGAGAATGAAAATAAATAAATGTGTGCGTGTGTGTTGTAAAGTAAAATGTGTGTATGTGCGTGCATGGGCCGGGGATGGGTGGAAAGAAATCTGATTGGCTAGTTTAGTCCACACACAAAAAAATTACATTACGAATAGTTAATGTTTAAATCCAGGCTCAAAAACAGCTAAACTTGATTGAAACATTTGCAAAAAGGCCTAAAACGAATGCGTAGGGAAGAAGAAATGAAGCCTCTTAAATCTTTGAAACTTTTCTCTCTGATTATTTAGGGAAAAGATTCGAAGCATCAAGAGTGTCGAAAACAGTGCCATCTTGTGGCAGGTCAAGTTTATAGCAGCCATAAATCCGAGTGTGCAGCTCCGCGTCTATTCATTATGCACAAATAAGTCTGACAATGCTAAATGCATTTAGTTTTCTGATAATCTAATTCACATATTAAAGTGTGGCAATGAATTAAATGTAACATCAATAATTATAATAATACTTTTAATCGTATTTTAAATTTAAATATTTTTTTTTTTTTTTTAAAGTAATTACTTGCTCAAAATAAGTACCTACCCAAGAGAGTATGCGATTTCGGATGCAGCCTAGATTTCTACTGAGACCCACATTCCATCTGAATCTCCTGAAATGAAATATTAGTAATATGCAATATTCTAAAAACATTCTATTTAGTCAGAATAAACTGCACTGTAAAACCAATTCAAAACAAATTCGAAGAAAGCAAATATTTTAATTGGGACGGAGTGAAATGAATTAAAGAAAGTCGCAGGACACAGCAAACCTCATTACAGAGATTTCCAGGCCCGGCAGAATCAAGCAACTGAGATCACATGACATTTCATCCCGAAAATGGTAACCTGCTAACAACTTTGTTCTTCTAAAAAGTGTCACATCGTGACACCATGGCAGTGACACTCAAATTCAACAGAAGATACCTTCTGACATGTCTGACAAGTGAGCTACATCTGTACAAGTAATGAGAATAAACCAGTCAAGCAGAACAGTGATAGGGTCTAAGCAGATGAATTACATATTTAGAGGGGGAAAAAAAAACAAAAAAAACAGAGCTGAGAATCTTTTTTAACCAATGGAATACATTGCTTTACAACTTATTTTTTTAAAAATAAAATAGACACCATTAAAACAAAGACCAATTTTTCTTAAGTGTACTCAAAACCAAGACTGCAGAGGTTATAGGCTACAACCGATTACTGCATTTAAAATAAGGCATCACAAATATCCCCATAAATAAGCAAAAGTAGAGGAAGAGAGAAAAAAAAAAAAAACTGAATGGAAGGGCAGTTAGGGAGGTAATATGCTTTCCTCTGCTGCATATTATTAAATATGACCTTGCATGCATTTCACACCAGACATAACTACTATTATAACTGTACATTTGTATATACACAGTTCAGAACTTGGTATAAAATGTGCATGATCAAGAATAATAAAAAAAAAAAAAAAGCATTATTTTTCTTTCTCTCTGAAACAGACATGCTGCTCCTATGATGATACATCCTTTGGTTTTTAAAGAAAATAAAATTAAAAATAAAATTAAAAAGACAGACATTTAGCTTTTCTGCACATGTAAAATGGATATAGACACTAGTGTGCAATTCTTGAAAATAAATGCAAACCTTGAGAGACACAACTTTAAACATACACTTGTGTTATGGATGGAAAAATGCAAGGTAATGATGGAGATACAAATCTGAACCCTGTAAAGATTGTTAAATAAAGCCACGATACCAAGGCAGCCAGCTCTCCAAAAATAAAATAAAAAACCCAACCCTATTTCAAGCTGTGCCCCTTCTTGCCAAATGTACACAGTGTGCATTTAGTACAGCATGTCCTTTACAAAGAGCAGGAGCAGATGAAGATATCAATAGCCTGATGAATAACACTATTGCTGGTATAATTCCACAATGCCACAATGCAAAAGTATAATATTAAAGATCCCTTGTGAGGAAGCAGATAAACTCTAAAGTAGCTGTTCGTTTCTAATTTTTAAAAGGAATAGTTCACCTAAAAATAAACATTTTGTCATCATTTACTAACCCTAATGTTGTTCTGAACCATTTTCTTTCTTACTTTTCCAATCGATGATGGTGATTTTTATGACCAAGTTTTGAAAATAGACAAAAAAAAAAAAAAAAAAAAATTCATAAAAGTGATCCATATGACTTGTGCCCTATATTCCAAAGCCTTTCAAAATCATACAATAGGAACAGATCAAAATTTAAAATGCCACTTACTGAAAATCTTTTGACTTAAAGGGATAGTTCACCCAAAAATAAAAATTCTGTCATCATTTACTCACCCTCAAGTTGTTCCAAACCTGTATGAATTTCTCTTCTGCTGAACACAAAATAAGATATTTTGACAAATGTCGGTAACCAAACAGTTGATGGGCCCCGTTGACTTCCATAGTATGAAAAAAAAAGAAAAAAAAAAGAAAAATACTATGGAAGTCAATGGGGACCAGAAACTGTTTGGTTACCAAAAATATTTTCTTTTGTGTTCAACAGAACAAAGAAACTCATACAGGTTTAGAATAACTTGAGGGTGAGTAAATGACAGAATTTTTATTTTTGGGTGAACTATCCCCTTACGACTTAAATTTCCCTTTTAGTTCACACAATATATATATCTCAATGGCTTGAAATAAAGTGCACGTCACCATTTTTTCCTGGTACTTTTTGCGTACATCCTCATTCATATTTACTGCACGGAAAATGAGCTGCTCGAACATTCTGCCATTTCATGGAACAAAAATAACCTTGAGTTGCAACAACATGAGGACGGACACATTTTCATTGTTATTTTAGGTGAACTTTTCCTTTAAAACTATTTTTTTAAATCAATAATAAATACATGATGATGATACAGGATGAAGTACACAGCTACTGTCTAGCTGGGACCAAGGCACACACATAACATGTCAAGTTGAACAACTAAAATGGTTTAGGAACACTATCGGGAACATAAAGGATGAACAGCTCTCTGGGGATGCACCAGTGAAAACTGGTTTGAGTGCAAATGTGCCCAGTCTCAAATCAATCCAGTCCGCATTGCTTTCGGCTCGCTTTAAAAGAAAAGTGTTGGCAAACACTACCGGAAAGAAAAATGAGAGAGGATTTGTTTAAAAATGTTGCTCGTTGTCTAGTTCTCCAATTATTTAAAACAGCTAGACTTTGAATCCTGAGTTATTGTAATTTTTCATTACAAATTAACTTCTGTTGCATTTGACTATTTTTCTCAGAAGAACAGATAACAACAGATGACAGTATCTTTGATACTGCAAATGACAAACAATAATCAATAATTACATATTTAATTTAATTTCATTATTTGAATCAAAATTAAGTCAATTTCTTTTTATAAGTTAGAACCTAATTTTTTGGCATTACCATTCTTTAGTTCTGAAGTTATAATTTCTTTTCTTTACATATGAATGCTACAAAATCCTCTCTCCTCTCTCCACATGGGCTGATCCACGAGAGTCACAATTCACTCCTCTCTTTACAAAATTCTCCTTCTCTGTGCCTTTAAAACAGTACGCTCAGTCATAGTTATGGAAACATCCCAGAGATAACGCGAATGAAACATCCTTGAATGCGAGTCCTGCCGCAGGCAGCAGTCTGCGCTGAGGGATGAGTACAGTTGGGTTTGTTGTTCCTGTGTCATCCGCCTCCTTTCGTCTGTTTATTCATCTATTTGTGTCCTGCGCACAGTGGCGAGAGAATCAGGGAGAAGTGGAGGCGGACGCATGGAACTTCACAAAAGCGATAGCTGCGAGCTCTTTGCAGAACTCCTCCAGAACAATGACCCCCTCGAGCAACGTCACATGATCGACGCTGTAAGACAAAGATGAACCTCTTCATCACAGAAAAACAAATACACAGCAAAGAAACAAGTCTCTGATCAGGCTGCACGATAGGGCTAGGCATTGACACAAATTATTATTATTTCGATTCACAAGCTTGCGTTTCGATTCAATTCACACAAACTTGCCTCCCCTTACTTACTTGTTTCATTTGCTCTGGATGAATATTGTTGGAGTTACAGGGCTTGAATTTTGGGGTGGGATTGTGTGTATTGCGCATAATTTTACACATTCCCACAGATTTTGTGCTCACACACAAGTGTGTGCCCATAAAACCGTACATAAAACAGTTTTTTTTCACTGCTTATTGCGCTTAAACGGTCAAATACACACACAATAATGTCAAAATGCCGGTCTTGGTGAGTATTCACGTAAACACAGTCAGTTATGTTGTACACGTGTAACACTATAATGGATCCATGCGTCAGGTCTTAAAGTGACAGCAGCCTAATATACCTGCTGCCAAATTATGAGATAATATTAAAATGATCTATATGACAGTTTTTCCCCATAGTGTCAGTGTCAAAATTGTGGCCAGTGAAAATGCTGAGTGGCTAGCAACTTTGGAAAACCACTAGCTACAATGGCTGGTGAGCAAAAAAGTTAATGTCAAGCCCTGAGGTACATGTAAATTGGTATATTTGATTTATTTGCATGAACCACTTTAAATGGTCTGTTTCAATGATTTAACTTTACCGAAGGCCCTCTATGGCATTGTTTTATACATTCATGTTGGAAAACTGAATATTTGCTTACAATTTTTGTGCAAATACACATACATACATCAAAGCCTTACCTCATCCCCTCTGGCTCTAGTCCCAGCAGTCTCTTCCTCACCATCAGGAGTTTAGGGGTGAAATCAGGGATGCGGTGAGTTCGCAACATCAGATCACCAACCACCTGATCAAACCATCCATATAAATAATGGGTTAAACAGTCTGTGAAGTGTCTAAATAATAATAATAATAATAAAAAAAAAATATTAATCCAGTCAGAGGAGATTCAGTGTGGAGAACAGCAGACGTACCCTGACGATGACTGAGAAGAGAGATCTGCAGCCCGGCGCCAGGTTAATGTACGGGTCCAACAGGTACTCGTGAAGATGAGCATGAGGCAGCAGAGATAGCTTAGACAACACAGACGTCACCTGCAGGTTAACATCATATGGCTGGATGGAGATAGAGAAACAAAGAGAGACATCAGGAGAAAGATATTAAATAAAAATGCATAATTTTGCAAATGTATTACCTATGTAAAGAAAGTGAATGAGCGATCTAAAATGACAAAAACACCATTCAAGTATTATAGAAGTAGTACATACAACTTGTGCAATCTGCTTGTTAAGTTGTGACGTAAGGAACGCCGTTTCTGGGTCCAAGCCTCGACTCGTTTCACTTGAGAATGGCATCTCCACGGCTGTTTATGAGCGCTATTTATTCATATTAAACATTTAACATTTTAAAGTTAAACATTTAAAATACTTACAGTCTACACAACAGTCTCTGTGCTCACAGCGTCACAGACATTAATATTTTAACGATTTATAAAAGATGAATCACTATCTGGCCATCTGGGATTTTGGTATGGAGATAAAGGTTATGATTATAATTTTTTGGAAGCATTACACCACATCGTGTGTGTATATTAGCACCATTTGTTGTTTTCTTGTGGTATGAGATAGAGCGTTTGGACCCGGAAGCACTGCAGCGTGACGTCAGACTTAACAACCGAATATTTTAAGTCTTCTGAAGCAATACAAATGTATACAGATTTGGGTTATAATGCAAAAGTTGTATGTTAAATTTTTTTTTGTTTTTGTTTTTTTGTTAATTTAAACGTTAAGAGCTATCACACATCAGTAAATATCTTCAGTTCACACACCTGATCGAGGATTCGCCCCATTCTGTCAAACAACACTTTGAGAAAGTGTCCTTCGAAAAAAGGACTGTCCAAATTACATTTTTCAAAGGGTTTTGGACTGCTGCGCCAGTCCCACTTCTGACAAACTCCACAATAGTCCCGAAACTGTCAACATACAAAAAAATATGATGATAATCACTCCAATGGTTGTGTCAATGTTGGTATAATGCACTGCATGCTCAAATATAAACAGAGCAATTTATATAGGGCCATAGAGACCTCATTATTACACATTTTATTCTAGAATTTTTTATTATTATAAATCTTATAATAATTGTAATGGACTTTTGGCAATTTCACAATTTGGCAATTATTTTATTTATTTAATAATAAACTATTTATATAGCACCTTTCAGACATAAAACATAGTTCAAAGTTCTTTACATAATCAAATATCAATTGCAACATCCCATCCACAAATGCTGTATTAGCAACACCAGGGTGTCACTTCAAAAGTATTTGAATATCCATAAAAACAAAGGAGGCATTCACAACAAACCGCTGATGAGGTTATGAAATTAAATGCATTTATATTTACATAATTTTATCTTAAAGCATCTGTTAACTAAAGCCATGGAATATATTGAATATTTATTCACCACACTTTGTTTGAATACTTTATTTATTCATTCCTCACCTGTCTGTGTGCATCTCTCAAGTAGGTGTCATAGCCTGTGCCCTCAACCTGATAGGATGATTTTGCCTCATCAGGCACCAAACACAGGAAACTACATGGAGAGAGCACAGAATTATTACATGGGAAGTTAATATTTATCACAAAATGATGAAACTGGCTGGCATGTCACAACTGGTCAAATTTGACATGGAAGGGTATCCTGCGCTACCTGTTAACTATTTTGTGAACCTCTGTCTTCCCATCAGGCTTTGCATGTTCTGTGCTTGGTGGCGGAGAGCAGCTTAACCAATCAGGGCTGGAGAGTCTGTTATCAGGAGAAAGATCTGAGAACAACGGGTCTTCTTCCAGATCTCTGGGGAAACAATACAAATCAATGAAATTAGACTATTACATGCATACTACATCTCACAGAAATATTTGCTTTGATCTCCAAATATTCACAAGAAATGACCCAAGAAGAAAAAAACAAGTAACCGTAGTATAAAGCATTACTACAGCAAACTTTCTAAAGGAATAAAAATTGTATACACCACAATTGTATAGTCCCATTTATTAGAATGAGGATTTATGGCATTTTTGATAAATCAGACCCATTATTGAAACGGATAGCAAGACAAACAGTAATGCTTACAACCAATATTATTTGGTGGAAGAATTGTTTATTCAGATTATTACTAATAAATGTAACTATTTATTGAACTGTTTCCAGTGTTTTATAAGTGCCATAAGCAACATTCCTCTCCACTTTGTGATTCAGCACAACAGCTGAATCAGTGTAATTGTATTATTGTGTGTCCATTTGTTTTAAAAAAAAATAATGAAATGTTGTTGTATGAGGCATTGATTTAAAGGTGAAGTGTGTAATTTGACTGTTGCCAAACAGGTTCCCACTCTCCTCTTTTGCCACTGATCGCCAAACAGGTAGTCCTGTCCTAAATTCAATGCATTGGTTGTGAAAATGTTTCACTGCATGCTAAAAAACAGAGCAATGTTTTATATTGCCACAGAGACTCAGTGGCTACTCAGAGACTACAAATGGCTTAATAATTATGTTTTCTGCATATTAAGATAAAACAGTATTTTAACATAAATTCACACTTTACTTTTAATTACTAATTAATTCGTTAATACAACAACCAATCCAAACACATTTCAAAAATATCACTTTGGTTGACTTGCATTTAGGTTTTATTCATTCACAAATTGCAGCTCATTTATGATCTTGCATGTTCTAGAAGCATGTAGACGCATTGATCAGAATGATCTGGAAGTTTAGCAGCAGTGGAGACAGCAGCTCTTACACGGCATCATGTGGTTGGCCATTCTCCATGTGCTCACGCTCCTCTCGTTCCTCTGGTTGTTTGTTCTCCATGTAGTTGCGCTCTTCCAAGCAGCGCAGCACCAGATTCTGCAGAATGTGCTGACATGGTTTCTGCAGCAGATGCTCAAACAGCCTTAGGGTCATGATGCTTATCTAGAACCAGACACAGAACCAGAAATTCATGAACATAAAACTAAAGAACTGCTGCAATAAATCAGACACTTATCTTTTATTCTAAATAAACAAATCTAAAGATCACAGTACAATTAACACATGAAACCACAGAAGATCAGGAGTTCCCAACATTGTTTTGTCAGCTCTAAACCTCTAGAATATAATTTTTGTTCAGAAAAGTATTTCCAAGACTTTACAGGGATTCATATTTATAAATTTATATTTATATAAATATATTTATATTCACTATAGAAATTAGTATTTCCAGTTACTCTGTAAGATTTTACAACTTTCCATGATTTTTGCAGGTCTGGAAATCACCATTTTAAAAATCCAAATTGGTAGGAACGTGATTTAGAATTCAAGAGGCGTTCTAACCATTCAATAAAAAAAATAAATAAAAGCAAGCTATATTGAATATACAATATACTGGATTCTAATTTAATAACAACAATCAATACATAAATATTTTGTAGATGTTACAATTTGACCTTCCCTTTTGGAACCCTTTAGATAATCTGGTCAAAGGAGGATGAAATGCATCGATTAATACAGTCATGGCAGCCAGAGTTACCTCATCTGACAAGTGGTCACAATGTTCTATGAGTCTGTGTCTCAGGGGATGCTGGGTAATGCTAGCAAGTGTCTCTGGCCCTGTTCCCTCTCCCAACAGGAAGTAAATGGTCTCCTGAAGTAGGGCTTCTGACGTCACCTGTCTGATGATCCTGTTTAACAGGGCTGTGGAAGTCAGAATGCCAACCTCTGACCTGGAATGAGATGACAAAAAACAAGAGAGCGTGTAAGAAAGAAAACTCATTTTCTGTTAAATTCTTAGCTTTGGGGTGCCGGTGCAATTTCAAAGTATGTGAGACTGGTAAACAAACCTGAGATAGCTTACATACTTACGTTTGCATTAGCTGAGGCTCCATTACAGTAACAAAGAACCGCTCTCTCACGGCTCGGGCCAGAACTGCAGCGGCTGTCTAAGGAGCAAAACACAAAAATGTTACAAAACACACATCAATATGTGAACATTCATCCTCTGTTTATGAAACTGCCCATCTGGTTTAGACAAAAATGTCTATTTATACATGTTCTTGCCATTTGTTGACAGATTTTGAGCATGATTCAATATTAACCCATCTTCTGTTTTTTTGATAAAAGTGTTTTTACCTTCTGAGCCTCTTTGATGAGCTGATCACAATAGTCCAGCCACGACAGGAAGGAAATAAGGGCACGTTTGCCCGTAAAAACAGCAGCATCCTCCTTTAGATTATACACATCCAGCCTACAAATACACAAACTCTCAATTAATGTTCAAAACAGTTTCACAGATCTCTGGGCAATAGAGCGAATGTTCACAATATTTTTGTGATGATTTTGCTGGTAATAAAAATTAAGCAACATAATAAATCATAAATGTCACATTAAGCAATATAACAGATTTTTTTATTTAAATTACATTTTAAAAAAATATAGAAAATAAACAACAACATTTTGTATTTAGTTAAAATATGTATAATATTATTGTACTTTGAATCCAGCAGTAGTAGTAGTAGTAGTAGTAGTAGTGTAGTTACAAAAAAAAATACAGTTTAGAAAACAGTGAAAACATTTTTAATCTGACTGGCAATAATGGCTGTTTGGTCAAAATGTAATAATAAATAATAATAATAATAATAATAATAATAATAATTATAATAAGTCACTGTCGGGCAGAAAACTTGTATGTCCACAACCACAACTTTTTGGGAAATGGGGAAAAAAAAACAAAAAAACGCTGTATTGTTTTAAATAAGTAAACACTGTTGTAAAGGTTGATTTTGTGGCTTTATATATGGTCAGACACTTGCATGTGTCATTATATTGTTAACATTTTACCAAAATTAAGCTCAAATTGAGTTTGGCAAATGTCGGACATACCAGCGGATGTCGGACATACATGTTTTATCCGTCTTTAGAATGGCCACATCTGAGGCAGAAGCATACATGTTTCTAGAGTAAAGAAATGCTGTTTCTAGTTAAAGTGCTGTCTTTATTTACCCTTGCATTGCAAACAAGCAGAGACGGAGCAAACTGGGTGCGGCACTTCATTCACGATAGAGGCGGGGTGGAGTCATGAGGTTTTACCAACAGGATCCAATGGAGTTACGAGGTTTGGTCACAAGCTCTTTTTAATGGTTAAATATTTGCAAAACCCACAGACAGACGTAAAGGGTGACCAATAGTAATGATTTATAAAAAAAATAAATAAATAAAAGACGAAATATGGAGATACTAGGTTTCTGCCCAACAACGACGATATTTATAAATTAAAAAAAACCCCAAACATTTATTTTAGTATTCATTTTGCATCTGTTAGCAATATAATATAAGTACTGGATTAGAAAGTCATGTATACCCCCAGTTTACGGACTCCACAGTTTCGATGTCTAGAGGGTCCATGGACTGGGGAAGGGCGCGGTAGAACTGTGCCAGCCGGTCTGTGAGGAGTTGACTAAGCTCGGTGTTCTCTGTGAGGCATTTGGCTGCAGCTGGCTCAGGCAAACTGACTATCAGCATCAGACCTTCACATGCCTTCACCACAATACGCCCATCCTGAGAAAAAGACAAGATCAGTTTACACCCATACAATCAAATTCATCAGCATGGTTTGTCTTGTGCCAGCCTGAAGCAGGGCGAGTTTAGAGACAGAGAGACGCACTTACTGGACTCTTAGTGAGGTTAAGAAGGGAGCTGACTAGGTTGTAGTTGTCGTTGTTTGGCAGTGTAGTGTGGACGGAGGACGGACTTGCTTCCCCTGGGCTTGTGGCTTGACCTGCTGCATCTTTCTGTGCAAATTTGACCAGACTGGGATTTTGGTTTTGGTTCTGTCCTGTATCTGGAGAAGATGGATCTTTCACTAAATCAGCTCCACCATCTTTAGCAGCCTCCAACCTTTTATTCTTATTCTGCAGAAACACATGGAGAAATGCAAATGTTAGATATAGCCATAGTGTTGGGAACGTGTCTTAGTATATGGTGCCTACACAGACAGAGGCCATCTTAAAACATCAAACTACTACACACATCCCCCAACACTCACTTCCAGGAAGAAGTTGACGAGGTAAGGGTCCTGCTTAAGTTTGGCACAGACGGTACACAGAAACTGGATCTCTTCATTCTCTGTAGGAGCAGCAAGAACCTCGCCGCAGAGGCGGACCAGTTTCTGAGGAATCACCATTAGATATAACATGCATGGTCGGTTAAACATTCAAGGGATTTTTCTATTTTTAAAGGGTGAAGACAGTTTAAAACTGTAATTCTTATCACCTGTACAGGTCTGTGCACGTTGATATGAGGCAGGAGTGGTTGCCGTATTCGACCCAACAGTTTGGTGTAGAAACTCAAAACCTGCTGTTTCATTCCAGGAGGGCACTGGGGAAGAGCACACAGGAGAAAAAAAAAAGACAGAGAGAAAACCTTAACCCTTGCTTTACTGTACAATGATCAAGATCAAAGAACCACAGGTATTAAAAAAAAAATTCATTTAAAGGGACAGTTCACCCAAAAATAAAAATTCTGTCATCATTTACTCACTCTCATATTGTTCCAAACCCATAAGACTTTTGTTTATCTTCGGAACACAAATGAGGATATTTTTAATGAAATCTGAGCGATTTCTGTCCCTCCATTGACAGCTACGCAACTACCACTTTGATGCTTCAAAAAGTTCATAAAGAGATCGTAAAACTAATCCATATGAATTGAGCGGTTTAGTACAAATTTTCGATCACTTTATATGACGAATAGATTGAATTTAGGCTTTTATTCACATACATTACTTCAGTCTTCAGTGTCACATGATCCTTCAGAAATCATTCTAATATACTGATTTACTGCTTAAGAAACATTTCTTTTTATTATCAATGTTTAAAACAGTTGTGCTGCTTAATATTTTTGTGGAAAACCATGATTTTTTTCAGGATTCTTTGATGATTAGAAAGATCAAAAGAACATTACATTTGAAATGTAAATCTTTTTGTAACATAATAAATGTCTTTACTGTCACTTTTGAATAATTTAATGCATCCCTGTTGAATAAAAGTAACAATGTCTGTCTTTCCAAAAAAAAAAAAAGAAAAAAAAAAAAAAAAAGAGAATCTTACTTACCCCAAACTTATGAACAGTAATGTATGTCAAAACATTAATCATCATATATTGATCATTAAAAGATCCAATGAATATATTGCCCATCATTAATATTGCCAGTAGGCAACATTCGCAGATTTTTCAAAAGGTAAAAATGAAAACTATCACACATGTGAATCAAAGTCTGATCAAAGTCTCTTGATATTATAATTTTTGAAGCATATAGTAAAAAATACTTGAAAAATAACCTAAAATGTTATTTTAGATCAAAACAAAAGGGCAGTCAACCCATACCACAGGAACGACATTGATTACCATTTAGATTACTAAAATAAATGATGAGCTAAAATATTACAGGCATAAAGATAATTCACTTTCTCTATCTATTCAAATGAACTTTATAGCAATAAAATCTAGAGTGAAGGTTCATTAAATCGGATCGTGACACTACGTTTTGTTTTTCACAGCCAGCAGTTATTTTCCTAATGAGTCAAAGCAACCAACAGTGTCTCTTACTAAACATGACTCACAGTAAATGAGTAGGTCTCTACTGGCCACACATCATTTTTACTCTTTGTCTCTTCCCAAACCTAGTGAACTGGCTGCATAGGCAGCAATTTTAGGCATTATAGGCACATAGGCTGTTCCAAAAGTTAGGCATGATTATGCTAATGGAAAAGCACTAATTGTAACTTAAACACTCACATCTGCTTTGCCCAGAGTGTAGAGCGTCTCCAGGATCTTGTGGTGGAGAAGATACTCCATACAGGGTCCCGTCTCTCCTGACTCTCTCTCCCTCTCCTCCTGGGTCAGAATATCCAGCATCTGCTCCAGATGGGAGGGAATGTTGGTGTCTGTCACTGGGGCTTTGTCATCTACAAAAACATGAACAGAAGATGATGTATGGTTCTTTGGTAATAAAGCACAACAAGCGAGATTGACTATCACTGCAGGTGATCTCTTACCTGAGGTTTCTATGTAATAATGTGTGATGGCCTTCCAATGATAGACAAAGTCCTCTTGCAATGGCAGTGACGGCGCAAGCTGAAAAATAAAACAATCATAAAAATAAAATGCCTACTGTATGATTTATGCACTTTACAGCAGCAATGCATGTATGTGTGCAACGCTACACCATTACAATCCTAAAGTATTTGGACAATTAAGTTAAAAATAAAAATCAACTGACCTCTGTAAACATTTTGTCAGTTACTTTTAACTGTGTTTAGGTGATTTTAGTGGATGTATGAAGTGAAGTCATTGTCCCCAGTTTGACAATTTGAGTTTCACAACCACACACTGTCACAGGACCCTTTATCTTCATTTTGAACAGTACATCTATTGTTTAAAACTTTTTTTGTGAAACATTTTGCACGTTGTGTTTGTGCTAGCCTTCTTTAAAATAAGTGGCAATTGCACTGACATTTTAATGTAAAGACATTCATACAACCAAGTGTGTATGTGAATCAAGCGTCTAAACGTTTTTTAATGCATTTACATTAATACAAGTATGTATGAATGTGTGTGTGTGTTCATTTAGATGCTACAATGTAAACTAATGTTAAGACAATCGTACATTTGTTTTTATTTGTACGCTTGTCATAGTAACAGCTGTTTTGTTTACATCCTGCAAATGAGCTGCTAGCATGCTAACTGGCTATCACGGATTCACTTAATGTACATTTAACATTATACAGGCAACATCTCTCCTAAAATGTGATAAATATTACTTTATATTGATTAAACAACTGAGAGGTTCGGGTACATGAAGACCTTTACCCGAACAATCCACGAATTGCGCAAGATTTAGCACTGCTGCTAAAATACACAGCAAACAAAGGCTTAATATGTCCAGACCAATCATAAAAACGCAATAAACCACAACCGAGCGGACGCACACCCTTAAACACTCGTGAGGAGATAGTTAAAACAGTTTTAGAGGTTTTGTCTGTCATGTGTTATTTACTACATAAGCTGTTAGCTCATGTGTTTGGCTAACAGGCCTTCAGCATATCAACACTAACCGACTCTCACTTTCCCATTTCTCATTTTCCTAGTCAAACAGTCATTTAAATGTGGTCAGATAGTTTTAAAAGCCCTCACCGCCTCGACAGCGTGCTGCAGGATGGAGGTAAATTTGGAGAACATGTTGTTTTTGGACAGCAGGAGTTTTGCTCTGGAGATCTCCTCTCTCTTTCCTCCTCTGATGCTCCTTCTGCGGTGATCCAGATTGAACACTAACACTGAAACACACTTGAATACATATATACTGATAACGTGATAGTGTGTATTTACATTTCAACACACACTGTAACGCAGGTGAAGAAAATCAAGCACAACAACACTGAGAGAATAATGTAGGTTTGTCTTTTTAAGGCCACGGTGGCACTTTCATTGCGCTCGAAGAAACACTGGGATGATGTGGGATCACTGATCACTTCTGGTAATGTCTGATGCACCAGATCCCGGGAAAATAAAATACTGAAAAAAAAAGATCAGCCGATATTCAGTTACATGTTGTACTGACATTGTATTTTATATGACGTTTTAAAAGCTTTGATAATCTTTAAAAAAGCTGAAACAAATTAAATTGTAAATAGAAATTGACAGGATCAATAATGAAAGCCGAGGCATTGCAAAATTCTCTGAAAAATCACACATTTTAAAACTGTGTAGCTGCTATTGTTATAATAATAATAATAATAATAATAATAATAATAATAATTATAAATCGAGAGGACTCTTATTTTAAAATCAAGGACTCACACATTTGTATTTTCGTATATTTTTTTTAAAACAAACATTTTTATTAAGTATTGGTTTATTTTAGTTTTGCCCTAAGTGCCCAAAAACTTTTAAGTTACACTGTGAGGATTTGGGAAAGCAGTGTATTGTTTAAATGTTAAAGGGACAGTTCACCCCAAAATTAAAATTCTGTCATCATTTACTCATCCTCAAGTTGTTGTTCCAAACCTAAATGAATTCTGTTGAACACAAAAGAAGATAATTTTTCATTGACTTCAATAGTAGGCCTATAAAAAAAACTACTATGGAAATGAATGGGGCCAATCAACTGTTTGGTTACCGACATTCTTCAAAATATCTTCTTTTGTATTCAGCAGAAGAAAGACATTCATACCGGTTTGGTAAATTATGAT